>CM037857.1:38354915-38918796 GCA_021292105.1 Anadara kagoshimensis
ATGAGTTAAACAAAAAAACACTGTATATAGCTAGAACAACATTGAAGAACTTGATGGCATCGTACAACTACATTCTTCTTCGTGATAGAATTATGCACCATGGATGAAAATTATTTGAGCGAATAAGCTTTGCTTTGCCTTTGCTTTCAACATGTGCATTGCCTTCGATCTTTTCTCACACCCTTCAGCAGAAGTTGAAATATTACATGTTTGGTTCTATGTTTAATGTGGCCTCTTTCTCTAGGCTTGCTTTCCTTCCCATCATATTTTATTATGCTTGCAAGGATAGGCAATAGAACAGAAAACATATAATAATAACAATATAATAATATATAATAATAATAATATAATAATAATAATAATAATAATAATAATGATGATGATGATGATGACGCTGCTGATAATAATAATAATAATAATAATAATAATAATAATAATAATAATAAAAATGACCAGCAACAGTGTCCTCGTCGTCGTTCATTTTTACAAGTATTGGCACTTACATGTACTTACATTTTACGAGATTTGTGAAATTATGAAAACTCATTGTTATTGACTTAAGATCAAGATGTCAACATATTTTGATAGCATAACTGTCTAATACTCCTTGTTATACTGGTGGCCTGTACAGTGGATCTTATCGACTTTAAAACACGTACAAACACTCAAAAATCAGTATCATATTACAATTTTAGTTTAAAAACTTATTTAAACTCGGAAACAAACATCGAGGTGTCATACAAGGAACACCGTTTAAACATGCTCTCTTTGAATTATTGGATGGACAAGTTCACAAGTGTGTTTGTTTTGTCTTAATCACGTTTTAATTAGCTCTTATTAACAGTTTCTAGTTGATAAACTTCTCAAAATTTTGGCTTATTCTCCGCTAGAAAACAAGATAAAACCCTCTTGGTCAAACTTGTTTCATAAGAGGGACATTCGAGTTGGTGTTTAACATTTGGTTAGGTATATAAATAAATGTAAATTTACACACAATGTTTGTAAAATGCCAACATCTATTGTTCGTGCTTTTCATGATAATCATAACTTTATCTCGTCCCGCCCATTCAGTAATGCGACCACCCTGTGTCTCATCCGTGTTGAAATATAATTTCTAATTCTTTGGATTTTATTTACGCATGTTAGGAATTAGATCGCATGATTGTGTTTTCAAAAACAATTTGTAATGACTTATATAAGAAAAACTCAAGATGGATCAACATATAGTAAGTAACGATGTTAACTGACATTCTGTTTAGTATGTTTTTATAGATTTCAAATTTTAGAATTTTAATTTTATTTCATTTGAATGGAGATAGGCTCATTACTTTTTTCAATATAACATAGGTTATCATGTAGTGTACTGTTTTTGATCTCCATACTGTTCGCCAAACTTGCTTTCAACTTTGGCAACAGCGGTGTACGTCTTATTCAGCTATTGATATCTTATGTCATTGTAGAGGGGGGGGGGATTCACACAGTTTCAGTTTCTAATAGGCCGAGTCTGAGCTGTTTTTTCCGGTCAGCTTTTATTTCATTCTTAGGGCATCTAACATAAAAAGATCAGTTTAAAAAATTCTATTGATAATATGTATAGAAAAAAATGTTATCTGGATAAATGTTATGTGGCAAAAGGTTATCTAGACAAAAAGGCAAATGTTATGTGGCAAAATGTTATTTAGGCAAATTATGCCAAGTTATGCGGTACTTGTGACATTGTATTATTTCTCACTTAAGAAGATACGATAAACAGCAGATGATTATACTTCCTCAACACCCGGCCTCACTTCCCTGGTGGAAGTGTTTAACCTAACTTCAGTTTTTACTTTGCTTCTGGAATGTGATTTGGATATTGATAAGTATGTTTGTTTTTGATAAGAATAGCATCACATATTATACATGTGTTAATTTTACAGCACTAGACGGCCGTTTCGGAATATAATTCCTCATCAGTAGTGCTTGGACCAAAGTTGTGAAACCAAAAGTTTTTTTTAAAGATGTTGAAAAAATACCCAAAAGACCAAAATATATATTATAAAATTTACATGTAGCTAAGGAAATACTTTGCATGACAGAGTGCATCTTAGTTTTTAAAGAATTCTATATTTTAACTAACAACAAATTTAGAAATAGTTTATTTCTGACACTAAAACACATTGACAATGATATTGCCTACTGAGTTTGTGATATCCTCGAGGAAACATACTGGATTAGTGGTTTAAATTACATATTATAGCAGTATTTATATTTAAATATAAATTACGTCGGCATTGCAATCTTTCAGATTACATTAAATTTTGTTTTAAAATAAAATTTATTTGTCGTTTAGGAATAACACTTCATCGAATTTCTGTTCGGGAGAAACAACATTGGTTAATATTGTTTTACTTTATAATTATCAGTTTATCAAGTTTTGAGAAAAAAAATATATTTACAAATCTCTACAAATATTCGGATCTTGCAAATTTTTATTTAATCAAACAAACATTTACCTGAGCATTACGGGTTTACTTTGAAAAACGTATTTTTTTAATTAGAATTTAACTGACATATAAAATGATTTGTATGACCCACACATAATTACAATAGTGGGTATGTTGATGCATTCTATATATGAAAACATAGTTTGGAGATAAAGTTTTGAAAAATATGTTTAAATGTCTCAATGTGCATTGGTTTTTGATTGGAAAATAAGTCAAATTAATTTTTTAATTTTAACTGTTTTCAGAAAATTTTTGTGTCACCATGTTCAGGGATTTTTAAATTGTTTATTTTTTTTGCTATAATGTATAATGCTTTTTGTCATTTTTTATTCCTCAACTTCTAACACCCAGATCATATGTTATTGTTGAGGTCATCATCAATATTTCATGGTTTTTTCATTGACTTACCCTTAATGACCGTATCTAACAATTGTCTTTTTACCACCAAAGTTTGAGGTCGCATTGCTTCTTGGGTTCTGTTGTGTTCGTATTGTACGGAGACGTTTATTTTCATGCTTTTCTCATTCCTGGTTGCTAAACTTAGCTCGCCATCGTCAACCTTTTTCTAAGCAATTCTAAACTTGAAAGCTATTTTACCAAATTTGTAAACAAAATACTTGAAAAAGACTATATTTTGACATTTTTTAAAGTTTGACTACTAACAATTTTGAATTTATGGAAACCAAGATATACATGTATAACAAAACACTTGAAAAAAGACTATATTTTCACATTTTTTAAAGTTTGACTAATAACAATTTTAAATTTATGGAATCCAAGATATACATTTATATCACTTTCGCCCAGATCTCTGGATGAACAAGTACGTTGAACATCGAATATGTAACCAAGACGGACTCCAAATGCAATGTCTGCAATAAAACCTTAATGAGGATACCAGTGGTAGAAAACACGTGTTACATATTTTAAGCTCACATTCTCTTTCAGCCTAAATTGGGATACCAGTAGTCGAAAACACTTGGTATCGTATGTGCAATGACTAACTTTTTAGACTAGGAACAAATTCAGAAAATGTGACTTGAAGCGGCTTTTTTAGTAAAAGTTGGTAATATGCTTTTCTAACATAATTCGATAAGGCCCATAGGTATTTTGTTTAAATTTTCTGTTCATTAACACCCAAGTAAGCCTTGAAATATTACAATCTTTGATTAATAGCTGTTTGTTGCCAACAAAACAACTTCTATATCAACTTTCATGCAAAAATGCATTTTGATTTTGGCGGCCATTTTGTATTTAAATTTTGACCCACTTACAGCAATTTTTCAGCTTGGTATCCGCCATTTGCGGACTTAGCACACCCAAATTAGGTAAGAATGATATATGGTTTGCTTTTACTAAAAATGCCTCTTCCTCTTTTAAACGACGCCTTTTCTGAAAATGTGCCTAGTCTATTTAGTCTTGTAAAGTAGAGGATATGTCTGCTATATTACTGTCTGGTTGTTATAATTCTATTCTATGCCTTTCTATAATAACTCTGCATATGTATTTAGGAAAATTAACACAAAAAGAGCAACTGGTCCACTGGAAACTTCATGATATCTGTCATCGTGGTGAATATTTGATTTCTTTTGAATTGAGAGCTTCAAAAATTCTTTGAAGACCAGTAATGTCAAATTGGTAGCTTCCACATTTATCGAATATTTATTCTGCGATAAATTATGCAAACGTTTTTCAGATAATGTTTCAGTTCAACCAACATTTCAAAAACAATTTTTCGTTGGCTACTGCTATTTCTTTTGAATAGTTACTTATGGACATAAGGTCAAGTGGCACAAACGGGTGGCTGCATATGCACGGCATACGCAAATCAGTCTGTTCGGTTGATAAAATTCTTGGTCCTAATCCATGCAACTAAAATTATTTTTGTTTTGAAAATGTGGTATTGGTATGTTTGTTGTTTTTACTACATATATTAATATATTATAAGATGATACATACGGTTCACCAATTATTCCCTAAATGATCAGCATCGGTAAAATCGATTTTCAAAAAAAAAAAAAAAAAAAAAAAAAAAAAAAAAGGTTAAATGATGAATTACGAATTTTAAAATTGTGAATTTTCGTATTTGTTCACACAAAATTTTATACACTGTATCTATTTGCGTGATGAACATTCGCCTGAAATAAAGGGTGGGTGGAATTTTAGTGGCATGCGCATTTCAAACTAGGCTGTTTTGAATCAGCGTCTCATACCAACTTTATGAGAAATTGAAATATTTGCGTTTAAGAAAAAAAGTTTTTAAAACATATTGTTGAATATTTTGTTATAAAATCTTAGTAACCATTGCCAATTTATTCCTAATTTTGACCAGTCCTTTCTTTCTTGTATTTGTTTTAACCATCATTATTGATTCTCATTTCGAATAAGATTTTGTTATTGACGTTTTGTACTCCGGTATTACATCGAGTGTAAACGAACAGGTCCGATTTCACAATCATTATTTAAATTAACTAAAATTTTCCTAAACCTAAATCTAGTAAAATTATATTGCTAATATTTTTGTTATTTTTCAAGATATTTAGGAATTAAAGATGTCATGCATGTTGAAGACCACTTCAAGTTTATAACGCCTGTACTCTTTTTTGAAGAAAAATTGTATTTCGAGGCTCATTTAAGATAAGACAATATTAGTTAAGGAATGATTTTGAAAGTGGAACTAGAAGCACTGTATATGACAGAATAAGTCAGATTAAATGCTTTGTGTTTTAATTTTTGTTTCATCTACTTTAAGTTGTATACAAACATGACAAATGTATTTTGGCTTTAGCAAATGATAATTCTTAACTGATTTCTAAAATGAAGTAACTAATGAACTATTAAACTTCTGTCATTGTGTATAATAAACATTTTCTTCATTTTCAAATAAACAATAACAACAACAACAACAACAATAATAACAACAACAACAATAATAATAATAATAATAATAACTAGAGATTGTAACTGGGATACCAGTTACGTATGATTCCCCACCATCCATAAATTATCTGGTGAAAAGACCCTAGCAGGGTTAGCGCTGGGTTGTAAAAGTCTGTCGTCAAGGAAATCGCCAGTTGTAAAATTTTGTTGCCAATTTCATTACTGTGTCGCCAAAAAGGGTAAATCTTGTGATTTTCACGTCACATGCGTTTTTAATGTTGTGTATATATTGCCTTGATGAACAATTGCATTTTAAAGGCAGATGTGTATAAAGAACATTTGTACCGCGCCGACCTAATAAACTAAAAAAATCATACCTTGATTGTTTTTTAAATTTCTTTGAAAGTTAAAGTAGATTTGAATTAAAGTTTTCGGTTGAGAAAAATCGTACATTGGAAGGCCTTCTCGGCATAGGAAGTGACGTTTTCAATGAATTTTATTGAATAAGAAATCTCAGGCCTCTGATTTGGCGTCGCCGCGTGTTACAATGAATGAACACGTATGGGAGGGATTGCGCTGGGCATCGCTTACTGCGATTTTTTTCTTTAACTAGCGACAAAACCCGGCGCTTTGCGATTTTTCTGGCAACAAGTTTTCAAAGTTCACCGGTATCTTGGTCACCAGTAATTAACAGGTGGATACACATTGAAGCCAGTGACGGATTGGCAAGTGTCACTGAATAAACACAGTAATTAACGACTGAGTTAAGATCATTGTCTTAGGTCCGAATGTAAGACCTTCTAATGATGGGCAGGTGGATCCAAGTAATATTGGAGCGTGTCGACACTGCCTGAGGATATACCCAGGTGCCCTCCCGATGTCGTCAGACAGTATAAACACCCATGGACTCGGAATTATTGTAAAATCCAAAATAAAATATAATAAATGTTACCCTTTGTGATGTTTATTTAATATTTTTTCTAAAAAGTTTATTGATTAATAATCGTGATTCAATGCGCAATACACATCATAGGAGGCCATCTGTTTGTATTTTAATTACGCGACTTATATCGGTTATTCCTATATGTTTGAGGTTCATGATCATAACGATACATCTACTCAAATCGAAATGATACAAATGGTCCCGTCAGATCGCTATGTATTTCTATGTAAATTTGTTAGTTAATTCGATATGCCGAATTCGAAGCAAATTTTCAGTCCAAATTACGAAATACCGTATAGCGGGTTATTTTCGCGGAGTGTAAATTTTGGCGTATTTTGGCGGTAGCATTAAAATCGCCAAAACATTTATCGCCAAAAAATGGAACAGTCAAAATTTATTACCTCAACAATATCTTACACTGTGACAAAGTAAATACAGTAGAAATTCGATCGCTCGAACGACGATGCCCTGAATACTCCGGATAAGTTATCTGCCGGTCCCGTCCAAATCCCTATTAAATCATATGTAAATAAACCTCGATCGCTCGAACTACAATAGCTCGAATACCCCCGCTCGTTTGAACAATAAATAATTTTCGGAGGTGTAAATTTGGTGAAAATTCAGCTTCTTTCGCTCGAATACAATTTTATCAGAATGACATGTGGTCAGTCAATGTAAACAAAACACAAGCTGAAGCCATGATACAGATTTCACCGAAAGTAATAGAGCGAAACGAAATAACTCGCCTGGAACATCGAGTGTTACTCAAGATTAGTAATTAACCATGATCAGTTCAGTAATCTATTAATCCGATTACAACCCACAGTTGCGTGATCGGTAAAACACCTGAGTCCACACCAGATGATTAACTTTTTATCTCATCATTAAATATTCATATTCTGTTATTTACATGTCATGGGAATGCGCGCGGCAATGTGTATTACCGGCAGTTCCGGTGATTATTAATAACCGGCCATGTGCTCTGTATTATAACGAAAATAAAGTAAGTTTATTTTATACAGTTATATCATCAGTTGTTGTTATTTACTTTCACTTTCAACCAAATTTATTAAATTCAAATGAACTGTCCATATCGATAGATTTGCTGTTCGAAGTTCAACATTTTATTTACAAACGAAGTTTGAAAACTTCGAGATATTATTGTGAATCTAACAGCAGTTTTCTATTGTAATAAAAATCGTCAAAATAAAAACTTGTAATGTTTTAATCGCTAAAATAAATACGACAAAATTTACAACTGACTTTTTTTGGTCAAAAACGCCAAAATTTAGCCCCGCCAAAATAACCCGCTATACGGTATTACGAAAATTCCCATGTTTAAATCGAAGTGAACTTTCAGTCCAAATTACGAAAATTCCTATGTTTAAATCGAATAAAAAAGACACAAAAATATTTTATCTTAAACTTGAACAATACCTGAAATAATTGTCCATCTCTTATTTGAAAAGTGTTAATAGTAACAGAGTGGCGGCTTACTCGGAAGATTCATTTCCGACTATAACTACAAATTTTTGTACTCGACATACCGGTCATTAGGAAAGTGTCAGTCAGTAAAAGGAGACATTTCAATGGTGTAAACTTAAAAAAGTGGGCAGTCTTCTACTTCCACAGTCAGTGATTAACAGAAAACCCCCAAGCCATTTGATCTATCAAGGCAAATTGTATACACCATTCATCTCATTGTGTAAGGTTTTATGTACAGGCGTGTGACGTGACAAGCTGTGGTTTTAAAAATCGCCAAGTTTTTAACGGTCACTAATCGGATTAACTCATAGGTGAAAGCATTGGCTTTGTATAATTAAGGTGTCGTAACCAGCTTATGTCCATTCAGAATTGGTTTCCCCGGGTATTTAACTACGTATTGATTTACACCCACCCACCCACCTTCAAGATAACGAAAATAAACGCGTCTTGATTATCTACACAGACAACAGATTATTGGTAGCAAATTTCATCTAAATCCATCAAGCCGTTCCCGAGATATGCTGCAGCATATGGTCTTGAGAAGAAGAATAATAAGAATAATAATAATAATAATAATAAGAAGAAACAGAACGAAAACAATATGATTCCCCACCTTCAGTGGTGGGGAATCATAATAATAATAACTAGATATTGTAACTGGGATACCAGTTACGTATGATTCCCCACCGTCCATAAATAATATATGGCATATATCCGGTTAAAAGACCTTAGGGTCTTATTACTTCTTTTTCAGAGTTTTTAACCGTCCCAGAATATAAGAGTGTTGTTAATCTTGATCACTCAGACGCTTTACTCTTTCCATCCTATAAATTCCATACACAAGATTTATTCCGTATAATACATTTGAACTAACAAGACCCTCTACGTGTTAAAAAGTATGTCTTTCCCATAGATAGGATCTTTTAACCGGACTGTATATATAGCCTATCTATTTCAACACACTTTATAAAGTCCGGTTAAAAGATCCTATCTATGGGAAAGACATACTTTTTAACACGTAGAGGGTCTTGTTAGTTCAAATGTATTATACGGAATAAATCTTGTGTATGGAATTTATAGGATGGAAAGAGTATATGGAAAGAAGATATACATTGACTGTATATATAGCCTATCTATTTCAACACACTTTATAAAGTCCGGTTAAAAGATCCTCTACACATTAAAATGCCCGTTTTTCCCATAGATGGGGTTTTATTCCGTTGATATTAAGTTTATTCTATTGTTTTAAAGGATTTTCTTATGGGAGAGGCATAATATCAAAAGGGGCATGTTTATTTTTCACGTTGGTGTTTTAAAACGCAAGGAAATGCGCATTTATAAATGTCTGGACTAAAAAGACCCTCTACGTGTTAAAAAGTATGTTTTCCCCATACTAGGGTCTTTAAACCGGAAAGTATAATTATATAGCGCCGATCTATTTTAAAACACTCGTTTCGTCCAAAAATGGGTACCTTCTGGTAGGGTACGTTATGGTATGGGTACGTTTTGTACTGCGGCCGTTCATATCTCTATAACTCAATTAAATTGTTCAGTTATAATATTTCATGCTCGAGTGTGCTTGTTTAACGGTCACTAATCGGATTAACTCATAGGTGAAGGCATTGGTTTAGTATTATGAAAGTGTCGTAACCAGCTTATGTCCATTCAGAATTGGGTTCCCCGGGGCCTCAACGACGTATTTAATTACGCCATTTACACCCACCCACCTTCCAGATAAAGAGAGAAAATAAACACGTCTAGCATATCTACACAGATAACAGATTATTGGTGCCAAATTTCATCTAAATCCAACAAGCCGTTTTGGAGGTCTGATCCAGCATATACTATGACAGTAGGTCTTGACAAAGGCGGAGTAATAGGAATAATAATAATAAGAAGAAGAAACAGAACGAAAACTATATGATTCCCACCTTCGGTGATGGGAAATAATATATAATAATAATAATAATAATAATAATAATAATAATAATATAATAATAATAATAATAACTGCATTAATGTGCCAACATGAATATTTCTATGTGTATGAAATCACTCCAAAACATTTCTGATGACACTTCACTTTGGCATAACCGAGTATTATTTTTTTCTTATTCGTCTAGACGACTCCAAGAAACTAAAATTGAACCGAGTTGCAAAATGTTGTGATACAAATGTAGAGTAACCATGCTTCAAATGGGGCAATACTACGGTGGCTGAATGAAGCCATGTAGAAAAAAATCCACGTGCGCACGTAAAAGTTCCACTAGTGCACGCGAAATTTTTTACTGCATGGCCTCATTCAGCCACCGTTCTATAATCAGTGAGTCGAAAGCTATCATTTTTAACTCCTCACAACCATTCAGTGATGATTTAATAAATTAGAGACAACAGGAATAATTACATGAATTTCAGAAGGGAATGAAAAGTAGTTAGACTTTTAGCAGTTGATTGATGTTTTGTAATACATGGACACTTGACAATAGCCAGCAACGAAATAATAAGACATTTGATAAACACATATTGAAAATATAACGACCTTTAAATTACCGACTTTGGATGGGCACTGGATATAATAGAAAGAACTACGACCTATACCGCCATGTGAGGGCCGTAATATTTTTTATCGTACCTCAGATAATTACAAGGAAGCAGCCAGATTCTGTGCCGTATCGCACTGGAAAAGAACAGTACCCAGCAGTATGTCTCGAATGTACTCAGAAAATAAGTAGGCTGTTTTGTCGTTTTTATTATTGAGTAAGTTACCAATAATGAATATGTTTTTTTTCTTTTGTATATTTTAGAGAGTTTACTGTGTTCAAAGAGAAATCACCACAAGATATAGCTGACGCACTGCTCTCCTTAAAACACGCTGTTGTAAGACCACAACTTAGTGGACAGTTGTCTCCCTTATCACCCACAATGCACATAAGTCAGAACCAAGGAGTGTCCGGATCTACCAGTGGTCAAACATCGCAACTAGCTTACACAATGAGTCCAAACGCACAGATGCAGCAGAATATCTACCCTTCACCACCACCACAGTACGGAATACCCCAATACCACAACGAGAGTATCACTCCACCACACAACCAACCACAACACAATATGTTTCCAGCAATGAGTGTCAATGTGTCTATGAGCATGAATGTAGGCATGCCAACGGCCCTCAACAACGGCCAGTATCATCCGATGCATCATCATCATCATCAGCATTGGAATGGACAACAGCAGCCACCGACTAGAGCTATGACGCCACAATATCAACACACTCAGTATAATGTGACACCACTGTCTCCTCAGTATAACTGTCCTCCGAATCACTCTACATACCCTTTGACCCCTGAACTACGACCTATACCGCCATGTGAGGGCCGAAATATTTTTTATCGTACCTCGGATAATTACAAGGAAGCAGCCAGATTCTGTGCCGTATCGCACTGGAAAAGAAACAAGTTCTGTAGCAGTAGACACCCTCATATGAGTTCTCCACAAGAACCAAATAAAGTGAATTTATGTCGGATATGCGGAAAGACATATGCGAGACCAAGTACCCTTAAAACTCACTTAAGGACTCATTCTGGAGAAAAACCGTATAAATGTTCAACTTGTAACAAGTCATTTTCACAGGCGGCGAATCTCACTGCGCATCTTCGTACGCATAGCGGTGAGAAGCCCTTCCGGTGTCCAATTTGTGACAGACGATTTTCACAAAGTTCATCAGTTACAACACATATGCGGACACATTCGGGGGAACGTCCCTACCGTTGCCGGTTGTGTAAAAAGGCATTTTCTGACAGTTCAACTTTAACCAAACATTTACGAATTCACAGCGGAGAGAAGCCGTACCAATGTAAGTTATGTTTGTTACGGTTTTCACAGTCTGGAAATTTAAACAGACACATGCGTGTACATTCAAATACGGCGTGATGACCCAAAGCTTTTCATCAAGAAACATAATTTATAATTTATTTGAAAAAATATTTATTTTTAATTAAGTATTATTGTCAGTCCCTTTCTCGCTGACACTATGATATTTTCATTATTTTCGTGAATTACGTATTAATCACAAAATTGAGTGCGCGGAAATACATTTTCAAACTTTGCAATGGAGGGTCATTGCCGGGAATAGATATTGTGAAGACTTCATGTTGCCAAACAACAATATGGTATAAATGCGTTACTTCAAAATCAAAGTGATTTTCATAAAACGAAAATGTTTTGCAAAGCAAAAAAGTCTATTGTCCTAATTTGGACTTGCATAACTCAATAAATAATAAATATGTGTTTAATATTAATAGTTGATGATGATGTTTGAATTAAACAAAGATGAGTTTTGATTGGCTTATTCGATCAAAAACAAACATACCATGTCGGAATCACAATCCAAAAGCAAAGTAAAATCGTTGGAACTGACAAGTTAGGCTAGACACGTGAACTTCCACCAGGGAAGTGAGACCGGGTGTCTGAAAGGGTAAGCTCCTCCTGTTTACCAAATGATCGCAATCTTCTTGAAAACAAGTCAGCAGTACATGTAATCAATTCAGATGTGGCATTGTATTTTTTATGAAATATAATGTTTGAACCCTGTTCCACTTGTGTCTTATGTTTTAAATGGATATATTTCAAGAAATAATTATAGTTTTTTTTTTGTTTACATAAACCATTCAAAGATTTTTTGAATGGTACAATGTTTCGATCTTTGAAATGCTAATTTACTAGATTGCGGCAATATAAAACTACAGAAAACTAAAAACAAATTTAGAAGTCAAAACGATAGCATTTATGAAATTAATTCTAATTTACTACATATATATGATACATGTAAATACAGGGTTAAGTAAAATAGGAAACAAAGAACCATGTTGTTGTTTTAATGTCAAACAAAGGATTCCATTATACAGCCAAACCTGTCTATATAGACCATCAAAGAAAATAAAACCAGTGAAAGTGGCCTCTAAGAAAAGGTGGCCTTTTTGTACAGGTTCTTATAACATGAATAAGGACCTATTGAGATAAACTTGTACCGGCCTTTAAATGAAGACTAGATTGCTTTTAAGACAGGTTCTCCGGGCTGTACATGTATTTGACTCTTACCTATAATCTCTGTCACACATAATATTATCATTATCAATATACATATACTTCTACTCCGGAACTGACAGGTAAGTGTTATTTGTGTCTTACCATTCAGCATTATTGCTCTGTTTTGAAATATGTTTTGTTATACTGGACACAAGCATGCCACAACATTAAGTTCAAAGAATGACTTGACAGGACGCGAAAATCTACAACTTTGATCCACGGTTTGATAAGAAAGCTAATATACATTTGCAATATGTCCCTTCTGATACTAAAGTACTAGCACTGTGTTCATGTAGTTTTGTGTTTTGTGTTTTATTGCAAAACGCACATCCTGTAAGAACGTGTTGTTAAAATTCCCACATTACTTGCTCATTAAAGATTCGGTCATCGAATTCTATGAATTGTGCCTAGGTTAAGTGCTAAGCCAAATGTTATATTTGTAACTTAACGTATTATTTTACTTTGCCAACGTTTATAACATTTCATTGGTGTTTTAGTCGAGATTCTTCGTCGTGGAAGATAAGTCCATATGATTCCATTCTGAGTTTTGATTAAAGTAACTGGCTTTAATGTAAACTGTCAGAATCCCAAAAGATTTGCAACATCCTTGCTTGGTCATAAACAGATCAGAAATGCTTATAAAGTACGCTAATTTAAATGAATGGGGATGTATTCGATGACAGTGGGCGGGTAGAATAATGCTTTGCCAGCTAGTCAAGTATTTACATTGATGATGTTTGATTGTATTATATTAAACTCTATTTGAGACTAAATGAAGTTATAGGACTTCATTTACATTTTCTAATTTGACGTCACTCTTCTCTTGCTGACTTATATATCCGTGACGTCATTAATTGACTGTGCCAGCAATTGGAATTGAATGCTGTACACGTTAGTGTTTTAAATTTATTTCAGGATTCAAAAACATAAATAAAATTTTCAAAAATTGCGAAATGGAATTTAATGAAATATATTCGTATGTTCAGTCATTTATGATATGGTAAATGTTGATACTGTGATGTGTGCTCCAGATTCTAATAAAGTTTGTATTTTATAACCATCACTTTTTGGATTGTTTCGTTAAACAGAGACATACATCAGCAACTCATTTTGGTGGTGTGACCAGGATTTATAGACCAACAACCTGGAGATGACCAACAGATCTTAAATAACATCATATTCATTTTTTTTTTTTTTGTTTATCACCAATGTTTACAGGATTTGACAATGAGATGCCATTTTATGAATCGTTATTACCAACTAATTACAACCAAGTTCACATTAGTACATTGAATAAAATTTTACCAAATCCTGAATAGCTGAATGTAAGAATATATTTTATTACAAATGTAACCATTGCATTTTCTAGCGAGCGTTATTCAGTTTGCTTTGGACGGCAATGGAAGTTATAGCACTATAAACGACATTTCTAAACAGTTTAATGGTTAAATGACGTTTACGGAAAACCAAAACCTGAATAATTAGAGAAAACCACTAAAAGCAAGCTGGTAAACTTTTTTACACTATTGCTTATGTTGCTCTGACTGATCAGTTACTTCCAGTTGTAAGCTTCCTGTGTAGCGGTCACAATTGGCTTGCTCTTTTACAAACTCTACAGAGGACTGAGACACGAGACCTCGGTTTAGAGTCTCATCCGAAAGACTATTCAAGTAATTAGCTATTTACTGCTCTAGTATGGACGGAGATGAAAATCATCTCCCGTGTGAGGTTCGAATCAACATTGAAAGTTAGTGACAGTACCACTCGGCCTTGTCTGCGATAGTATATATCTGAAGAAGAAATGTGGCTTACCTTGTCCTCAAACAAAGTGTGTGTGGGTGGGGTGGGGGGTATTAAGGTGTTCATTCCATTTATTCCGCTAATATTTTGTCCGCTTCATTTATCAATAAACTATTTAGAAGATCTTTATGTAACTTCACAGGGGAAATTTTTGGGTAAATTGGCTTTTCATACCTTCACCATACACATTATTGGTGATTTCTCAGTTGGAGTTAATCTTAGAAAAACTTTTGAACCATGTTTCAAATGATATCCCATTTCAATACAACTTGTTTGACCGAATATTGCTTCATGAAGCGATGAGACAATGCTCATTTGATCATTGATGAGTAAACTAAAATAATCTTTAAATATATTTAATAATTATAAATATCTGTATTATACAAAAGGTTATTTCAATTAAAATATATACATGTTGAAATACATAATAAAATGAGTTAATGAATAAGTTAATCCACTCCTTATAAAATTATACAAGCACATGGTGCTGAAAATACAGGTAAATTGTTGCATTGTTGTGCGTGTTTAGCTTGGGACCACTGTCGTCTGAAATCAAATTCAGACCCCCCCCTTAAAAATGAATATACAATATTCATATCTTAATGATAAAGTTAATCCACTCCTTATAAAATTATACAAGCACATGGTGCTGAAAATACAGGCAAATTGTTGCATTGTTGTGCGTGATTAGCTAAGAAACTATTTTTCTCATGTCGCCTTACATGGTACGTTGTATAACCAGCCAATAAAAACCAATGAATATTAAATCATGGTACATTGAACCACTGAGTGTCGATTTTTAGAAAACGCTTCGAATGGGTTGTGACCAGCAATGATGAAACAATTTAAAATGCATTATAACTAGTATATACAAAATATGTTTTCTAAAGTAGTACAGAAGTGTATAAAATTATTGAAAAAAGAACAGTCATACAATAACCTTAACCATTAAACATAGAACGGTCATATAATAACCCTAACCAGTGAAAATAGAACGGTCATATAATAACCCTAACCAGTGAAAATAGAACGGTCATAGAATAACCTTGACCATTGGAAATAGAACGGTCATACAATAACCTTGACCATTGGAAATAGAACGGTCTTATTATAACCCTCACCATTGAAAATAGAACGGTTATATAATAACCATAAACAATGAAAACAGAACGGTCATATAATAACTCTAACCATTCAAAATAGAACAGCTATGTATAACCCTAACCAATAAAAATAGAACGGTAATAAAATAACTCTAACCATTGGAAATAGAACTGTCATACAATAATCCTAACCAATGAAAAAAGAACGGTCATACAATAACCCTAACCAATGAAAATATAACTTTCATATAATAACCCTAACAATTGATAATAGAACGATCATATAATTAATGCATTTAGATAGTTTTAGAACCACTGGTCATGTTTTAAATTTGAAATAAATATAAATGTATAAAAATTCTAAAAAACCCGTTCCTTATCAAACGGAGAACTAATAACTTATGAAGCTTGACATTTACAACTTCAAACCTGGCACATGGCAAGCCATTATATATGTCATATACCTTTGTTTTAAATTAAAAATTAAAATGGTATATGACATCTATACAACGCTTAACAATAAGATGTTCTGAACTCAGAAAAAAACTGAAACATTACTTGTTTTTATCGAGTAGGCGTTTGTAGTGGGGTAGTAATCCGGATTCAATTCATTGACCCCAATGATTCAATCCAAATATTTACCATTATTTAACTTTGTAAAAATTTCTTCTCTCCCTTAACGTTAAATAAAGTAAACACTCAGTTTCCTGGTTTTGACTTTTAAAAAAGAGTCTTGAATTGACGTAATAATGTAACATGTTATATCGTCTTAGTTTGTTTGGCGTAAAGTATGTTGTAGATATTGGGTCCGCTTAGTGTTTGAATTTTCTCGATACCTCCGACAGCAACAAAGACAGGTCAGCCGTGTCTTAAACTGGACAACCTGTGGCTCACCGATAGTGAAGCTAACGTACAATGTAGTTAGTAGAAGTACTCTTTTATCTTTTCTGATGTTATTATGAGATGTAATGTTTTCAATATTAATTCAGAACTTCTAGTGAACAAAATTAATACGGCTATATAAGATTATCTGGAGGACATTAGACAAAAATTCCTAAGTGTGTAAAAATGTTTATCCCAAAGTATATTAATCTACATCAACCTATGGCAAGAGAAGCTATGGTTATATACACATACATAAGCAACTTGTCTATTTGTTCTTCCAAGTCATGTTGTATTTTCTTTTCAACGACGTTTTAGGTTGACACATTTTGAACAGTAGAGCTCCATACAAGTTAGCAGTTAATAAAGCAAGAGTACTCTCCCTTTAATTAAATTTTTATTGCAGCAGATTCAGTCTTCGCCAATATAGTTCAGATCCAATTTCACGTGACTCATATTCTTTTCATACAGAAGATCAAATTCTCTTTCTTGGTCTGGAGTAAACCAATTTTTCCAGTCGTTGACTTCACCTAAAAATAGAGAGTATGTAATGTATAATGAGTTAATTGTATTACCCACCCAGTTAACGGCTTCATCAAAAATTGGCGATGTGGTGTTGTGTTTTAACTTATATTGAGAACGAAATATTAACAACCAACCACAAAAAGCTTCCAAAGCTCTGCAATCATCAGTCTATATAGTATATATGTACTTTTAAAGATAAAGACTTTTGTACCCCTAGGCCACCTTCCCTTAGTCCTGGTAGTCATGGAAACGTCATAAACTAGACTTCACCGGTCCATATACAAATTCATCATTGAAATATATCCAGAAGTCGAAACTGTGTTTAGATGCAAACACAATGGTACCCACATTAGCATACCGTGCTATACCATAAGAGCATTAGCCATTTTATCATGGAATCACTTTCAAACATTGTTGGAATTTTTTTATCTGAATCATAATAATATCAATGTCCATATTTTTGAAAAATATTGAAATATACTTGTATTCCTCGATCCTTTTGAGTTTTGAAAATGTTTAAGTCTACAACTATGGGAATTTGAAAGGATTTGATGTAGTGAAATGACGTTTTCTGTACTAGTTTTACCTTTACGGAAAACAACAGCTGTTCCATCATCTCTGACTTCTGAAAGCAACTTTGGAAAATATTTGAAGGTCAAATGTTTCATGTTTTTGAATTCGCAGGCTTTGACAACTTCCTCCAAGAACTCGTCGTTGTAGTCAATCACAAGAAAATCTGCAATCTCCTTCATCTGCTTGTAACAATTCTAAATAAATAAATAAATCAAGAAAGAAAGAAATAATCAAAACAAAAAACATACTTTTTGGGTTCGCCGCTGTACCACGTGATCAATACCTCTTAACGTCTGTGCGAAACATTTTGGAAAACGTCACGGGAAAAAGTCATCTTATGCAAATCCATATCCATTGGAAATAAGTATTCCGCACAAACGTCAGAAGGTATCACGTGGTACAAGGGCGAACCCCATTCATGTCCAGATCACAATTCAGAAGCATAGTAAAACCGTTGAAACTGACAAGTCAGGTTAAACAACGTGAACTTCCACCAGGAAAATGAGACCGGATGATATATAAATAAATAAATAAATAAATAAAAATGAAGTTTTATATAAGTTGCACGCCTAATTTAGATTCACGCGTCTTCGGCGATGAAAAATTTACCAGTAGTAGTTTCAATGGGTAAACTAGCAAATACTCTCTGAAGCTTCATGGCGAGGTCTTTTCGTGAAATCTCATAAAAGTGGCACATTATCTATAGCAAAGACGTAAAAAAAAGTTAAACACTGAGGTTACAAAAAGGCGTCGAATTTTGTCTGTCGATATAGATAGCTATTGGTCGAAAAGCTGTCGAGAGATAGGTCAACCTTTCTATAAAAGCCACATAAGGGTATCGATGAAAGTGTTTTTTAGAGGCAGGTGAACATAATATGCACGTTCAAATCACACAAAAGCACAATTGGGATAAAAAATTCTGGCTTTTAAAACAGGCGACCCTTATAAAAAGGTGGTTTTTAATGCAGATGTGACTACAGATAGCAATTGCCGAAAAGCCGCTGATAACGAGGAGCAGAGATGAGTTTCCGATTCGACACTCATTCGTTAGATCAGTGTTTAACTTTCGAGGTCCGTACTGTATTTTATATTGATCACAGAGTATCACCTGCAGGGGACTTACACTTAAGCGAGGTTAACGTTTTACATTTATTTGTTGTCGCAAAGAAAATACTAGGTTGGAGAAATGGTATTGTTCACCAGATTCATTCCATCATCTGCGCATCTCTCAGTAAGCTCGAGTATTTATGAAAAATGATAATTTTTTGCAGATTTTTTTTATTTTACTTATTTTATATTTACTTTAGTTATATTAAATTTGAGAAAACTATACGTTGGATATTAATCTGCAAAGAAAGGAAAAGGAAGCTACTAGTAATTATGTATCTTTATTTAAATAAGCCCAACCACAAGGTGCAGTGATGGTGTTTTTACCAACTGTAATATGAATTGAAGGTGATCGTTACCCTTACGCTACATCTGTCATGTGGTACGTTTGACATTTATGAAATAATACATTCAAAAGTAGCGCATGGCAATTACTTTTGAATGTATTATTTCATAAAAATTCAGAGGTAGCACATGACACATCTATGTAGAAATACATACAAGTAATATGAGCATGAATTCCAAATAACAAATGGTAATGCCACCATTGCGCTGGTTTTAACTGGGTTTGTTGATCATTGTTTATTCAATTACATATTAAATTGTAAAAAGAAAACAAAAAAAAAAAAAAAAAAAAGAAAAAGAAACCTTTATCGTAACAAATTATAAAATTGTAATTCATGTATTCAAGAAAGATAACACTACCAGACTTAATGAAGTTATTTATTGGGATAGTATTCAAAGAGGGATAACTAGCGAATTCTACAACCATACCTTGACACCGAGTTGTGTACAGAATATTTACAGCTTTGAAAAATTATTAGAGCATTAGGCATTAAATCACTATAACCTTGAATGTGGGTGAAGATCAACCAACTTTTTCAGCTTGTTTTTGTCGTTGTACAATATAACGTATCAATGTTCTAGGTAGTTTGGTTCACACAGAGATGTTTACTGTTTTTGTTTTCTTCAATTTACTCTGACCTTGACAATATGTGACGATGATTTTAATGAAAATGAAAGAAAATGATCACAAGTACTGTATATTGATTTATTTTCATGGTGTCAAATTTTCGCGGTTTGACGATGACTAGTATATTCGCGGTGTCATATTTTCGCGTCTTATCTGATTCAAGGAAAACGACTCTAGCAAGATTAATGGGCAGTTAATACCAGTGTCTATTCACGATGGTTTAATTTTCGCGGGAAAACACTTGACCGCGAATATAGCGGAAAAAAACTTAGTGAAATATAAGCATTATACAGTATAAAACAAATATTGCTGTACTTGCTAACAAATACAGCCACCTCCTTTAGGCTGGTTGTGTATTAAGGAGATGCAGTATTATTTGTGTAATGAAGTATCTTGATACTATTTATAACTCTTATGATGAGGAAATTCGGAAAAGATTCTGAATGGACCCTCAAACTGTTGCTATTGCTATACGATTTTCTGTATTTCGAGGCAAATAAAGAATTTCCAGAATGAAGAAGCAATTGCTTATTATTTTAATTAAGTATATAAGCACTCAAATGACATTCCAGGCCTTGGCAGACACATTTTGTGTTGCTGAAAGCACAATGCTGTCCTTCCACGTCACAGAAAGTTTTATTACTTGTATTATCCAATTTAACTTTGTTTAAAACATTTTGATTGGTAAGAATTTTTTCTGTTACGTTTACATGAATGGATTTGCTCTCGAGAACGTTATCTTATTATGCACAGAAATTTGAAATCCTACGCCATAGCGATATAACATGTACTTGCTACGTCTGTATTGTTGTTTAAATTGTAGATTTGTAGTTGAAAAATTTCTATTGATTAAATTATAAGGAATTAAATTAATTCTTTTTGTTATGGAAGCATGAAAGAATTGGACAATTTACACACGTAATATAATTCGCTACGCGAATTCACTAGGTTCACCTAGGTTTCTAGAATCTGTAAATACCAAGCACAACACAACTATTTATTTATGGAATGTACGCTTTTTCAATTCAAATTATTGTCTGGTATTTTTATTCTTTGTTACCCGTAATCAAACCTTACAACAATTTTTTGTAACTCGATTCAAGAATTCTTCGAGACGTTACATCTTTTTAACTGTAACAAGCTTGGTATTTTTTGCACATACAGTTTCGATAATGTTTTGAATTAGTTGTATTTTTCTACATAAAGTAGAGAGCATACAGACTTTCTGTTACGACTAAGTACAAGTAAGTGAATAATATCAATTTTATTCATATTGATTTTATTTTCTATGTAAAAAAGCAAAGCGTAATTCCACTGTCACAAACAGACATGCTCTGACAGTAGATATATGTTCACATTAACAAAGCGGTTATATAATTTATTTCTTGTGTATTTCAAATTGTAATAAAATGTACAAACCTCTTTCAAATTTTCGTAGTAAACATACAAGATTTTTGCATTAGGATTGGCGTCTTTTGCTCGCATCCAGCTCTTTACATGGTCAAACCACGATGAATAATAAACTATAAACAAAAAGAATCAATCATAATACACCATACACATGGTAGGAAAAACAGAAACATAAAGTTTATCTTCTAGGAATTTCATTTCCGCAGATCATGTTACTGAGGCTAATTTCTTCTCACAAATCCAGAGACATGCACATGTTGTTCACATGAAAAACCCGGTTACGAGCACAGGGATGTTCATATGAACAACTTGGCCACGTGCAGGTTTTCAATTTGAAAACCGTTGAGTTTCACTTGAATATCTGTTTATTGCATTCATTGCAGATATTCAAGTTGGTTACATACCTGGACAAAACAAGAATCATTGTCAATTAGTGAGTAGACGATCATCTTATTAAAAGAGACACAATACTTACCTGCAAGGTAAAAAAAATAATGATTGCTGAAATTTAAAAAAAATATGTCACGTTGAAATAGAATGCGAATGGTATTTGATGTGAGAATATTTTAATATGTTTTTATCAGTAACACGTTTTACATAATAAACAGTCTTATTTGAAAACGTACCATTCAAAACCGACCATTGAATAAAAGATTCTGCTCGTCACAATTTTTTGTGTACTACATCAGTTTTTAAAACTTAATCATTCATTACATTAAAACAATGACATCATTTTCATATTGGCATGTGCTAGATTTCCTTTTCTCGCATATATGACAGATTGATTGCGACGGATAGTTGGTACGATATTTATTCCATATTACACCCCGCTTGAGCACGTGTAGGATATCTCAGTACAACGAGGACTACTTTTCCAATAATAGTAAGAGGAGCAATTCATGATACGAGGGGAGCCTTGTTTGAGATGAAAACATCTGACCACTCGACTGGAATTTCCTTATCTCGGTCTGAAACTCGTTATAAATTCTCATTATCTTACCCTGTTACCGGTGTAAGATTCTATTAGTCTCGCCCTAGTTGAGACAGATCACTCAAACCATCTCCCGTGCTAATTGGATTTCTCAGACTTTTAATCAGATTCTATGAAAAAATAGATGGTATTCCGGATGAGATGGACAATAAATTAATGACGTCATAATCATTTACGCAAAATAGTCAACAAAATTCGATGACGTCGTTTTCAGAAGGGACGAATAGTGGCATAAAAACTGAACATTTTATGCAAATATTTGTTTACAAATAGCGTTTTATGTTACAAATGCTTGAGAAAAAGAATCCTACACCAGTAACAGTGTAAGACAGAAATATCTCAAACGAAGCTTAAGATGAATATTTTCCTGTCGAGAACAAGTTTTAGCGAGCAGTATTTTTGTGGTTTCGAGTATCATGAATGTATTTTTGTACTGTCAGAGCCAGTCTGATTGTGACAGTGAATAACGCCTTATTTTTTGTAGAAAACTAAATAAATCTGAATAAAAATAAAAATTGATAATATACACTTAGTTGTACCTAGTCGTAACAAGAGATCTATATGCGAGTCCGTGATTAGCGTAGAATATTTCTGCACAGAACATTATCTTGCCGCTATTTTGATTTTACATGTTGAAAACCAGACACTGTTACGCATATGGCGTAAAACGTCACAAAGGACATCACTTCCGGTGTAAACATCGTCATTTTTGCCATGTAAAATCCCGATTTCCTTTCAACAGAAATACGACAATCACGGATGCGCATACAGATATTCAGTTACGACTAGGCACAAGTAAGTCAATAATATCAATTTTTATTTATATTTTCTATAAAAAACCCGCGTAATTCAGTCAGAAACAGACCGGCTCTGACAGTAGTTTTCAGTCAGGTATAATGGATGTATTTTGATGGTTTTGGGTATCATGAATGTATTTTTGTAGTTTTCGAGTCAGGTATCATGGATGTATTTTTGGTAGTTTTTGAGTCAGGTATTATGGATGTATTTTAGAGGCTTTTGGGACCATGTATCTTGGATACACTTTAGTGCTTGTTAGACATGTATCATGGATGTAAACTCAAAGACTTTAAAACTTATAAAGACATTGTCCTGGTGTTGTTATTTTATATAGTAAGACGATTAGAAATCAAACTTCCGTCCAAATACTGATATACAGATACAATATGTACTTACCATCCCCTCTAATAAACAACTGATAAAAATCTGTAAAAGATCCATGGAAATTTGTCATCTTCATATCCTTTATGAACTTGTATAATGATATGGATACATCTTTAGGATTTCTTATCAGATAAATAATCTTTCCTGTACCCTTCTGAAAACCATGTGGAATTTGGGAAAATCGAAAATGTGTGGCCCAGATTCTAGGATTCACATATTCGTCAATTCTTTCAGTTGGGAATGTATCGAAGAAACACAATGTTCGAACTGATTCTGTGCTTCCTCGGTATAACATGTGGACCATTTGTTGTAGCCAATGGGAACCTGTAATTAAAACATAAAATTCGTTAGTTCGTTTATCAATAAAGATTTAATTTGTGATGTTTACAGGAAGTCGGTATATTTGTTTATTATCATGGGTTAATTAGCTTATCACTTGATACCAGTTTGAGTCTAAGTCTTAAGTAATCTTGTCATTAATGATAGACGTGCAATCGTGTAGTAGTTGTGATGGGTATAGCCCCAACATTAGATAAGGGTTATGCACCCTTAATGCTATCATATTCATAAGCAATCCACAGTATAATAACCACTGGTGTGTACATGCGCACGTATGTTTATAGGTTCTCGTCATGATATTTTATTTTATTGTTATTGATTCTTGTTTTTAGTTACTTTAGCTTTAACCAGCTCATTTTTCAGCAACAAATAGCTTAATATCAAATTCATTCAAATATACTTAATATGACAGCGAGTCGGCATTCATCTGTATTAGGCGATTTTTAATGGGATTAGAGATAATGTCATATTATATATATTTTTAAAAAGAAATTCTGAATGAAATACTATATATATATATGGTGGTTTAAAATACAATACAAGTTACATGAACGATTTGCCTGGCTTTGGGAGGGGTTATTTTTAAAGAAAGTCGCAGAATGAAATGACAAATAAAATACCAGATTTTGGATATGAAACTATTGCCGTATCGCCAGTTTCCACAAGTAGTTGTTTCATCTTGTTGAAGTGTTCCGTTGGTTCACATGGAAATATAGGTGGAAATATCATCCCGTCGTGTTCAATGGCAAAGCATCTATTCTTCTTACTGGTCTGTTTCGTATCCACAGAATCATCTAAAATTTCCGTCTCCGACATCTGAAAATAATTAATATTCACCTTTGACAGTCATAAAAGCTGATATCTTAATAAAATGAAAAAACTCTGTTGTTTTGTTTAACAACCGCGTAAATTACCAGTTACACGTTTCATTGTGATTTAAGTCACTATATAGAAATAACTGGTTTACAGGGTATAAACAAGATTTGGACAGTGTCAATAAAATTGCAAATTGCGTAAACAACAACAGATTGAAGTTATTTCTTATTTTTGCAATATTTATCGTTGACATTTCTGCTTAAAATTTGCAAAATGTCAATCATTTAATATAACAAATGTTATCCGCTGGTTTTGGCAGAATAAAATAGCACATTTCATCCTTTCATAGCATTAAGGCCCTTTTTGCGTTATGACATTCCTTCAACGTATTTAGCTCCTCTTTTTTGACAATCCAAACCTAAATCAGACTTGACGAGGGGTTGAAAGATCAGTTTACTGAAAGGTCATTATAATAAGAGGTAATTTAGACCATTTCCGGAGAAGTTTTCCTGATGTTTTACCATGGAAAGTGTCGTATTATGTGACGGAAACATAGCACTGTCGTGCTGCTGTACAGCGTAGTTGGGAAAATTGTGTTGTGGCAAGACAGAATATAACCAAAAATTCGGGGGTGGGGTGGGGTCGATCTATGCATAGTCCGACGGATGGTTTTTTTTTTTTTTTGGAAAAAGAAACAATGTACCAAACCATGTATTGCTGAAATAAATGGTAGAAAATAATAATTTCATAAATATATGAAAAAGACAATCGGTAATTAAAATTTAAAAAAGTTGTACCCGATCGTTTTGTCATTTCGGATAGAGAGAAAGTAAAGTTTTGCAGATCCTACCGTCACTAGGGGGGTACATTCTAGCGGTTGTATGTAACTGGATCATTTGCTGTTAATCTGGGTTTTAATTAACTGCTGATTATCACTCACAATATTCCCGTTTCATGTTAATGGTGAAGTATCGTCGACCGTCCTAAAATCGAGAGCGTCCTAAGATTCGAGGCCATTTTTGTTTTCAGTAATTATACGCGAATATCGTCTCTGCAGTGACGATTTCATGCATTAAAGACAAAATTTAGGTATTTACTGTGAAACTATTCAGAAAAATCTGTTGTCTATTTTTCAACTCTCAAATTCTTGTTGCGTTAGCAAATTTAGTTCGTTTTCTATTAGAGTCTCGAATCACGGACGGTCGAGGATACAGTTGTTTTACCAGTTCCGAATTTTTACTACCGAATAATCTAAAATTTCAATCCCGTTCAATTAAAGGAATCGCAAAATAACTTTCTCAATTTGCTTCTAGTTGAATGTATGGCATTAATTAAACTTCAACCGCTTCCTAAATGTATGTGCAGGACAGGTCGGCAGATTGTTGGTGACCTAGTTTAACGATGTAAACAAATCGTGATCACGGAAATGCTTTTTTCAAGAAAACATACTACCACGTGTTTTTGAGGACAGGTGTCGATATTTTGGAATCAGTAAACATTTGTGTTATTACAACACATAAATTTTATTTCCTCTGCTTGTGGATGACGTCTGCAGCAGCGCTTATATGAAACCCTGTTCGGAACTGGTAAAAAGACTATTTAAAATTTGTACACAACACTGTACGAATTATCTCCCTTTCACGAAAGTAAAATCTAATCGATAAACAGTTTTAAAATATGACACAATTGCCTCAACATCAAAATACGTTATCATAACCTTCAAAATAAATTTAAATTTCCGTAGATTTCACGAAGAATTAATTAAACAACCTGCCGTTGCTGTTCATTTCATAACTTAAAAGTTATGATTTTACATCGTAGGACGCAAACTTCTCGAACTACTTTTTATTGTAAACATGAGATCAGTTCGCCAAATTGCAGAAATTATTAGATGCATTCCGTCGCAATATTTTACTACATTCCGAAATGTATTCCGAAAATTGATTCCAAATGTGCATATGTAACCAAATGCATTACCCGTCTCAGAATACATATCTCACGATAAAACAGATATACTTCTTTCACGCTCATTTACCAGGCGCACTATTTCCAGGTGTACTCATATCTTATAATTTCATAGCAAAGAAGCTCGATATCTTGGAAGAAAGTGACAACAATGTACACGTTCACTATCGTGAACGCTGTACAAAAACTATTGAAGCATTTTGCACTTTATATTTCACATTCGAATATGGCTGAGATCCTCCAGAAATAATCTAAATTAATATATTTATTATTGTTATGACCGTTTGTTAATCACCTTCGTACTTATGTTAAAATTATTGTTTGACCTATATAAAATTGACACCTGCCTTTAAAAAACTTAAAAACCTTAAAAAGTAAGGTAAATGTACAAAGTTTAAATGAATTAGGTCATGTCGTTGACATTTGTGTGAATCTCGCTTACGATAAATCATATAATTATATTTTCATGCAAACAACAAGTTAAAGATCTATGTGGTAGAGTTTGTATCAGGCTGTTGATGTTAATGATAAGAGCATTTTTTTCAAAAACAAGGTGATTTTATTCAGTCTCTTGCCAAACACATATTTTGATATATATTTCGTAGTTAAACAATTCTTCTCCCTGTTGTAATAGAAAATCCGTAAATACTTTCAAAATAATAAGGCGTGGATATTATCCGGATTTTAATTGTTGCATTACAATGATACATTTTTATTTGAAACGACAAAGATTGATTTTCTGTTGTTTTTGTCAATGCTTTAAAGAAGTTGTACAAAAGGCGTTTTAACCCCATCAACAATATTTTTATAATGTTATTTTATCTTTTTCAAATACATTTGTTTCAAAATTAGTACTCACAATATTGATTGTTGATAAGTATGATATCGCTGTATCAGCTAACATTATCCTAGATATATTTGACGCCCGCAGTTTCCTGCAAACAGCAAATATTTACCCTTCCAGAGCATCCGGTCTCACTTCCCTGGTGGCCTATTACTTGTTTAACTAAATTTTGCCTGATTTCAAAGATTTAAATTCACTTTGAGATTGTGATTTAGATATGGTTTTGTATGTTTGGTTTGATTAGAAAAATGGCATTGTTTCAAATGTACAACGTATACTGTAGATCACTTTTATTTCGCGAGAGATTTATTTTCACGGATATTTGCAACTCATCCATTTGCGAATTCAAATATAGCGCGAGTATTTTCAGAACACAGTAATTTCTATGTTTACATAGATAATTATGTTGTATTCAATAAGATTCCAAACGCGAATTCAAATATTCGCGAATAAGGTAAAGATGGTCTTGACGCGAAATTTCCTACTAACGAAAAATAAGAGTTCTACAGTAGGTCAAATATAGTTGATTGTAGTTATATGTTTATTATGTCGCAAATGTTATTGCTTTAATGAGTGTGAGAGTAAGATTAATATTTACACACTGAAGCACTTGCAAATTATTACTATTGAGTGTATGAAATTGCACAGAAATGACGTAATCTTTATTTAACTGTAATGAAAGTTATGTGTAAGAAAAGATAAAATCATAAATTTTGGAGGCAGGCTAAAAAGATATAAAGAAATATCTTTCCCAAAATAAATCATGCATGTTATGTATCTACTTATAAAGCTATAAATCGCAAGTTATCGTACACGGTTGACGTATTTCCAGGTAAATGATAGCCCAGTGACATGGTTAAGTTCCAGGAATTTACTGACGATGTAAGGAACTGCATTGATGCCTATACGGAAATTAGTGATCTCGCTAGTATAACAAAAGATTTAACTACATACCCAACGACTCTGTTGTTAACTATAGATTTATCGCACATAAAACATATAACGGGACCCAAATGCAGGCATTATAGACAGGCGATACTAATATAGATATTTCTTTTCGTTGAAATACAAAACAAATATACCGATCCATGTTCAAATCATAATCCCGAAACAAAGTAAAACTTTAAAACTGGCAAATTAAGTTAATGTGAACGTCCACTGGGGAAGTTAGACCGGGTGCTCCGGAGGGGTATACATCTCCTGATTAGTTTGCGACATCCGCCGCCACGTGTAAAATCGAAATCAAAATATGAATTATTAAACACTGACTAAATGGACAGGTTGTCTTTACGTAGAAGTGGCCGCAATAGCATGTTTACTGCATATTATGATCAACCTATATCTGAGTGAAACTAGCTCGTGGCCGTGGGCAAGTTTGTAAAAATATGAGTTACAGAATAATTTACAAAAAAAACTCACTGGAAAAAATAAACAATAGTCTAAACTCTGTTTAAATTCCGATTTTTCGTGAATAAAATATAGCAGTTTTAATTTCAAATTATTACCAAACTTTTTTTTACCGATAAAAAGTTCTAGTAAGTATTTTGATGGACAAAATTTAAATTGCCATAAATTAAAATACGTGTTTGTAACTGAAAAACTTAACATAATTTAATTGTTGAAAGTATCATTCTGCTAAAGTTTTGTGTTCTTCAAATAAAAGTGCTTCTATTTTGAAAAAAAAATATTTTCCCACATCCTTATATTTTTCCCCAAAATTAAAAAAATTCCAAAAAGATTGCTTTTCAAGAAAAACTAGTTTATGGCATAAATTTAGATACTAAAAAAAACTGAACAAACTTCAATCTTTCAATTTTATTAATTAGATTTAAAATGGTGATAATAAGTTTCATAAGAATTTTATCATTTAAAATTTGAGTTAAGCTATTGTTTCTCATAATAATAACTATCTTTATAAAGTATGAACCTAGAAGTAAAATATAAAAATGTTTTTCAATATTCAATTTACTACAAATGTAGTATTTAGTACCGTCAGTTGGTTTTATGGAAAAGACGAAAGAAATTGTGAAATTAATTTTTCCCCAAGATATTGAAACAATGCCTAAAAGACCAAAATATATTTTACCAAATTTAGCTAAGGAAATACTTTGCATGTTCTAATTTTGAAGTACTAGGCAAGCACTTCGGAATAAAATTCCTCATCAGTAGTGCTTGGATATAAATGGGGAGAATCCTTATATATCAAAAACATACTAATCCATTTCCGAATCACAATCCAGAAGCAAAGTAAGAACTTTGGAACTGACAAATTAGGTTAGACACGTGAACTTCCACCAGAGAAGTGAGACCGGGTGCTCCGGAAGGGTAAGCACCTCCTGTTTAGCTAGCTACACTCGCCACGTGTGTAATATTTATGATGTTGAAATGAAAAGAAATGACACGATACGTTTTCATATTGCTGTTTTATATGAAGACACAAAAATGAATTGAATACAGTATATCTATGTTGAGGTAAGAAAAATAATGAAGATCGCAATAATTGCTCCAAAAAGACATATGGATACAAAACAGTTTAAACAGCTAAGGCCATGTATGAAGATACTTTTCATTAAGACCTATTTTAAACTAATTTGCGTTACATCTTCTGTTATTGTGACATGTCATAAAAATGTCTAAATTTGCTGAAAGTTAAAATTTGAAATTTCTCAAAAACTAAAGAATACTTTTTCATGCAAAGTATTTTCTCAGCTAAATTTGGTAAGATATATATTTGGTCCTTTGGTAATCGTTTCATCACCTTGAAAACAATTTTGGTTTTATAATTTTGGTTCAAGCACTTATGATTTGGAATTGTATTCCGAAACGGCCGTCTAGTGCTGTAAAATTAAAACTGGTATAATAATTTCGTCTTTAAGTATATCGTGTGTCATGGACATCTGAAGAATAAAAGAAATATTGGATTCCAATGATTAAAATATTTATATGTGACTGTGTATTTTAGTTGCTTTCCGCTTGTGTATATCTTAATGTAAGTTTATATCAGAATGTTTGATTATTGTTATTAATGATAAAATAAACAACAAGCATCAAATACTAGTACAAATCTTATCTAAAGGTATTTGAATTAACAATCATTACGCTGCAATCCATGGATTATAAAGATACATTTAAGACTAATTAAATCATTACAGATTGAAAATCTTTACAAAATTAAATTGGAAAAAAGCATTATTCTGTTAAAACTGAGTGTTTCTTAACTAACATAGTGTACATCAAAAACAAACATACTAATCTATGTTCTATCTTGAAAAAGTACTAGTATTTTCCCATATTTTCATATTTTCCCAAAATATTTAATACGATTGTAATAAAATTGTTTGAAAGAATATAACTTTTTACATACATTTAGATTACAAGAGTATTAATTTAAGATATCATAAAAAATGCTGTAAAAACTTCAATAATTCATTTCTATGAATACAAAAAAAATAATGATGTGGAAATAATAATATAAACCAATGACAAATATAAATAGAAAAAAAGATTTGGTTAATTCTTAAATGAAAAAGGACTTATATAGTTTTATACTTAATTTAACCAAAATTAACATTTACATGCATTTACAAAATTTGTAACTGCATGCAAAACATGTTTTATAACAGTTAAAGATAAAAACATAAAAACACAATACAATTAAATGAAAGGTAGAGCCAAATAAGACAATAACAACATATTTTGATGGCATTGATAATAAAACTTCCTACTTCGAACAAGTAGTGGTGTGATTATGTTACTATTGGTATTCAACTTCGTATATCCTAATGTAAAAGATTAAGGACTGGTAAATAGGTAATGTCTTCATCTGTTCAATATATCCTTTCACGTAAAATGGTTGACCATTGATAAAAAAACTGTGTTAATAATGTTTTCAATGTTTCTTTAAACTTAAAGTTTTTTTTCCAGATTTTTAAAAAAGTTTCTATTTTCTCTTATGATCATGAAATTTTGTTAAAATTTATGTTTTAAACAAACATCAATTGGTCAAACATCCTCAATAATGCTTTTAACAGTTACTATTAAATAATACAATTGAACATCATATAAGTCCAAGATCCAGGATCGTTTTACAAATTCCATTCTAGTTGTTAAAAAAAGCATAACCCAATGATGAATCTAGATTTTAAAATATAGAAATATTTGATTTGTTCGAAATTGTGATCTTTTTCAAATTATTCAATTCTCTATAGTATTAGGTACAAATAAGCAGTATGAATGGGTTAGAGAAAGCATTGAATTTAAGAATAAATTTAAATGTTGTAATTCTAATTTTATTGAAAATGAATATAATTTTTATTGTTGTGTCCATTATATATTTCAAAAATGGTTTTCTCATTGGCCAAATATGTCTAAATGTGTTATTTTATTATCTAGTTAAAATAAAAAAAATTGCTATCAATTGGGCAAAATATTTATAGTATGCATTTAAAAGACGATATTGTATAAATTAATTATGATTGAACATTTATTTATTTTATGTATATATTATGTATTGTCTTGGATGTTTGTTGTGGGTATAAATACAATATATGTTTAGAGCAAATAAATGCTTATTAAATTGAATTGAATTTGGTGTTCTGTTTTACATGCATGTATTGTACATTGTTTATATAGAGTTCTATATTCATATTATGAAAAAAAATATTTTAGAAAGGTACAATTTTGATTTTTGTAATAATTTAGAATTTTTATTTTCATTTGTCTTGTTAAAATAACAATATAATGTGAGCTCTGTGTCAATGTCTTTATCAAAACACTAATAATTTAGAACTCCGCTACATGGCATGGTGCCTTTCACTTGTACAATCATTTAAATGGTGATGCAATTGGAAGGAACCATGTAGTGGAGTTTCATTTAAATGGTTGTGCAAGTGGTTCCATTTAAATGGTTGTGCGTGTTTAGTGATTTATCCGGAATACCCTATATTTTTCATATAATTAGATGTAAAAGTCAGAGAAATCCAATTAATGCTTGAGATTGTTCGGTTGACCTGTGTCAACCAGGGCGCGAGACATAGATATATAGGAGATATAGGGTTCATTTTGTAGCTTTTCCCTAAATAGTGGATATGTTCCCAGTCTTAAATAGTGGATATGTTCCCAGTCTTAAATAGTGGATATGTTCCCAGTCTTAAATAGTGGATATGTTCTCAGTTTGATATAATGTTCGTTTTGTAGCATGTCCTTAAATTTTCTATACGTTCTCAGTTTTGCGTTATTGTCGATGACTACCTGCGTTTTCCACTCCTCAAAATCTTAAAATGTATGTGTTTACGGTAACATACCAAGCATCCTGATGAAAACCTCGAGTTCTGTATCAAGTTATCTGTGTCCTCATTATTAATAGACTCTGAAACATCCCTTCCTTATTTCGTAGACCAGTGAACATTTTATATAAAAACTGGCCAGGTGATGTCACATTGGTGCAGTTTACACAATAGCCGCATAAACATGCATGATGTACTTTCTTGAGTGAAGCATAATAGCCAACCCATATACTAAGTACTCCGTGTTGCGATGTTTGACGGTTTACAATCAAAATTTATCTACAAGCTTCGTTCGGAACTGTCCTTGCACTATTTAAATCCCCAATTAGTTTTAACATTAAAAGTATCGATATTAAAGAATTAAAACTTTGTTTTATAAACACCCAGAAGCCTATGTGTGGAAATTGTATACTATTATCGATTTTTTATCTTAAGATGTGCTCTGGTTCTGTAACATTATTGAAGAAATAAAATTATAAACTGTATAAATAAAAATCCTAACAACATAAAAAATATTTCGAATCTGAATAAAATTAAATTACTTTTATTGAAATGAGCAGAAACTTGTTACACCCAATGGATTCAAATGTTTTACTTGTATTCAAACCTTTCATTCACCTGCCGAATTTACAGTTTTGTATTGTAACTTTGTTTGATCTTAGAATTGTGTTATTTTTTGTGGCAAAACAGTGAACATTTTACATTGAAATAGTTTACTGTTAACTATACATGTATAAAGAAGAACGTATTGTAATGGTTTTAATTTCTAGTATTACTAAACCTGTTTTAATTTTGAAGCACTAGACAACCGTTTCGGAGTATTTGTACCCTAAAAAGCAATCTTATGACATTTTGTGCTGTGTAAATCAGCCTCGGAACACCTCTTTGGCATGTAATACTGTAAAAAACATAACAGACAAAAGTTGTTCATTCTATTCATTCACCTTTATCTATGTAAGATATTGTTTGAATGTAACACAACCATGTATACTCCGACAATAAATAGCAGCTTAGAAAATTAAGACCAAGTATTGCACTACGTGTTGTTTTTATCTTACTGTCATGTACTACTTTTTGAATGTATTTTATGATTAAATTCAAAAAGTGGTATATGACATTACAAATTGGCCAATCTTGAAAAGTTATTTACTGTTAATCGGGATGTTTTACCTTTGCGTAAATTTTCGAAATTTACAAGGCACTAATAAAAGTACGCGAGTATCTTGAAATTACGATACTTGCGAAAATTATAAACGATTGTTGTTACGTGGCTGAAGGCGTAGCCACATCACTGTTTTGTTGTCATATTGCACTAGTTCTTATATTCATTTACAAGAACTAGTGTAATATTTATGTATTGTACGACAAAATTGTATCTTAGATGAAATACTTGGCGGAAGTAAACGGAATTTACTTTACTACATAATAAAAGGGTAATGGACTGATATTGCTAAATATTGTCCCGAGTTCACTCGACATTTGCACTCGCAAGCTAGTGCAAATTTCGAGTCAACTCGGGACAATATTTCACAATATCAGTGCAATAACCCTGTATTATAAATCTTGTTCACTTAAAACCTGTTATTCGTAGCGCCTTTTTAATACAAATTCAGTCATATGTTTCTCATTTTCAACACTGCAAATTAACTCGGTATTGATATTTTCTAGTTTTTATTTTATTGGCATTGATTGTAATGTATATCAATTTTTGTTTCTATTTGGTTTGAATACCCAGAAATGACTGTGTTTTACAAAAATAGTTTTTTCGTAAACTTTAAATGGCTGATGAATTTTATTTATGTATTTTCATCTCATTTTCTTATTCCTTTATTGTAACGTTGTAACCATCCGTAATTACATGTGGTTTTTAAAGATGATAGCAATTTCAATACATTGTATTTGATATAAAATACTTAATTTTGCTTTGCATCCCGTATATTTATTAACATATATCAATTTCGATACAAAATCGTTATACCATTCAGAGAACGCCTAATCATCAATTTGTTCATATTAAGTAAGTGACAGCTGCATAGTTACAAAAAAATTATTACAAAAAATATATATCTGAATGCACCGGCGCACAGAGGACCTGTAGGTCACTTAATATAAATAACTATTTACGTGAAAGTTTTGATTGGCGGAGGTGTAATGCTGAATATCTGGCAGTTTGTCTAGGGAACGAAGTATACATATTTTGATTAATTGTAAGAAAAAGAAAATCGAATTGGGACTTCAAAATATTGTGTCGAAAAGTTATAGATGGTCATTATAACGAAGTCATATTGTTTATTATTTTTCTTCCTATTATTAGTTATATATCTTCTTTTATTATTTATTTTATTTTTTGTCACTTCGGCTTGTTGGTATTGTCATATTATAAATGTTTGAATTTCTGACTGACATATTCAAAAATTTAAAAAATAACCACTGATTTTAATTTTGAATATTACATTCAGAGAATTAAAACAGTAATAAGAAAATAGTATATTTTAATGAAAATGAAAACTTTCATTTACATTTCGCACTTAAAATTCCAAAATGGCCTAATTAAATTCTAGATATAGTCACATGGCTTAAAATATATGTTTTTTCGTTGTTGTTTTTTTTTTTAATTTAAAAGATAGGGGTTGCAAAAGAAACTTTTCACTATAATGTTAATATACAGAAAACACAAAAATGATATTTTCTAAAGGTAAACAAAGCATTTTTCCTTCAAGTTTGATGGTGTTAATTTGAATATTGTGTGTTCAAACTTATTACAGTATATAAATATATGTCATATACCATTTTTTGAATTTAATCATAAAATACATTCAAAAATGGTATATGACAATATTGTCACATACCATTTTTTGAATGTATTTTGTGATTAAATTCAAAAAATGGTATATGACATATATAAAAAAGTTCAAATGTTACAGTGACACCGATTGAGATTCTGTTCACAAGTTGTAATGATATAAAATGTACACATATGGTTTTTGTCTTCTTAAAACTGAAGGCACAATTAAAGTACAAAAACTTGTGAATGCATTGATTGCCCTTTTACAGCTGTTTTACGCTAGCATATAAATGAGAAAAATGCATTGCGAGGTTGTTTGTATTTGTAGCCACAACTATGCGAAAATAAACTGCATCAATATATTGAACCAAGTGTTATATAAGGTGGCTGAATAAGGCCATGTGAAAATTATTTTTTAATGTTGTTCCCTCAAGATAGTATCTCGTTCCCTCAAGTTAATATCTCGTTCCCTCAAGATATTAACTCGTTCCCTCAAGATAGTACCTTGTTCCCTCAAGTTAGTATCTCGTTCCCTCAAGATAGTAACTTGTCCCCTCAAGATAATATCGCATTCCCTTAAGATAGTAACTTGTTCCCTCAAGATAGTAACTCGTTCCCTCAAGATAGTATCTTGTTCCCTCAAGTTAGTATCTCGTTCCCTCAAATAGTATCTTGTTCCCTCAAGTTAGTATCTCGTTCCCTCAACATAGTATCTCGTTCCCTCGAGAGGCCGCGGTGGACTAATGGATAAGACGTTAGTTCTCAAATTCGGGATCTCTCACCGCTGCGAGTTCCAGTCCCGCTCAGACCACATGTGGGAAAGTAAATTTTCTTTGTAGTTGGCCTTTATTGGTATCAGTATAATGGACTGGGGGAGTGACACGCTTCTCTGCGGCGAATTGACTCTGTGAGCTAGCACGTTAAAGTCGCCCTGCGTGCGCGCAAGTACAAGACAGACCATAAAACACACACGCACTTCATATGCATACACGGAATTGTTTATAGATTAATCCATAGAGATTAATAAATTAGTTTTCGTCGCGAATAGCTGAAAAACTGCTAATGCGACATTAAACAACATTCAACCAACCAACCCTCGTTCTCTCGAAATAAAGATAAATTAATCTGTGTTTCCGGGAAGCGTTACTTGAATGGCGGAGATCGAGTGAGGAGATAGCTGATTTATTCAAGCTATTGAATGTTTCTTATTTTAAATCGAAGGCGAATTTATTTCTTTGTATTTCAATTATATTAAAGATTAAAAAACAAAAACCCAGACAAAACTGAAAAAATTTGTAATAAAAGTTTGTAAATACTGAAAAAGATATTATTAGAATATTGGAAACAAACCCTTTTTATCTGGCTTGACTTTACTAACTGTTCATCTGACATTACTGATCTTTTTCTTCTTATATTTTTGAAAATCTCAAATCTTAATAACTTTTCTTTAAATGATTGTATTGCTATTTTTTTCAAATATCATAGTAAACTTACTTTCAAAAAGTAAAGTGATCAGTGACGTAGTGTGCATATAAGCCAATAATCATGTGCTTGCACATAATTTTTTGATTAAAAACTGTTGAGATTTTGAAGTAAAATATGTCTTTTGAAAAAGTAGGATGAAATGTGGCTCTGAAAATTCGGCTCAGTGGAACGTAACCAAAACTTTATCTTTTTGTGTAATCTTTTTACTCACGAAACTACTGCTTTAGAGTTTAGAAACACGTATCAAATTGCTTCATATTTTTCAAAATTTAACTGGGTAACATGCACCCAGACCTCGTAGTGTGAAGAAGTCTACGGTGCGTGTCACTGAGTGCTTTTTGCTCCGGGCTTGCACATTTATTCTTTTCTGGCTACGCCGCTGGTGATTTATTAGTTACTTGAATAAGACCCGCAAATAATAAAAAATGTGCCTTACTACAAAATCTAGATTAATCCTTAGAATCCCCAAATATTATACAATTGTATATATAGGTATATGTTTTATGTATGTAAAGTTGACCTATTGTTACCTGGCAAGTGAGCCCAGCGGCCCCAAACCCTGACACTGCTTGACCATCCCGTATTCAATGTCTGGGACAATAAAAAAGATTGAAAAACAATATCTTATGCCGATGTTATTCAAAACAGAAACTAAGTAAGAGGAAAATGGGTAGTGACTGTTCTTTCGCCAAGCACTCGGCATTGAGAAATGAAAGTTACGGGTCTTTCGGATGAGACTTTAAAAACCGAGTTCCCGTGTCACGGTAGGCATGGCACGTTAAAGAACCCTTACTCCACAATGCCATCAGCGCATAGCACAGATCAAAGTTTTTGCACCTTCGCCTATAGCTGGCGACGTCTAGATATATGTGAAATAATCTTGACTGGGACGTTAAACCCTATTTAATCAAATCAAATCAAATTGCTGTCTTAGAGAACGATGGCTGATGTATTTAAGACTGTTTCAAGTTATCCGATATTTTTCTACGATTGTCATAAGTAGGTGTTTAGTATTCGAGATACTAACTTGAGGGAACGAGATGACTATCGTGAGGGAACGAGTTACTATCTTGAAGGAACGAGTTACTATCTTGAGGGAACGAGTTACTATCTTGAGGGAACGACACACTAACTTGAGGGAACGAGATACTAACTTGAGGGAACGAGATACTAACTTGAGGGAACGACACACTAACTTGAGGGAACAAGATACTATATTGAGGGAACGAGATACTAACTTGAGGGAACGAGATGACTATCTTGAGGGAACGAGTTACTATCTTGAGGGAACGGGATACTAACTTGCAATTGAGGGAACGAGATATTATCTTGAGGGATAGAGGGATAGAGATACTATCTTGAGGGAACAAGATAAAAAAAATTATTCAGCCACCGTATATATATATATATATCTTTCTAACCAATAAGTCTAGTTCTTAGCATACATTTTAAATAAATCACAGTCTCACTTAGCATACATTCAGTTGCTAAGTATCTTTTAAGCTCAATCTAATATGGTAATTATTTATTTATTTATTTATTTATTTATTTATTCTTTTTTTTATTACATAGTTGTTAAAGATCTGGCCCACTTTAATTGAGGGGTAAATGACCGGAGATCATGTTTGAATTAAATTTCTGTTAAATATGATCTCATCTGAATGCAATTTAAATTACAGCAAACCGGAATTCCCATTGATTAGATTCGATTTTCGATTTATTGATCTTAACTATCTATTCAATTTTTTCCATTTTTAAACGGCAAGAAAAATGGACACACTAGAAAAAAAACTTGACGATATATTTGACCGACATATTTTATTTTGGAAAGTCCAAACAAATCTTTATTTCTATGTATTGGCCTACATATATAATTATAAAAACCCTATTATTAATATTTATAAACAAGATCTCTTGATACAGCAATATATTTATTTGAATATGAAGAAATGGTTTCAATTTAAAGTTTTTTTTTCAGACGATTTTAATGCAAATAATAATAATAATAATATTAATAATAATAATAATAAACAACTTTTAAAATTCTGATACAAAAACGACATTTTAGGATAAGAAATTGAAAATCAAGATGCAGATGACATTAAATTTGTTGATTTTGGTATCAATCTCCGAATTTAAAATTATTACTTTTTTAAATCTTGTATTTTAATTTTAAGCAATAAACGCTTAATGTTTGCAGTTATTTAATTTCAACTTTTAGCAAAAAGTAAATAAATAAATAATAAAGATAGAAATTATTATTTAAATTTCTGGACTTACCTTGCTGTAAAATGGAATATGTATTCCTTTTAGTAAACCTTCTTATATTTTTCTTATATTTATTAAATCAGATTGGATAAAATCAATTTCAGCGCGTTTATATATACCAATTGTTTTTTGTGTCCGATTTTTCATCCGATACACCAATCGTTAAACGAAATAAACACAGCCAATCGTCTGGAGGAATGTTACTACTAACACGCGTGTTTCTGCCTCTACAACGTGGTTCACTTGTGCGTATCAGACACGCGTAATGGTTAGTACAATCGTCCCTATTTTACTCCGATTTCCGTGTTTTTATTTTACCGTCCAACAAGCGGGACGATTATCGATTGACCGCTTTTTGTCTTACTATGTACAGGTGAATAAGTGGGACAATTTTAACATGTATAATAACCATATACGTAACATATGTATGGATTATTACTGATCTTTGAATAGAAATCTTTATACATGTCAGACACTACTGACTTACATGAAAATAAATTAAATTGCAATTATTTGGTTATTAAAGCCCATGCACGACTTACCAGGTAGAAATGTGGATATTTGACAGGATTCTGGAACGAGAAAGTTATAGATACATGTAAATATTAACCAGTCTGTTTTGTATATCAAAACATTTCATGAAGGTGTATGCTTAATTACATATACACCACTATCATAACCACCACCACCACCACCACCACCACCACAACATCAGCAGCAACAACAATGATTTGATCTATGTAAGCAATACTTTTGAAGCGGATTCTATCAAGCACAAACATACCATTTCACTGTCAAATTACCATCCAAATCACAGGCGCTTGGGGTCAGTTTTTTTTTCAATTTATTATTTATCGACCAAGCAATGATGTATTTTGCTATTTTATCATATCTGACAACGTTCTGAACTAAATGCACCAGAAATAAACGGATTTTATTGCACCTTAAAATATTCTTGAGTTCTTTTTTATATAGAGAAAATCAAGAATCAAGAATAATTGCTTGGTCGATAAAATAATAAATTGAAAAAACATACCTGACCCCAAGCGCCTGTGATCCAAATATAAAGTGAAAACTTTGCACACTGGTAAGTTTCGTAAAACACGTGGACTTCTCCCAGGCAAGTAAGACCGGAGATCAACTTACAAATAAATTGTGGTCACACCAAATGTGCATGTGTCAGCTAGAAAACATTAAAAACAAAACCTGCAAGAAAAACCCTCTTTCCATCTCGCATTATGATGACAGAATCGTATACACGCTAAAATAATATTTGTTAACTCAGTTTTATTGCAAGCCTAGGGTTATCAAGGCCATCAGAAAGTAATGGCCGTCATCACAATATTTTTGTTAATAAGTATGGTGTCTCTATATCGATATTCTAGTATTTGACATCGCAAAGTTCAATGTTTCTTTCATTCTCAATTTAGGTTACACAGGTGACGGGTGTAGCTAGCTAGCTAGCTAGCTAAACAAAATGTGCAAGCATACCCTTCCGAAGTACCTGATCGACCACACCAGCTCAAATGATTTGAAAGCGCAACACTCAAAAAGGACTGTAGCCTAACGGCATATAAACTACTGTCATGTGCTACTTTTGAATGTCTATAAAATAATGCATTCAAAAGTAGCACTTGGCACTAGTATATATTATTTTGCGACTAATCCCAACCATGGCTTTTTTTGCTGGGGGTGGGGGAGCGAGGGTGTCTGTCTCGATATATATATATTACCTCCTGTGACTGAACCAGAGTACATTACTATGAACAACAGTAGTATAAAAGTTTCGCTTGTTGTCTATTGTCTATTCAAACGCAAATCAGGTAATAGTGTACATAAGATTCATCAGGTTTGTGGTTTTCTTTTAACACTCTGGATTCTACAATTTTTGTATAAGACCATATTATCACGACGAGAAAAAGAACAACTAATCAACATGATCTGCAAATCTTTTGATTTGTGTAAAAGTTAAATACTGTACAGTCAAGAAGAACAAAGACACATTCAACTAGCTGAGTTGAGGAATAAGATTGGTTGATTGATTGAATGTGGCTAAAAGTCACACTCAAACATATTTCAATTTTATCGAGACGTCACCAGTGACAGAATTTTTTAGCTTTGCACTGCGCTCAGGACAATGTACATGGTTGGTTCTTTAACGTGACACGCTTCCGTGACATAGGGCATTTGTTTATAAGATCTCTTCAATACGACCCCGTGGCTTTCATTTCAACCAAAAGCATACACTTATAGGTATATACAATGCAATAAATATTTACATGTTTGACGGCCAAACATTATTATATAAGAGAAAAAATAGTAAAGAAAGAGATAAACACAAAAATATTTTGAAAGTCTGAAAACTGTTGGTATGAAAGAGGCGCATTTCTAAACCGAGTGTTTGGTGAAAGAATAGTCACTACCTATTTTCAAGTCTAAGCCAGACAACTACCGAGTTTCGAACATGCGACCTCCCGCATACGAAGCAATCACTGTATTAAGCTAAAACAGTGGCGTCTGGGGAACTACAATTGATAAAATGGGTGGGTGGGCGGGCTCCAAAATAATTCTGCCAAATAAAATTGACGAAAAATTGTCTAACAACATTGGGACCTCGCTGTTTTTAAAACTACAAGTGAACTCACCTTCTAAAGTACAAATTTTATCGTCCGGTTTCTATTTATGTTCTATTTATTTTACAGTTAGCTATTTTAAGACTTCTTAATATTAAAAGAAATCGATTAAAATAGTTTCACCTTTTATAAGCTAAATATAATAAAGAATGTTTAATAATTAATAAAAAAAAATCATCACGAAATCAGGTTTAAATTTAAAGTCCGTTTTCTAGTTGTACTTTTCAATGCAGACTTGGTGGGTGACGTTGCTATATATATAAAAGTTGGTCGTGGACTGTGCACTTACTGGGTCAAGGATCGATATTCATGGACTGTGTCCAAGAATATTATAAAGTGAAACAACTGGGACACAATATTATATACACTAAAGACTACAATAGCTGTGGTGAAATTTTTAAAACTGTGTCTAGCGATTGTTTTTTGGTCCACTATTTTCTTGGTCAAATGTCCTCTATTTTGTCGCTCACTTGTCGACTACTTTGTCGTTTTTAGTCCTCTATTTTGTCGCTCACTTGTCGACTACTTGTCGTTTTTAGTCCACTATCGCTAACATGTCGACTACTTTGTCGTTTTGGTCCAGTATTTTGTCGCTTACATGTCGACTACTATGTCTTTTTTGGTTCACTATTTTGTCGCCCACTTGTCGACTACTTTGTCGGTTTTGGTCCACTATATTTTGTCGCCCACTTGTCGACTACTGTGTCGTTTTGGTCCACTATTTTGTCGCTTACATGTCGACTACTTTGTCAGTTTTGGTCCACTATATTTTGTCGCCCATTTGTCGACTACTATGTCGTTTTGGTCCACTATTTTGTCGCTTACATGTCGGTTTTGGTCCACTATATTTTGTCGCCCACTTGTCGACTACTTTGTCGTTTTGGTCCACTATTTTGTCGCTTACATCTCGACTACTTTGTCGTTTTGGGTTTACCGTAACGGATTAGTTACGTTCAATGTCAATTATACCTGAAGGATTTCCATTATTTCGGATTTTACTTGATTTATCCCGGTGACATTAATTACTTCATTTAATATATTTTATAGTGCTGTCATATACCATTTTTTGAATTTAATCATAAAATACATTAAAAAAATGGTATATGACAATATACCATTTTTTGAATGTATTTTATGATTAAATTCAAAAAATGGTATATGACAGCACTATAAAATATATTAAATGAAGTAATTAATGTCACCGGGATAAATCAAGTAAAATCCGACAATATATGACAATATACCATTTTTTGAATGTATTTTATGATTAAATTCAAAAAATGGTATATGACAGCACTATAAAATATATTAAATGAAGTAATTAATGTCACCGGGATAAATCAAGTAAAATCCGACAATATATGACAATATACCATTTTTTGAATGTATTTTATGATTAAATTCAAAAAATGGTATATGACAGCACTATAAAATATATTAAATGAAGTAATTAATGTCACCGGGATAAATCAAGTAAAATCCGACAATATATGACAATATACCATTTTTTGAATGTATTTTATGATTAAATTCAAAAAATGGTATATGACAGTGCTTAATGTGTTTCTATGACCACCGGGTATTTTTGATAGCGTTGTTTGTTTTTTTGTATTATGTTTAGCGTCAGTCTGGAGGTGACCACTAGATATAGACTGGAAACAAATTCAAAAAATGTGACTTGAAGCGGCATTTTTTTGTAAAAGTTGGTAACATGCTTTTCTAACATAATTCGAGGGTGCTGAATTCAAAAATGGCGGATACCAAGCTCAATTTTGAGTTTTTGAACCCATAATTCCAAAAACAAAATGGCGGCTAAGTTAATGGTGTACCAATGCAAAAATGTTACTTTGGATGACAAATTTTGGTAAAAGTTGGTAACATGGATTATTTAACATAATTCGAGAATGCCGAATTCAAACACTCAATTTTGAGTTTTTGAACCTATAATTCCAAAAACAAAATGGCGGCTAAAATTAATGGTGTACCAATGCAAAAAATGTTACTTGGGTTGACAAATTTTGGTAAAAGTTGGTAACATGGCTTATTTAACATAATTCGAGGATTCCAAATTCAAAAATGGCGGATACCAAGCTCAATTTTTAGTTTTTAAACCCATAATTCCAAAAACAAAATGGCGATTTTAATTTATAGTGTATCAATGCAAAAATGTTACTTGGGGTGGGAAATGTTAGTAAAAGTTGATAACATGCTTTTTAATTATAATTTGAGGGTGCTAAATTCAAAACTTGCAGAGGTAATTTAGAATTTAATATTTTACCCATAATTTCAAAAACAAAATGGCGACTGTTTCAATTAATGGGCATATAATTTCTCAGTGTTATTGAAGTTGCATGTTTTAGCAAAAGATGGTACTTTGTTCTTTTTAACATTTCAGCATAACTTGAGGTTGCCAAATTAAAATTGAAGAGGCTTAAATGTTTAAACCCAATTCATTACAAATTCTAAAAATAAAGTGGTGGCTATAATTAAGTGTTTGTTCATTATTTGTGCCTTTTGCATAATACGCCGATAAAATCTATATGATTAAATTAAGTTCATAACCATAACCAAAACCAAAACCATACTGAAATACTGAAATCATGGTTTGGAATTGATAGTCATAATCGAAACTTGTGTTTGAATGCAGAAAAGAGATTACTCTTTTATACAGAGTTTGCTACATGTTCTTGCAAAATAGTATGTAGAAGTCATGGCTGTAGATGTCAAAATACCAAATTACTATGCATGTCGTCATGCATCAAACTTTTAAGAAGGATATTGTTACTTAAAACAAATATTTTGATATGTTGTGAACCTCATATGTAATTTTTCAATTTAGGTGGTAATATTGCATTATTTTTCAACAAAGTATCGGTCTCTATACAGTTTTGTCAGCGATGTTTAAGGAACTCAATGCAACATTCAAAGAATTTATTTTCTTGAAAATTCAGAAAATCCTCCAATGAATGACTATAAAACTGGGAAATGTAAATGACAGATTTCAGTGTTGGAAATAGACAAAAGACTGATATGCAAGCTTAAGTAATAAGTTTGCCACTCAATCATTTTAAATTTAAAGCCGACATTGTTAATTGCAGTCAAGGCAATGGTAGAATTTTCCTAGTGTACTGAGTTTTCCACAGCACTTGAGTTGAGTATTTTCTCGTAACAGTCTCGTAAGTAATGCAAATTATGTGACATTTATTTTTTGTCCCTTTTTGAAGTAATCAAAAACAAACATACTAATCCATTTCCGAATCACAATCCAGAAGCAAAGTAAAAACTTTGGAACTGACAAGTTAGGTTAGACACGTGAACTTCTACCAGGGAAGTGAGGCCGGGTGCTCCGGAAGGGTAAGCACCTCCTGTTTAGCTAGTTTAATCTACACGCACCATCTGAACGCCATCAGTATCCGAGTATCAGTAACCGTGGTCATAACCTTTCCAGATGATGGAAGAGTCTTTCTCTGCCTTCTTTGGTGGAGGTGAACCAGGATGTTTCCATTGATTAGACTGTTGTTTTGGTCTCAGATGAAATAATCGACCCATTATGCCTCCATAGTAACAAATCTCTCATGGGAGCTAGCATGATCTACCACTAAAAGGTTCAGATTAACATGCGACAAAGTGCTTTTGAGTGCTTCTGATTAATTGCCAGAAACCCAAAAGGCTCAACGCTTTATCATTGCAGGATGTCAGAATGGAGTGTGTTCTTCTCTGTGAAATACTAATTGTCCTTATATTTTCTTAACTCACCTGTCAGTCATAACAATACCATGATTTTTATCTATGTTTCTACAATTTTAAAATGATAAGTGTCCAAACTTCCAAAATTTGTGAAAATGTTTATCTTTTTAAAGTAGTTTTATCAAATTTGCAAAATCAATCTTTTTTCCCAGATTGCTCAGAAATGAGCAGCCAACTGTGAATTCAACTACCATGAATGAAAACAAAGCTTTATTGGCCATTTCTGGGGTTGCAACATTGGCATGCCTTCCATGACTTGGATCATTATCAATGTTATGCCTGTCCCGTTTATAATCCGCCACCCACCTTTTTACTCTTGCTTATCAAGAGACATCTTTCCCTAGTTTTGCTATCATATATGTATGGATAACCTTAGGTGCTTAACCGTTCTTGTGCAAATATTGGACCCTGCTCTTTCACTATTTTTTTTACATTTACCAAGTCACTAGCCTTATTTACTTTGGAGTAATACCTTGTTGTTATGAACTTACAAAATGACTCCAGTCTTCCGATACACGGATTTAAATAATCATGGAATAAAGGTGTTGAAAAGGGACGTCGGGGCTAATCTCCTTTAACAGAAGGCTCAAGGCATATCATTCAGCTCTCGTAGTTCTTACTGGTTTTAATAAAACCAAATGTAGTTTTGCTTTTGCTATCAACCTTTACATCAACATTTGTGAGCAAGTTCACTTGTTTACCAAATAGTCAGCTTAAGAGTTGCTCGGTGATGACTTAGCACCTCTAAATATGGTTTGAAGGCTAGTGTAGTTACATTTACTTCTCTTTCATTGTATAAAGAAAAATTCTTAAGCATTTGATGCAAACACAGGTTTTGTTTTTGTAAGCTATTTTATTCACACTGACCTACATAAATCGGTGTTTCAGCATGCTATGTGTCATACTTAATCCAATTCATTTAATTTAACAGAAACATATAGTCCCATGTTCAAATTACAATAAATAAACAAACACGAAAACTTTTAACACTGGTTTAAGTTAAATATGTGAACTTCTTCCAGGAGTATATAATATATACATTTTTTATAATGACCTTTGTTGCTAGGCCACTTGAGATGAAGCTGATCAGCATGCCAGATTTTTTGATTTCCTAAATAGCAAACAACCTTTTTCAGAGTTATTGCCCCTGAAAAATAATACTTTTTTGCAAATTTTGCTGGTTTTTGGGCTATTTACTTGAAAACTATAAGTGTTATATAAAAGCAATACATTGAAAAATAATGAACATGACAAGCTAAGTAGCAATGTTTGTAACAATATGATGTGCCATAGAGGAGTTGTTACCCCTGGAGTATATTTTTTGCAAATTTGTAATTTTGATCATATTTTTAAAAAGCATTATAAATAGATAAAAACACCAAGTTGCAAAAATGATCAAAATGCCAAGATCTAACTCCGTAGCAAATGTTGTATTTGATAATCAACGAAGGTGTTGTTGCCCCTAAAATTTTAGTATCTTCTTAATGTTTTCAGGTGAGCAATAAGTCCCATATGTATTTTGTTTAAATGTTCTGCTCATTAACACCTAAATAAGCCTTGAAATATTACAATCTTTGATTAATAGCTGTTTCTTGTACTAAAACAACTTCTATACCAGCTTTCATTCAAAAAAGCATTTTCATTTTGGCGGCCATTTTGTATTTAAATTTTGACCTACTTAGAGCAATTTTTCAGCTTGGTATCCGCCATTTTCGAACTCAGCACACCCAAATTAGGTAAGAAGGATATATGGTTTGCTTTTACTAAAAAATGCCTCTTCCTCTTTAAAACGACGACTTTTCTAAAAATGTGCCTAGTCTAATAGTCCGGGTTGCTATTCCGATTAAAAGTTAGTGAAAATAGAGTTAATTTATATGTTGTATCTTAAAATTTAATTAGTTAAAATTGAGCTAAATTCCCCGTTATTACATGTATATCAAAATGATCGTTATATTAATACATTAATATTCTAATATACATGCGTATACAATGGTTGATACCACTTGATCATCATGACTGGACAGGATAGATAGGACGCCAATAAATTCTCACACCCACTACGCCACTCCCATTTGACCACAGAACACGTGTCAGAGTAGACGGCACGGCACTCCTTACAAATGTCAAAGCCTTTACAGCGTAATAGTAAAGTAAGTAGAAAGTAAATATTTTATTGACATGGATTAGTATGTTTGTTTTTTATTAATGTGTCACATATCACAGTTCAATAATATTTAACAATATTTACAAATAAATACATTAAAATAAGTGTGACATCCTGCCTAAAAGACATATGAGACGCAAATAAACAATAATTATCGATTTAAATACAATTACTAAAATAAGAGAAAAATTAAAAACTACACATTTTACACCTTTTAAACATAAAATTAATTGTTTTTGCTAAAAGAGTCTGTACTTCATCATCTGTCATAATTTTTAAAAATAGTTTCCTTGGCCGTCGTGACGCACGCGCCGCTGGTCAGTATCAAAACCACTGTACATACCTGGCACATCCCACTGGACTGTACCTGGCGCACTCCACTGGACTGTACCTGGCGCACTCCACTGGCCAGTATCAAAGCCACTGTACCTGGCACACCCCACTGGACTGTACCTGGCGCACTCCACTGGCCAGTATCAAAGCCACTGTACCTGGCGCACCCCACTGGACTGTACCTGGCGCACTCCACTGGCCAGTACCAAAGCCACTTCACATGGGCTGCTGCGTATATTCGTACTTAGCACTACGCCGTGTTAAGTAGAACTCCTTTTCGCAAGACACATGGAACTCCACCCTACCATGCCATGGACAGCGTACGACCGATTTAACCGTAAGTCACAAGGTTAAATACCACGCCCAATACCGTTGGTTTGTACATTTCTCTGTCTGGACCACACAGGGAAGCCACTGTCCACAGTCTGTAAACCTGTCAAGTAACCAAGGTTATTTACCTTTACCGACAACCAATATATACTTTTATTCAGAGAGATGCTGATGGCATTAAATGTGGACAACAACATCAAATGCGAAAAACTACCTTATATGTCCATTCTCCAGCTGACCTGCCAAGTGATCGGCATTCTGATGGGCTGAATATATTTAGCCTTGTACTTCGCGATGTGATGATGCTATCAGGTCAAACTAAAGACTTTCTATGACCTATAACATTCCCGTCTTCTGTCAATCTTTTAGTATTAAGTTATAATTTAAGCTACCCGGACGAAAATATATACCCAGCCTGTTAGTGAACATGTATTAGTATGTATGGTTACAACTTAATTATATCTTTTCGAAGAATTGAAGGTTGTTTTCGACGATTTCATTAGCCATAATTTATCCGGTTACAATTTTGTTAGTCCATCCTGCCATTTCATATGTCCCTTCTCTCTGTGTATCCCATCATCCGGATATCCAATCGTATTCAGAATCACCGCAAATTAATGTCAACCACAACAATATGCAGTCATTACATTACAGTACATTAGACAGTTATTACAGTCTTCTAATCGGCAACCATAATGTGTGGTAAAACAGTTAATTGTACACATAAACTAGTCCTAGGAGGTCCTTCGCTACATTGTTTATCCCACCATGCCGATGTCATATGAATCTTGTAGCTGTGATTGAGTAGGTTTTGCTTGAAAAAAGTTTCCAATCAAGCATCTCGGACATTTCCGTCGAAGGCCGAAAAATTCCGATAGTCCGCTCGATAGGTAGCGCGTCACAGAAACAACTGGTTCGGATGACTTGAGACTTCAAATACTAGCTTTCCAAAAAAGCTCGCCTGACTAATCATTTATTACTATAAGGTCTCGCTGCCTGAGAGATCTCGAATCTTAGGCTTGCTACTGATTAGGGTCTAATATATCCTAATCTGAGAGGGTTTGTCAATTTGCTTGCGAAAGGTCAGTGGTTTTCTACAGTAATCCAGTTTCCTCCACCGGGAAACGATCGCCTTGATATAAGCAAATGGATTTTGAATCCAATGTAAAACACCATTATTTCACGCTAGCCATGTGTCGATATGGTGTATAGACAATCACATTGGCAAGTTTGTAGTTTTCCTTCAGTTGTTGGAGATGCTATATAAACTGATATGAACATGTTATGATATGTACTTGTGCCAATCTTTAGCGTGCTACAGCACTTGCCAATAATTTCGCAGATTAACATCATAGACCGCTCGGTCCATCATACTGATACTGAGCTAACCAGTAAAGGCCTACGATAAAAAAATTCATTTCTCTCTTGCTATTGAGCGGGATCGAACTCAAAGTGGCGAGACGCCTTAACACCTTAACCATTCAGTCACTGCAGTCCAAAATGTATATATGTATATGCATGAACTAAATAACGGACAGTTGAACATTTGTATATATAGGTTGAATCCTATATATATCTTCTGTAAATGTTTTGATGGATGACAACTTGTCAGAAGCTGGTCATTTATGTTGGAAATGGTTGGCAATTGTAAATAAATGATAAGGCAACAATTTATGGTATTGTAATTTATTGTTGGTTCTGATGATATGGCATTATAATAAATGTATTGATATACTACTATTACTCATTACTAATTCTTCAAAATGATATAGCATTAAGGAAGTTTATCATTTAATGAAAAACGTTCAGACATATTAAAAAATGTAGGATCGAATCGAGAATTTACAAGAAGTATTAGTACTTTATAGCTAAACATTTTCGGGCGTAAATGTACATGTTAAGAGAAAAACCTCTGAGCATCCGTCTTTAAATGGCTAACCTAAGGACAGAGTGGAAAACATTATTATTAAAAAAAAGGAACAGTGTTATTATGAAAATAGTTTAGCATGATAAGCTAAACGCCTTTTAAAATGTATTTTTGTTGCAGCTACATTTTAAAGAATAACGGAAAACGCCAAAGGACTAGAACTTATAATATTTCTCTACCCCTGTGGACACCACTAGAAGGGGGTTTTACCGGAATAATTCAAAATTCCGGAATAGTTAAACACTTTCCGTAATCTCTGAAAATACCGGAATCTTAAGACAAAAGTCCGGAATAATAGGTCAAAATCCGAAATAATTAGGCAAAATCCGGAATAATTAGACAAAATCCGGAATAATCGGTCAAAATCCGGAATAATTAGGCTATATTTTTTACGGTAAATTTTCCGGAATCTAAAAATTCCGGATTTTGTCTGATTATTCCGGATTTTGTCTAATTATTTCGGATTTTGCCTAATTATTTCGGATTTTGACTTATTATTCCGGAAAATGTCCAATTATTACGGTAAAGTATTTTAAAAGATTTAAATTTTCAATTCGCGCCATTTTGTTGTTTTTCACCAACGTGCAAATAGGCGTACTTTCAAGAAAACTGGATACGTATACGATGCTGTGGTAGTCGACCGCAGACTTGGCTGGATTGTGGTTGAAAAAGATATGCAGAGAATTAACCATCACTATCATTGGTAGCGAATGTAAACCGCAGAATTTTGCGAGAAAGGCTATACCTTCACTGCTACAACTTCTGAAACAGTAAAGCAGGGGTAAACCTGCACTGCTGTTAGGTAAGGGCAGATTCCTCTCACTGTTACTTACTGTTACACAGAAAGCCATAGGTTACACGGTCTTATGAATAATCACCAAATCTTCTTAAGATAGCCTTTAGGCTCAATCTGAGTCACACACGTAACTGGTGGTGACTTGTCAAGGCAACTAGGTCTAATACATGGTACACAAACAACTTGAGGATGTTTGTCCAAACTGCTTTGAGGAGCAAGACCAGGTAGCAAATTGCAAACAGCATTATAGGCTGTCTTAAAGACTTGTCTGATTTTTCTTACCTCGACGGTGAACCGAACACCAACATATACTGCCTTGATAACCGTCTCTTCCTTCACACTGTATCTCTAGGAATTACTGTCGTGTTGCATTCAACTTACCTTTACGAACACTAGAATTCTTTGTTTCATAGACAAGGACAGATCCTTGATCCGCTAGTTTATAACCTGTACGACACCGATTTTATGCAATTTTGGAAGACGTTTGACAATGTCACATTCGCGCCATTTTTACTGATTGGTCAAGTCCGCTTGACGATGAATCAACGTAAACCGCGTGATTACTTTAGTTTTATAACCCAGAAAGCATTGCGTTAAAACTTGTATTGAAATTCCCGTTGAAAGACTAATAGAATCTGTCACCTGTTTGTGATCGATACCGTATGATCTCAGTTGATGGTGATGTGATGTAACATATATCCCAATCGAGGCTTTGTCGAGATTGGGATATGTTACATCACATCACCCGAGATTCTATTTCTCGTACCATCAAATTGTTTATAACTGTGATACCCTAATATAAAAGAAATAGTACCAAAAGTTGAAATAATATAGGTACGAAATATTTATTGTAAGAAAAGAATTGTAAATATAAGAAATGACATTTCTGCTTATGGTATTTCAAGAGGTAATGCAAGATATTGTGGCGCGTGGTTTGAATTCGCCACTGCACCACGTGATCAATACCTCTGAAGGTATGTGCGGAATGTTTTCAAAAATGTTAACGTCTAAAGTTCCCGCAATAACGTTTTTTGTACGGGGAACGTAATCTTTCGCGGTTCCATTTGCACTGGAAATAAGTGTGCCACACAAACCTAAGAGGCTATCAAGTGGTACAGCGGCGAACCCCATTCAAAATGAAGGGTTTCGCCCTTCATGGAAATTGGCACGCGCCACACTACATTGAAACACCATGGTCAGAATGTCATTTCTTGAGTGTTAGTCCAAACTTTCATTCATAAAATGTTTACATAATTACGTAAAGTGAGCATTAAGCTATATAACATATATTAGAAGTCCCGGTTTGATTTAGAATAATGGATACGGGTGTAAACAATATTTAATGCATTGATTTACGATCTATGATCAGCCAATTAGTGTGCAATTTCTGCCATTTAGAAACCTGTAGTAAATAAAGCCTTGACCTGAAGGTTAGTTTCGATGTTGAGAGATGTAAACAACTCTGACCTTATTTGACCGAATTCCTATATAATAGTACACATGCAGAGTTATTCAGAATCTTACACAGGTAACAGGGTAAGACCGAGATATCTCAAACGAGAATAAATATTTTCAAAGCTTTAGCGAGAATATTCATCCGAGTTTGAGATTATAAGAATCCATTATGAGTATCCATGTAGGATAGGGAAATCTCACCCGAGGGGTTGAACATTTCAGTCAGAGACGAGGCTTGCCGAGTCTCTGACCAGAAATGTTCAACCCCTAGGGTGAGATTTCCCTATCCTACATGGATAAACTCATAATGGATTATTTTTCTTCCATTTTAGTGCCAATATTTGGCTTCAAGTACGATAAACTTAGACATCGACGCCATATTTGTAAAATCTAACTTTGTAATTGACATTCTACTTTAAAATAAATATGACCATTGGATAGATCGTACCGGATTTTGTTTATACAATATGTATAAACTACAAAACAAAGTGGTTCATTAAAAAATTCAATATTTTCATTTGAAACGTACTCAAAGTTTCTAAATTTTGAAGAATTGATGTCGTTTTCCCGCAAGATGACGTCATGTTCTCCACATGATGACGTCATGTACTTGTCTTTTGATTGTGACGTCACTAAAGGTCACGTGGCCATGTGAGATACGCGTATCTCACATAGGGAAAACCTCTATCTTACATGAGCAGATATGGAAGAAAACTCTGTCTTACACTGTACTGGTGTGAGATTCTATTATTCTCCCATACTTCACCCACTTATTCGTCAAATTGACGTCATTAATTAAGCGTGTGTAAGTGATTGTGACGTTGAGAAATTGTTGGTTGACTTCGGACGTCAATGACGTCACGACGAGCTAAACAGCGCGTGTAGCTTGTCTTACAAAGGGGAGGGGGGTGTAAGGCAGAGATATCTTACACCTATCAACCACCGGAATAAGTGGGTGAAGTATGGGAGAATAATAGAATCTTACACCATTACAGGGTAAGACAGAGATATCCAAAACTCGAATGAATATTTCTTGTCCAGAACGAACTTTAGGGAGTTCTGGACATTGAAAATATTCATCTGAGTTTGAGATATCTATGGCTTACCCTGTACTGGTGTTTGGTTTCTTTTTCTTACACATTTGCAACATAAAACATGATTTTTAAACAAAAATTTGCATCAAATGTTCAATTTTCATGTCGCCATCCGTGCCAATTAAAAATGACGTAATCAATTTTTGTTGACGTTCTCACGTAAAATGATTACGACGTCATCAATTAAGCGCATGTAAGTGATTGTGACGTTGAGAAATTGTTTGTTGAGACAAGGTATAACTGCAAGGGAAACTCAGCGTGTAGCCTGTCTCAACCTTAGGGTGGGACAAGGAGATCCCACATGGGTAAAAACGCGGTATTTCAATGTCACAGTTGTGAGAAATGTTATTATTGCGCTTACGCTTAATAACATAAGGCTTCAGCCACCGGAAGGTACCTGACACTGTGACGTCAAGAAATAAACGTTCAACCGCTTAAAATGAAAAAAAAGAAAAAAAAAAAAAAAAAAAAAAAAAAAAAAAAAAAACAACATTATCATCATGTCAAGATATAACGATGCCAGTTTGACAATTAATACTGCATGAAACAATTTGTATTAGACGGGGTTTATTTGCAGAAATTCAGATTTTGATAAAATAATTATTTATAATTTAAATATTAAGAAGCTTTGTCTTTGTTCTATCTTAACAATGTCGTCTCAAAGCATACACTTCATCTGTCTTTTTTTCAATTTCTTGTGAATTTTAAATTCCTTAATTTTCTTTTTAAAATAACTTCTTTTTACTTAAATAAACGTCAACAGGTTTTACTCACAGGTTTTACAACACTTAACATATCAAATGAGTGTACTATACTATTTTTGTTCCTGACCGGACATTACATATCAACATTGGCCGGCATGCCACATGTAGAGACGTTAAATTCGGACAAACATCGAGTACAACTGTGTATACTTACTAAAGCTTTAATATTTTGATGATTGTTTGTAAATATCAAATACATGTATCAATAATATAATAAATAAAATATCATTCATAAATGAACGCGAGTTGCATGGTCAAACTTTCGGCCGAGATGAGATTTTGTGCTTAGTCGTAATGGCAGTATATTTACTTTTGTATACATATTTATGAAACACGCTCGTAATGCATTCAAAAATACACACTGTAAAGGTAATACATGCACACGCACGGTAACTGGAAATTAAATTTCACCTGTTACGTTCGAATGCATTACATAATAAAATTTAAGTTAAAATAAGTTACATATGGCAGAAAGACATTACCAAGTACAAGTATTAGGTGCACATGCACTTCAATAATATATAGGTCTTTAATGCACATATGTGCATAAAATCATAACTTTAAACATGACTTAATGCACGTTACACACACACACACACACACACACACACACAATCTCTCTCTCTCTCTCTCTCTCTCTCTCTCTCTCTCTCTCTCTCTCTCTCTATATATATATATATATCGCTATTGAAAAAAAAACAACAAAAACCGCGCTATCATCACTAGTATGTGTAATACATATAAGTCAGAAATAAATTTTGCAAAAAGACGTGTTGACGGGACAAAATCGATTAAGATTGTCAATATACATTGATCTGTGCAGCGTAATGTTAAATCAAATACACTGTTGTACACATCAGTACAACTGTACGTGTATTTCCTTACATATCTTTTAAATTTAACTTTGTCACTTCACCGACTTTACAACTAAAGGGCATAGAAATAATTATTTACCTGAGGTTTAACGAGGTTTTTAATAGTGTACAGTCCCCGAACTTGTCACGAAACTAGTTCAGATTATTCGTGAAGTTATTACAGGAAATAAGCATAAATTGACATTGTTTATGCTTTGAGAAGACCTAGTATAAGGACAGCTATGCATTAAAGTATGGTGAGTTCTTTGTGTCATTTCATACGAAAGGATATTGCAAGCATAAGCTCTAAAAGTGTTTTTGGCCGCCATTACAATATTGTTGATAAGTATATTATGTCTCTGTAGCCGATGTTACCCCGGATATAGTGTATTTGACGTCCCAAAATTCCGGGCGGCGGGTGTAACCAGCTAAACAGGAAGTGCTGATCCTTCCGAAGCACGAAGCCTCACTTCTCTGGTGAAAGATCACGTGTCTAACTTAATTTGTCAGTCAGTTTCAAAGCTTTTACTTTTCTTTGGAAATTTCTTTTTGGATACGGATTTGAATGTTTGGTTTTTGATTTGTCTTATTGAGTGACAGTCTTATTAATCTGTAAACAATAAAACACTGCATTTAAGGTGGGCATAACAGTCGACTCCTCAACGTCAATAAACATGAAATCATTGACAATTTTTTTAAAACCATATTTTGAAATATTCGACGATTTAAAGATTTCAATTAACAACCTGGTCAGCAATCAAAGGGGGTGGGGGCAGCCTTCTAATAAAATGACCATCTGATTCTTTAGTGGGAGTTACTTCCTTTGTAGTATGCTTGCTAACAAAGTCAATGTTTTTGGTGAAAGAAAACATATTTGTATGTCCATAATAATGAAATACTGAATCCGTATGTCCTTGGTTGCCAGGAATATAGAGAAAGGCATTGAAATTCAATGGTAGAAAGAAACTGGGTGACCGAGGAGATTCACAAAACTATTAAGATGTAGAGTTAATTTTTGTGTAAAAACATGAAAACAGACAAGGTTGCCTTTGATAGTGAAAAGGTCTATCACAAAATTCTTGGTTTTTAAATGTGAATTTCTCGTTGTTTTCGAACTCGTCTGTTCATAAACTAAATGAGCTGCCAAATTATTTGCAGTTTAACGGGGCGGGGGTGGGTGTCGCTGGGTGGGGATACGTATGCGATGTGACCACAATTGACGGTATACATAGCTCACACGAGGCCATAATCCGTCGAGTCAACTTTCCTTTGGCACAGAATAGAGTACATTTAATTTAAAAAACATCAGATACAAAATTTGAAATGAAATCAGCCATTTGTCTAATTTAAATTTGATAATTTTGAATACAATGTTGGGATATCATCCCCAGACATAATTCACGTGTTACTATTCAGTACATATGTACTCAAATAAAACACGCTTTGTTCGTAACCACAGGTAACATGATTCGAATTTTACCTGGGGATAATATCACAGCAATTTTGTATTTCAGATTTGAATGGAAGCTCTAACGGGTTATAAAATACGTTGTATAAAAGAAATGAATTATATCACTAGTACGGTGTATTTCAAAAGCTGTTAGTTTTTTTGTGGTTGCTCTAAGTACTGGTATATACGTATTATTTATATCTTATGTATGCACGGGATTTGTATCAGAGGCGAGTCTGGTTCCCTTAACGATATCACGACGAACCGCTGTGCCATGGAGATAAGACGAGACAGTATAAAACACGGATCACGGTTACGGAAGCCAGATCATATGACGTCACTTGTGATCAACAAGCTATAAGACAGTTGAATCTTTGGAAAATGGAAATGACAATGATTTTTTTATTAATACTTATGATTATGACAGTGTTTAAATTCACATACATGGAACATTTACTTTGCCAGATGAATTGTCATTGGAGAACAATGAATATATTATGTACTGATACAAATCAACTTACCGTCATTGCCGAGAATTACATTTTACCGTTTTATTTGCGGATTAAGATAGACATTTTTACGATTTTTCGTAGTTTGTAAAGTTCTGCATTCATTTTTCTTGACACGACAAAGGGGAAACTCCTGATCTTTTTTACGTTGCATTTCAATCTGATGACATCATTACTACGAATCTGAAGTAGTCTCCGAACTTGCATATACCTGATACAGAATCTTGTATCAGACATCCTTGTATCAATTCAAGAATGAATAAACAAAATACATGTGTATATAACTTGTAAGATAAATGTTTGTATTTTATCTGGCTTGTCCTCCGTTTGCATTTATCTTGTGTTGTGAGGTGGTGTCACTGGATGTTGTAAATATACTCAAAAGATATCAATCAGTTTTGTGGTACGTTCAGCACTAGAAATTTGTATTTTAACTCGCCGTTTTTGTAAAATAATGACAAATAAATAATTGATTTAAGACGGTCTTTCAATTTAGAATGAGAGATAGTGGTGTCAAGTGTAGAAAAATTATTTTAACCTAATTTCCCAGCTACAAAGATTTTACCTTGCTTTGAGATTTTGGTTTGGACATAGATTTGTATGTTTGTTTTTACTTTGCTTTAGGTTTTTGGTTTGGACATGGATTGGTATGTTTGTTTTTACTTTGCTTTGGGATTTTAGTTTGGACATGGATTGGTATGTTTGTTTTTACTTTGCTTTGAGATTTTAGTTTGGACATGGATTGGTATGTTTGTTTTTATTTTGATTTTGGATTTTAGTTTCGACATGGATTGGTATGTTTGTCTTTGATGCAAGCTCAATCAAACTTTTCATGCTCAAGCAATCTGTATAATAAGATTTTTTGGCGTCTTTTGTTCTGTGTGGTACTGTATTGAATTCTGTAACGTGTTTTGAACTAATTAAAGAAGACTATTACGATGTAATAATATAAATATTATATTTAATAAAGACTACAATGCACTAAAAAAGCAACAACGTAATCATATTAACATGCTTCATATATTAGTCATAAGTTTACAAATGCAGAACTTGTAAATATTGGTAACTCTTTAACACTAAACTAGATATTAAACATTGCATGTCATGTCATAAGAAGTAAAATATACAATGTGTTTAAATACAAAATATGTTCTAAAGGCTATGAAAGATGTATGCTACGATATATTATACAATGTGTTTGGATACAAAGTATGCTCTGAAGGCTATGAAAGATGTATGCTACGATATATTATACAATGTGTTTGGATACAAAGTATGCTCTGAAGGCTATGAAAGATGTATGCTACGATATATTATACAATGTGTTTGATACAAAGTATGCTCTGAAGGCTATGAAGATGTATGCTACGATATATTATACAATTTGTTTGGATACAAATTATGCTCTGAAAGCTACGAAAGATGTATGCTACGATATATTATACAATGTGCTTGGATACAAAGTATGCTCTAAAGGCTATGAAAGATGTATGCTACGATATATTATACAATGTGTTTGGATACAAATTATGCTCTAAAAGCTACGAAATATGTATGCTACGATAGCTAAAATAATGCGACGTGACACGAGCTTCCAGTGCAAACATGATTCCCACCGAGAGGTATTAACATCACTACAATCAATACATAAATAAGTTAATAACGTCTGTATTTATACAGTAAACCATTCAATATTGATTTTAATACACATACTGTAAACGTATTTAATTTCGCGTGTATTTATTTTCGAGGTATATGAAATTAAGACATATTTGCGTGGTTAAATTTTCGCCTTTTTTAAAATATGCACTATAACACATTTCGCATAATATAATAACCTTCGTTTGGTACTAATTTTCGCGCAAAACAAACAGCTACAAAATAGGCTAAAATTAGTATACCGCGAAAATAAATGCGTTTACACAAAACAGATAAAATTATGTACAAAGGGATCCGATGCCTTAAAATTTTAAACATTGCAAGTGTGATAGGATGTTATGTTGTAGCCGGCGATATAAAATTAAAATTGAATTATGAAATCAATGTTACCAACATTGAGAATTTAATACAATATATATCTATACTGAGAAACTCACCAAATTGCGATCATAAAGGATTAAAAAATTATGCCGTCATCATAGCATTGTTGATAAGTTTGATGTCTCTCTGGATATATTTCACGTCTCATAATTCTATGTTCGTTTCACACAATTTTGATTTAACACATGACGCAGCTGACAAAACATGAGATGCTTACTCTTCCGGAGCACCCGGCCTCACTTCCTTAGTGGAAGTTCACGTCTAACCTAACTTGTCAGTTCCAAAGTTTTCACTTGCTTCTTGATTGTGAATCGGACATAGATTAGTATGTTTGTTTTGTTTTATTTAAACACTTTATATCATTAATATTGTTTATCCTGTGTAAAATGTACAATAGGTTCAGGCATGTTTCACTTTACATTTCTAACACAAGTAACCATAAATAACCAACATATATAATAAATACAAATTTGTATATACAATAAAACACAATACAAAACAATGAAGACTACGTGAACAATTTTTTTTCTTTATAGCTCAATAAAGTAAAAAATAATCAGATTAGCCCCGCAAATTTTCTGGAATGTACCGCGTACGAAAGGAAACTATTTTTGTACTTTGTTTACATATCCAATACTCATCACAGACACTACAGTAGATCTTGCAAACACGATGTTCATTCCGTTTTTCTGTTGCTACTTTATTAGCAAAAAAATATTTATCCAAAATTAAATCAGATCAATGTTCATCTCCTCCGTTAGACTGTTTCAACTATTGTCCGGTACAATATAGTTATACTAAGCCTGTGAAAACATAACAATGTTTCTGTGCATGTTGGAAATATCAAAACAGGCTGGTTGCAGTACAAAATACTCATCCCACTGTCTTCGAGTAACAATCATCGAACCTCTTAATGATGCTTGCCTGGAACTTCGTCACATTATGTGAACGCATTATCGGCCATTGAAAGTGTGATCTGTAAGAAGCTATGAACAACCGGTGGTGCTCTTCTTCTCAACAGAAATGCAAGATTAGTCGAACGTTGTCAGACCCAATCTTATTCATTCGAATCGTCCCTCAATTGTTCCCGAGTAAGTCATGTCCCCACTCTATCTCTCTATCTAACAAACCGATATGCTTCCACAGGCTTTCCGATCAAATATCACTTACTTCATCGGTATCATTATCTAAATCATCATTTCGCCACGGCACGTTAGACTTTACAAATATAAAACCAATGCTGACGCGTTGTTCTCACTGCTTGACTCGACAGAAACTGACGGCGATCAATCACTGATCACGCCTTCTCTTTTTATTGATTGTTCATCTATGATGTAATAAACTTTGATTATTAAATATTCTTTCGCTTTTTCAACTTGTAACGTTTTAATGTTGCTGTTTTTCTGTTTCATTTTTTAAAATGTTTTTATTGTTTACTTCTCAAAGGAATGCCTTGTTTAAATTATAAGAAAAACTGTGATCTTATTTTTTTGGTGTATAAAAGAAAAAAAAAGCCTGAATAATGCACTTTTTTTTCTTTGACACCCACAGTTATTCCTTAAACACAAATATATTGTATCATTATATTCTTTATAAATAATTAAATTAACGATAATATTTACATATTAGAAAAGCTCTGTTATATACATAAAATTCATTTTAGTCTGCCACAAACATCATTGATGCCTAATGAGGACAACAACAGAGAAATAACGTCAGAACAATTAAATGTTGAAGCCAATCCACGCAATACTTTTGTGAATGAAATAAAAAAGCAATATGCTTTTACACAAAACAATCTGAACGCTATAGAGAGTAAAACTAACCGAATTCCATGTTCATACAGTTAATTCTAATTTTCAGCGTGACTGACCGAAGTCCTCCAATATTTTGTTTAAACATTAAAGTCTACTGGTGGTACTAGTTTTCTTACTCAAGTCTGACTTCTGTGTATCAGTGGAATTGTTAGATTTGGATTGACCTATAAGAGAAAAAATGAATAAATGGTTATACAAAATAATTGAAAACAACAGATTATGTATATCAATGGATATTTTCAAAGATCACATCACACCAGGTTGTTCTTTTTTGTGTATACACGAGTGTAAAAATTTGCCGAAATAAATCCCAACCAGAAAAAAATCGTTTAGCTAGTGGCAATCAGCATATTTAAAAACCATAATTGAAAATGAAAGGACCATTGAACTATGGAGCATTGTATATATCCAGAATAATTTTGAGTACGTACACATCACGCATGGCCACGAATATCTGTTCGTGAATGCAAATAGGTGAAATTCTGTAGTATTTATACAGTATGATTCGAAGTCATTTATGTTCTTAGGTTTCGTCAGTTTCCATAAATGTGTCGTTGTTGTGATGATTGAAAATAGTTGTTGGTGTAGTTGGTATGGCATGGATTTGAAAATACCCGTATAGATCCCCACAAATTAGGCACAATGGTTGGGATTGTATGCAACATTTATATAAAATAAAACCATTTACATAAATTACATTATAAAACATATCATACCATTCTGACTTCCCTGTGAACTTCTGTATTTAGCAACCTGGAATATAACAACATTGCAGTATTAAGATGTGCATTTTCGATTACATGAAAATCGCCAAACTGCATATTTGTAAGTGAATATATGTCATAAATAGGATAAGGGATATTTGGAAATACTTATTGTTCGGCTACTCGACCTACTATCCGTGCATCAGTCTCTTGTATAACAATATAGCTCTGTACATACGCTGCTTAGTAAACCTAAACGAACATTTACGCTTATAGATACATTCGAAAAAACTACAGGTTCTCAAATAAGTATGTTTTCTCAATTGTTTTATACGTGAATCTAATAATAAATCCAGCATGAACAACAATTTTGCACAACAATTAGCTAAACAAGAGGTGCTAACCCTTCCGCAGCACCGGCCTCACTTCCCTGGTGGAAGTTCAATTGTCTAACCTGATTTGTCAATTCCAAAGTATTTACTTTGCGATACGGACATTGATTAGTATGTTTGTTTTTGATTATGAAATAGTTTACACCTTCAGAAGCAAATAATTATCGCCGTATTTTGTATAGCTTATATAGAAATCTGGTCGGTACAAAATGGTCGTGTTTGTTTTTACTTACTCGAAAAATTACAAGGTTATTTGTTTAGCTAAATGCAGTCGGTAATTGTGGGTTAGGTGTATGTCTTGGGAGATTATTAAATTCAGTTACTTCTACATAATAATGCTTACCATCCTTTGGTAATTTGTAATTTCAAGAGACCATTTTCTTTTACAGTTTATGTAATAATTACCTTTGATTTTATAACACCAGCAAATGTATAAATAAATGGATTGATTGCAGAATTTATCGGCAGCACAAAGACAACTATCCATGCATAAACCCCTCTAGGAATAAACACTCCGGATAACGCCAATACAACTGAAACAAGTTAAATACACGATAAATTCTAATAGGATAGGGGAGGTAATCCCTATAAACAAATGATCATTTAAATAGTATGTATTTTTTCAATTTGACTTTACACACGGCGTTTTTGACATATTGCATCTGTTATAGATGTAGATGTGGAATGCACTTTTGTGGCGAACAACAAAACTAGACTTTGATGGTTTTTAAATTAGATATGAATCAATCTTTTAAAAAAATATTTTGTCAAAATAAACAACTGTTTCTGCTTTTTATTTTACTCATTTTCAATCGCGCAGGAGTCGCACAATTTTTGCAAATAATAATGTATATTTTAGTGCATATTCTATAGGGCAGGATTTATGGTTTACATTATAAATTGGTTTTTGGCCCGTCAAACATTTTTAACCCGCTTTGTAAAATTTGATTAACAATTGAACTATTTAGAGATGGCGTCCACAGTCAATATGAATGCCAAACCTTTGAACGACAAACTGAATAATGCGCGATATTTGTTTTTATAATTTTTTAATAGTTTTGAGGGTTTATTTGCATTTAGTTCTGGGATCATATTTTCGAGCGTTTCGACCACGATATTGAACGTGCAAGACGTGAAACTGTAGTCACACGAATATGTACTGTGTATTTACGTATACTACCTGGAGTAGTTGTGTATTACGTCACCAATATCGTCTTTGATTCGTTGCTCATCCGTTGGAAGGACACAAATGCATGTTCTATGATGTTGTAAAAATTTAAACATGCAGTAAAGGAACTATCTATTTCAGTGAGGACAATTTTCGATTTACACACCGAAACTTTGTAAAGTTTAAAAAACGACTCGATTATCAAACACAAAGGCATTTGATACCACGAGAAATTAACCATTTGGCAACATGGAAGCAGCCATTTTGTTTTTCAGGGTATAGTTTCGGAATGAGAATTGCCAATATTAATATCAAAACGCAATGATGTGGGCGTTTGGCATTTATAGTCATATTACTACCATTGCTCTCAAACTAGAAGAAATATAGGAAATACTCAAGGACAATGAAAATAGTATTATATAATTACAGTTATACATATTTTGACAAATATTTAGTGAAAAAATTCAACATGTCCCATAGGAATTTAACTTAAGGATTTAAGCATATAATGTCCTAAATTTTAATTTACTCACCCATAATTCCAATTGGAATCCAGCAAAAGAAGTCTGTCATTACGACCCATGCCAACATATATGCAACAGACTTTTCATTTGGAGTCAATTCTCTTTTTGTTTTTGATGCTGACATTAATATTTCTCTGAAAATCAAAATCTGACCTATGCCAAGCAAGCAAAACAGGGCAAAATTTACCCCCAGGAATAATACAACCGAATATGTCAATCCATCCTGGAAATATGAAGTAATTGGCAGTGCAATGCAGATACCAGAAGTGGAATAAAATTCAGGATAAGGAAACACGGGAATAAATGCAAGTATGAAGGCAAAAATCCAAAAACAGAATGATATTACTCTGCTTATTGATTTTGTCAATCGTTTCCCGCCTAATGGATATTTAACAGCCAGAAATCTGTCAATTGTTATTAAGAATATAAACCATACAGACGCCTCGCTGGACATTAAAGACAACATTCCTGATATTTTACACAAAGTGCTTTTACGCCAGTCATATTCCATCCACGCATAATGGCCTCGAAACATTGCATCGTGTACAGCTATGATTAAAAGATAAAACCCCATCAAACCATCCGAAAGACTTAAATTATGACAAAAATGTTAAACGTCCCAGTTTGCCGTTTATCAATCAAAAGCCTTTTTATAAGTACTCCAATATTTCCGACAAAAGCAAAAACTGCCACAAGCCATAGAAAAACTCTTAAAACAGGGTCCTGGATAAGATCTGTGCAACTTGACACATCATATATTGGTGCGTAACATGCTTGGACAGATTTAGGTTGGATGCAACAAAAGGAATAAGAATCACTGTATATAATTTTTAATTCGTTGTTCGTTTTGAATATGTCAGATGTCAACTTTATGTCGTTACCGCGCATGTCAATAAGCGCCAGATATTCAAATGGATGAAGCACAGTTTCGCCGATAAAGTTAATATTGTTAGAACTGATGTTAAAGTGAATAATTTTGCTCATATTCCAGAAACTCTCTTCATTTAAAATGAAAGCTTTGTTGAAGAAATACTCAAATTTGTTATATGTTTATATGCCGCAAATGTGTCCTCATAAATATTTTCTACGAGAGATTTTCCCGATAGCTCTAAAGTTTCTATGATTTCAACATTTCTGAATATTTTAGCTTTCGTGATCTGTCGCAGAACATGAATAGAAGAAGCCAGTGGTGTTTCAATTTGCCTTGTGTAGTTTTCATTCTCTGTTTGTTCATCGTATCTAAGATACAGTGAACATTCTGAAGAAACGAATTTCTTTAACGTGATGAATTTAGCAAAAGGGTGACTATCCCAATTCAAAAACCCCGAAAGTCCTGGTTCATCCATTATAGGTTCCGATAGTGGATCGCAGTGTAGCTTTAGAACACCCTGTGAACAATTGACGCTGCTGCACCTTTCACAAAAGATTTCATCGATACCCTCAAAACAGGTTGGTATTCCGTCACAGATCATTGAAGCATTCAAACATTCCCAATAACCATAGGTTCCCCAGCAGCGCGCGTATTCAGGACAGCTTGGTGTAACATCTAAAATAAGTAATATATAATAAATTAAATAGCATACTAAATAAAATTACTCGGAAAAAGTCTTATAACTACTAACACAAGAAATTAAACCAAAATTAGCCAAACCAAAATATACACACACTGAAAACTGATAATATAACTCCCGAATTGAGAATGTTAACTGAGACATATTGTGTTCTATATTTTATTTACCACAATACATTGTCGTTACAAAATGAAAAAAGGTCTCCCGGTAAAGGCATGGTCTTAAAAAGCCGGATTACAGATATCAGCCTCTTTCACGGCCCAGTGTTGAATTCCATTCAGATAGATCGTACTAGGAGAAAGTTTGACAGCTGACATCTGAATGTCAGTGAGCTCCGATGAAATCCACTATCCTTGAAATGTCCACCTCTTATATAAGTGAACTAGCGCGACACGCCACTTCACGCCATTTCAATAAATACTTGGTTAAAATGAGATATATATATATATATATATATATATATATATATATATATATATATGTAGAGAAACTCTTTCAATTTATATACATTTTATTTAATTAAAATGCAAAACGCGAAAGCAGTAGGTGATTTATATTGCCATGGCAATTTTCATCGAGTAATTTTATGGTTAGACGTTGGACGAAAATAGTTAGATCTTGAACCCCATTTAACTTAAAATTGGATTAGATGTGTTCTAACCCGATTCCATTTGTTACTGATTACATTCATGTGATCTAGTCTGAAGTTTAAAAAAATCGAGTTCATAAACCTGACGTAATTTGTGTTTGTTGTTTAAATGTTGTCAAACACTGAAATAAGAATTACAAGTATCGAGATAAAATATCACCAATAAAGTCAACGATCTTATTAAAACTTACCAACTTACTTACTTACTATTATCATAACATTCTTATAAAACTGAAATAACGTGCAAATTTACCTTTAGATTTCAGTTTTACGGCTTTTATTCCATTGATGGCGAACATACCCTTTGCAAGACTTGGAGGGCTATTGAAAGTACCTGTCCATTGATGAGTTTTTCTATTGAATGCATCAATTTTATAACCTGTTCCATAATAACAAATGTTTCCTACAATGTAAAATAAAACAATACCCGCATTCAATTCGATTTTGTATAAAATAAGAAAATGATATAGATTGATTTAAATGACAACGTAACAGCGAAATTACTCGATACTTTATTCAATAATAACGCATAAATAGATTTTGTCTGAATTTAGTAGCAGCCTCAAAAATAAATCGTCCCTCCCCCAACTTTTGTCTGATCCAATATGGGTCCGGGGTCCCCTTTTATATATTACTAGTATATGAGTTCGTTATAACATGGTGATGAAGAATATATATGGGTTATTGGCAATTATTGTAAATAATGTAAAAATATTGATTATATCCATAACATTTCCGGTCAAAAAAAAGATCCTGGGTCCAAAATTTATATATATATAGATTACATGTTTCATGCCGATGAAGAATATATATAGATTATAGGTGATTGTCATTATAATAAAAAAGTGTTTTTTGGGGTCCAGAAAGTCATAAAAAACAGGTCTATTACATATGACACTGTATATTTGTAGAAAGTTTTAAGTTTGTAGCTCTTGTCGTCTTTGAGAAAAACACTGGACAAAAAAAATTTACAGAAGAAAAAAAGAAACAGTACAAAAACAAATAAGTCGCCCCCGAACTTCTTTACGGGGTGATTTAATAACATGTATTCAGTGCATAGTCACAATGTAATTGGCAAAACTGTAAACGTGTTTATTTTCGCGGTGTACTAATTTTCGCTTATTTCGCGGTCGTTTGTTTTGCCCGAAAATTATATTATACTTATTGTGTTATAGTGCATTTTTAAAAAAACGCGAAAATTCAACTACGACAATATGTTTAAATTTCCCATATCGCGAAAATAAATACACGCGAAATTAAATACGTTTACGGTAATTTAAACTGAAGATTTTAAGTGTTTGTAATTTAAACTATAATTTGATTATCAAACCTTTTCAGAATCATTTTATTTCATATATTATTAATATACCTGTTTTATTTTTGCAGCACTAAACGGTCTTCCTAATCATTATTGTTTGGACTAAAATCGTTGAAATCCAACCATTCAAAAGATGTTAAAATGGGAAGGATAGAAGGACCAAACTGTATTTTACCAAATGCACATAAGGCAATACTTTAAACGAATAAGTAGAGCTTAGTTGTTTTTTGTTAATTGAAGGATTTCCACTTGAGGCTCAACAAATAGTTCACTTAAAACTCTTTGCTCAGCTAAATATTTTATATGTTTGCATCTACTGATAGACTCAATACCATTTGTTTATCTGCAACACTATGGAGAAAATGCAATAGCACACTTAAGCCCTATAAGTATGATATAAGACACATTAGAACATCAGATTAGAAACACTACCACAAATGTCATACACCGCTTCAACTTATGTTTAGATTAACCCTAGAGATAATTACACATTATACCAGTGATAATTTTACAGCACAATATTGCGATGCGATATACAATTCATCAAAGGTGCTTTGACTAAAATTGTGAAACCAAAATTTCTGTATATTTTTTTTCCAGATTTAGCTAAGGAAATACTTTCCTTAAGGTAGTATGCCTTAATTTTTGAGAGTTTTCATATTTTAACTAGCAGGGAATCTAGATAAAGGTATATTTCTGACAGTACAAAAGTATTATCTACTAACAAAAATTGTTTCGTCTTGACTAGCTGAAAAAGTAATACTGAGACCTGAAATATTGTACATAATACTATGTGTAAAAAACGACATTTTCATACAGGCATTATATATGAATCTCAACTAATGGTGTACACAGAACTTGAACTGTATATATTTCCAAGCTGGTAAATTGCATTAACAAGTAACATAATAAAATAATCAAAAACTAAGGTATACTCTCCCATGCATTTCCTTAGCTAAACTTGGTTTAATATATTTTTGTCCTTTGGATAATATTTCAACCACTTGATTATTTTTTGGTTTACAATTTTAGTATATGCAACATCAGGTACGTATGAAACGAAAGGTACATGTAACTACTAGTAACTATATCCAAGATAATTTTTTATTAAGATACATCATACTTAAACAATATTTGATGTTGGTCATAAAACATTTTGATGACAATAATATACAGTCAAACCTGTCTATAAAGGCCACACATAAGAAACAGTAAAATGGAGAGATATTGGTGTATAAAAAGGCACATTTTTCTAGTGAATTGTCTTTATACAACTTATAAATATACAGCTCATTACACAAGAAATGTCACACCCTAATTTCTATAAAGAAACATACCCCTGTTACAATAATAGTAAGAACAAAAACGTGCATTTCATTTAAAAAAAGATCTACTTCGAGTCAGTGTCATTGCTTAGTATCAACTAAAGCTAATTAAACAAGCTAATTTACAGCTAGTATTTTGTAGAAGCACATTTTACTTGAATAACACAGTGAGGGAGCGTGTGATTAAAGTTTTGACATTCTGATGTCTTGATCTGATACCAGTGCTTTTTAACAGACTGACAAAACTCTATTGACGATTCCTGACTATCGTCGTCTTCTCTCGTTTCAAGAGAGTCCCACTAATTTTCAATTCATAAGAGGATATTTTCCAGGCCAGGCAATACAATTTCGTTGTTTCTTGTACGCAATTCACAATGAAAAATCCTGCTCAAATTCATGTTTGAGGAATTATGTCATAAAATAGCACAGGCATACTTTAGCAGGTTATTGCCGCTTTAAATACTCAACGCTATCAAGCAAATAAAAGAAAGTGATTCACAAATTTATTGTGACTGTTTGGTTTTTTCTTCAGAAAAATAATTAATCTTTTAGCAAGACCTTGCTCCTGCTCATGCATCTAAATCGAAGACGTTTTTTGTAAAAATGAACAGTACTATCCTTGACTGGCCCTGGAATTTTCGCAATATAACTCAAATTGAAAAAAGTGTGACTTCCTTAAAAAGAAAGAAAGCGCAGATAGTCCAAAAGCGTTAACAGAGTTTAGGCAATCTGTTAAAAATTACCGATATCAGATAAAGAAATTAGATTGTCAAAATTTGTATACCACACTATCTTGTCGTATTATGGCTGTTTTTCAAGCTTCTACAAAGTACTAGCTGCTAATTAGCTTGTGTTGATACAAAGCAATGTCAATGGTTAATCACTTCTAAATGAAATACAATTTGTTGTATTTATATTTTTGTCCCAACAATTATCGTATTAGGGGTGAAGTTTATTTATGGAAATTAGTGGATGACGTATTTTGTTTAATGAGCTGTATTTATACATGTGTTTTTTTATATCGTCTTCGTATTTCATTGTTTTACTTTAATATTTTGTCAATCGCGCTAATTATTGCAAAGTACATCTATCGAAAAACACCAATTTTTATTACATGCATATGATAATTATGTTAACTTATAATGGTTTACCAGAGTAATCCAAAGCAGATGGTGCATTTAGGTTATTAGACGAAATGGTCATGTTATATCCATGTGAAGACGGTAATGCATCAAGATCTCTGTGGACAATTTTATCTTTATTAAGCCAATACAACCTTCCATTCATATAATCGACAGAGAATGAGTATGGTTCTTTAAGTGATGTTGATTTTAAATATACATCTGTTCGTTTTCCGTTTACTCCGCTCCTGTAAATCGCAGCCTCTGGTTCCCAAACGGACCAATAAATATGCCTGAAATAAAATCACAATATTGTTGATATAATAGTATGATATGTGTTTTGTTTCCAAAATCATTCTGCATAAATTGGACGTCACATTGTTTCATGTTCCTTTTATTCACAATTTAATTTGATTACACTCGTGACAGTTGTAGCTAGCTTAACAAGAGCTGCCGCCAACGGAGCTCCCTGTCCTGCTTCGATATTAAAATTTCTTTTGCTTTAGATTTATAGATGGACAAAGATTGGAATGTTTGTTTTTTTATTTTCCCATAGCGAGAGCGTTATTTTAGAACGGTAATGTGACGGAACATTGCCCGTTCTATAAATTCTATCAAAACCCAATTGCGATTAAGTTAAAGAATAATGCAATCATATTTCTACTTTTCTCTGTAAGTCGTATGTAGGAAGTAGACGTATGTAAGAAGCGGCGTAAAAATATCGACACGTCTCTCGTGCCAATGAGAAATGCTATCCTTGCCAGTTAAACTTTAATGCTCACGCAAGTCACTATATTATGAAATATATTCTTTGATGAAATGAATGTAACAGAACTATATATATATATATATATATATATATATATATATATATATATATTATATTTAGAATTCTATTTTTGTACAGTTCTGTTGATGCCAAGACGGTCTTAAAAATCAATTCCGAACGGGCACTCGAGAAAGATAATATGATTATTGAAATTTCGTTTAAACTATTATGGATAAAGAGAGTCTTATTAATAAATATTCAAAATTGAAACACATTGAATACTTGCATCACCAAGTATCTCAAAAGTATTGCATGGCCAAGTATCTCAAAAGTATTGGATGACCAAATATCTCAAAAAATTGCATGACCAAATATCTAAAAAGTATTGGATGACCAAATATCTCAAAAGTATTGGATGACCAAATATCTAAAAAGTATTGGATGACCAAATATCTCAAACGTATTGCATGGCCAAGTATCTAAAAAGTATTGCATGGCCAAGTATCTCAAAAGTATTGCATGACCAAATATCTCAAAAGTATTGGATGATCAAGTATCTCAAAACTATTGCATGGCCAAGTATCTCAAAAGTATTGGATGGAAAAGTATCTCAAAAGTATTGGATAACTAAGTATCACAAAAGTATTGCATCACCAAGTATCTAAAAAGTATTGGATAACCAAGTGTCTCAAAAGTATTGCATGGCCAAGTATCTCAGAAGTATTAGATGACCAAGTATCTCAAAAGTATTGCATGGCCAAATATCTCAAAAGTATTGCATGGCCAAGTATCTCAAAAGTATTGCATGACCAAATATCTCAAAAGTATTGCATGACCAAATATCTCAAAAGTATTGCATGGCCAAGTATCTCTAAAGTATTTGATGACCAAATATCTCAAAAGTATTGCATGACCAAATATCTCAAAAGTATTGCATGACCAAATATCTCAAAAGTATTGCATGACCAAATATCTCAAAAGTATTGCATGACCAAATATCTCAAAAGTATTGCATGACCAAATATCTCAAAAGTATTGGATGACCAAGTATCTCAAAAGTATTGCATGGCCAAGTATCTTAAAAGTATTTGATGACCAAATATCTCAAAAGTATTGCATGGCCAAGTATCTCAGAAGTATTGCATGACCAAGTATCCCAAAAGTATTGCATGACCAAATATCTCAAAAGTATTGCATGACCAAATATCTCAAAAGTATTGCATGACCAAGTATCTCAAAAGTATTGCATGGCCAAGTATCTTAAACGTATTTGATGACCAAATATCTCAAAAGTATTGCATGGCAAAGTATCTCAAAATTATTGCATGACCAAGTATCCCAAAAGTTTTGCATGACCAAATATCTCAAAAGTATTGGATGACCAAGTACCTCAAAAGTATTGCATGACCAAATGTCTCAAAAGTATTGCATGGCCAAGTATCTCAAAAGTATTTGATGACCAAATATCTCAAAAGTATTGCATGACCAAGTATCTCAAAAGTATTGGATGACCAAGTATCTCAAAAGCATTGCATGACTAATTATCTCAAAAGTATTGCATGGCCAAGTATCTCAAAAGCATTGCATGACCAAATATCTCAAAAGTATTGGATAACTAAGTATCACAAAAGTATTGCATCACCAAGTATCTAAAAAGTATTGGATAACCAAGTATCTTAAAAGTATTGCATGGCCAAGTATCTCAAAAGTATTTGATGACCAAATATCTCAAAAGTATTGCATGACCAAATATCTCAAAAGTATTATATGGCCAAGTATCTCAAAAATATTGCATGGCCAAGTATCTCAAAAGTATTTGATGACCAAGTATCTCAAAAGTATTGCATGAATAAATATCTCAAAAGTATTGCATGGCCAAGTATCTCAAAAGTATTGCATGGCCAAGTAACCAAGAAACTCAAAAGCATTGGATGACTAAGTATCACAAAAGTATTGCATGACCAAATATCTCAAAAGTATTGCCTGGCCAAGTATCTCCAAATTCATGGCCAAGTATCTCAAAAGTATTGGATAACTAAGTATCACAAAAGTATTGCATCACCAAGTATCTAAAAAGTATTGGATAACCAAGTATCTTAAAAGTATTGCATGGCCAAGTATCTCAAAAGTATTTGATGACCAAATATCTCAAAAGTATTGCATGACCAAATATCTCAAAAGTATTATATGGCCAAGTATCTCAAAAATATTGCATGGCCAAGTATCTCAAAAGTATTTGATGACCAAGTATCTCAAAAGTATTGCATGAATAAATATCTCAAAAGTATTGCATGGCCAAGTATCTCAAAAGTATTGCATGGCCAAGTAACCAAGAAACTCAAAAGCATTGGATGACTAAGTATCACAAAAGTATTGCATGACCAAATATCTCAAAAGTATTTCCTGGCCAAGTATCTCCAAATTCATGGCCAAGTATCTTAAAAGTATTGGATGATGAAGTATCTCTAAAATATTGCATGACCAAGTATCTCAAAAATATTGCATGACTAAGTATCTCAAAAGTAGTGCATGGCCATGTATCTCAAAAGTATTGCATGATTATTTAACTCAAAATATTCCATGACCATATAACTCAAAAGTATTGCATGATCTATAAGTTATAATAAGTTAAGTTGCATAAGTTTAACGAAATACCTGTAACTTGAGACAGGGATGTAAACTATCATTTTGCTGTTAAAATTGAAAACAGATTTTTACTCTCACTTAGACTTAATAGCTAACAAAAACACAATATGACACGCCGGAAAAACTGTTGAAAGTAAATACTGCATTTATACGTATATAGAATCTTACCACTTCAATATAGTGATTAAAGTGATTAAAACATAATTTTATACAAATTATCAACTCTGAGATTAGATATATGCGATTTGGTCGTTGTTCTTTATATTGTACGTTTGCAAGCCTTTTCTCTTAAGACGTATATATGTGTTCGACAAATTTAAAGACAACAATATATTGCGACAAATAGTTATAATGTTCCCAGCTTTTAAAGGAAATTGCATTTGATTAATGTTTAGTTTTATTGGTTTTTTAAAACTCACCCATGAAATGAATCGATTGTCATGGCTACGATTGGAGAGTTGGATTTCACAACTGTAATTTCTTTACCATCTCCCGTGAGTGATTTACCTTTAATGGTTTGGGACGAAAACACACACCAGTAAAGCATTCTTGTAATCCAGTTAACACCTATTCCACATAGCCAAATTTCATCTCTCTCCTTCACCACTAGCTGTGACCATCCTATGAAACACAGATGATAATACAGTTTGTTAATTTAAAACGCTTGGTCCATCTGACAAATGAATTTGAAATAGTTTCATTGGATTTAAGAATTTTAGAAATACACGCGATACATGCAATCAGACACATAACAGATTATAACATCATATAAAGTTATATCAAATATCGGGTTTCAACAGATCAAAATGCGGAAAATATGCCAACTGTCAACCGCATTCTTACTGATACCTTTGAAAACAAGCAAATGAAGTAAAAGACGTGATTTCAAGAGAGAAGTGAGGCCGGGTACCAAGGAAGACTAAGTACTTGTTGTCTCAGTTAGATACACTCATTAAGCGCGTAATAAAAATGAGAATAAAAACTACATGGAAGTATGAGACGTAAAATATATCCAACACGATCTTGAACAGAGACATGCAACTTATCTTTAGTATGTGACGATGACCATTAGCTCTTAAAACCCCTAGTTCTGTTGGTATTTTTGCTTTTATTCTGAGTCTGTTTGAACCATGTATTTGTCTGCAGCTTTGCCTCGTTGCATAAAGAGCATTTTGTACGAGCAAGCTCTACCATAAATTGGGATAGGGTGTTAATAGTGAAGCAAATATGTCGTAGGTAGGGTAAACAGGTATATCGCTGCATAAAAACGAACCATCACGTTTGTCAAAAAGTGAAAAAGTTCGTGACAAGTATTTACCAAGATATATGTAAAACAGATATAAATATCTCCTCTAATAAAAGGTCGGTACTTTTAAACGATGAATGACAATATCTCAGTGAGAGCAGTGACATAAAATATTTGTTCCACAGGATAGGTTAGTCCCTGTATTTTTTACATTTACAGGGCTATTAATAAATTACGTGTTACGTCGATTCTTTTCCGTAAGTTTAGATATTGGAAGAATGGCCCCTTAAACTTCAGTTTTAATGCAATGGCTTGTGTAAATACCTTTGAGGTCCTTTCAAATTCTGAGTGATTGTTAAAACAGTTATTACCTTAGGTTATACTAAAACAAGATATGTAAATTATTACCGGCCAACCCAAATGGTGATCTTCTGATAACTGGATCAATCATGCCTTCCGTCCAGTATACGACGTTTTCCACGGGATCGAAATCATTGTATCCTGGAACATTTGTACCATTATTCTGTCTCATAGTAACCTTTTTATATTTGTCATCAAGCGATATAGAATATACACCGCATACTTCTGTTGTAATAATTGCGTCAGCTATGTCTACAATGAGATTTTAATTTTATAATAATGTAACCCAAGGCTAAGACATGAATTTTTCAAAAAAATGACATACCATAAACATGTAGCTTTGAAGGCAAATCAAAATACCTAGTCACATTTGTATTTTTGCATGTGTCAAAAGCCATGATCATCATTGGGCAATAAAGTTAAAAAATGTTTACTATGAAGCAATTTCTCGACAAAATAAGTGATCATATCCATAGCTAAATAGTCAAACATACAGATACACTTTCTGTAATAAAAACTCTTGAAATATAAACCAGATTCAAGGTCATGAAACATAATTTGTTTATAGACAACAATTTTGTCGAGTTTTATTTAAAAAAACCTTCAAAGATAAAAAATGAAGTTTAATATTAATAATTATTAATAAATTACAAATGATGTAATGATTCGACGTTGATATAGACGTGAAACGTACAAGAGAGACAGACATTACCGTCAAAGCTTTAAAAATATTGGTATGAGAACATTAAGAACATTACGAAACTTACTCGGCAATAGTCACTGAGAATAGCCAGTTGTTTGTAATTAAGATATTACAAAACAACAAGATATCCGGAATACAAAGAAATGTTACTGAGGGCATAAATATCAAAAATAAACTTGAAACTTGAAAAAAGGCACTGTAATGTATTATAGCCAGTATTGTTTAAGTCATTTGAGTCGTCCTATCAGGCGAATTGAATTAAACTTATGGCTGGTGATATACACAATATACGATGAACCTAATCTAACTTGTTTTAAAGATGTGCACAATTCTTCGAATTCTTAGTTAACCGGCTACTAATATTTGCAATTATTTTATTTTTCAATGTTACATTACCTGTGAAATAATCTGACGGTACGACTTCATCAAAATACGAACTTCTGTAACATTGGCAATTGAGGTATGGAATCAAAGAGCATGGATCTATCACACACACATACAAAAAGAAAAACAGAAAAAGTAAAATAACTTCATAATTTAAAGAGTGAAGCAAACTAAAAGGTAATATCAGAATATTTATAAAATGTATGTCAAAATGAAGTGTAATATCAATTCCTAGTTTATTTAGTGTAGTTTGACTTTTACAAGTCTAAATGAAATTACCATAATTATGACCTATTAAAAACAAAGATACAGTTAAATGCTTAAATCACAACCACCCCTAAACACCTAAACAATGATGATTGAAAAATCTTAATATAGGTGTACAGTTTACACGTTGAATTTCATCAGCAAAGTGAGGTCATGTGCTCCGGAGAAGTAAGAACCTCCTGTTTAGCCTGGAGGTCTTAAATTGACGACTGCATTAATTATAAAATGCGTATGCCTAAATTTTTGTTTACGACTAGACTCATTAAGGTACCATTAGGAAATTTTATTTGGTCTTTTCCAAAATATGTTGTTACAGTGACAGTAGCATCAGAAACAATATACCAAGCCAAGTCCAAATCACAATACCAAAGCAAAGTAAAAACTTTGACAACTGGCAAATAAAGTTACATGTAAAACACATTTACTTTTATCAGGGAAGTTTGGCCGGAATTTTATCCTGAAGATAAGCTCCTTCTGGTTAGCTAGCTTCACCTATCAGCATACACGAAAATATTAATTAATATCCCTTATGTGAAACACGTTATCGCAAAAAACAGTGAATAAAATACCAGCGCACACGAGAACGAGGTTTGTGTCACAAGCAATGTTCGATTCTGTAGTCTGTCTAACCGATTAAACTGCTGAAGTTATTACCATATCAATGCATGTAGACATGTGACTGGTCAATCACGTATAACGAATCAATTGTGCCTGTTAAATAGGCAGTATATTAAATAGTAAAATAACATTAAAAAACTACCTTTAATGCATTCCTTCTTTTTAAGCACCATATACCCATCTCCGCATGCACATGAATAATTTGCAGGGTACGGGGCGGCCAAACACAAATGGCTACAACCACCGTTATCTTTTTTGCATTGGTGCATGTCTTTTTCGTCTTCTTTCTTTTTATCTAAAAATTATATTTTATATTTCAATTAGAAAAAGTTTTCAAGCATTATATTTTATTACGTTTATAACTTTGAATAAAGATATGAGTGGCGTTTTGGTTTTTTTCGTCCCAGTCAAGATCACTTAAGGTCACGTGGCCATGTAAGACATGGATACCCCGCGTTTTTAACCATGTGAAATTGTTCTCAACCAACAACTTCCCCGACGTCTTAATCACTTACAAAGGGTTAATTGATGATATCACCGGAGATTAACGCTTGCCGCTCCGTAAAAACCTGTCCTTGTTTAGATGGGTGTATAAAAACTTATCAATCAAATCATTAGTGTATATGTTTATATATGTATATCTTGTCAGGTTCCGGTAGACCAAAATTATTTAAACATTTAAATTATCCCCTTATCGTATAATTGGTTACCTCTTCTACGAAAAAACATAACCTTGTTTGTAAAGGTTTTTGTTCTCTCTCTCTCTCTCTCTCTCTCTCTCTCTCTCTCAATCTGTTAGTTATTAGAATGAAAAATTCTTTTACTTGTTTTCCAATAAATGTGTTACTTCATAAATGTGTAGTGTTCATTTTGTAGGCACCAGAAGATTTCATTATTCGGTTAATTGTCATCTGATGTTATTGGTTTTAGTGGATATTAATTTTTAATGTAGTTTTAATAAAAAAAATGATCCAAATGTTAGTAAAAGGACATATTACACAGTTTTCAAACTTATATTGCCAGTTAAAACTCATCAATATACAATACTAAACATCTGTGACATCATACTAGTACGGTATATTGAAGCTATTAGAATTTAGAATTGTGACATCTATTTTTTGGATTTTAAATGCTAGAATGGCAATTTACAGGGCAAGACAAAATTGTCAGGTTCCGGTAACCTAACTGGTACAAATAGTCAGACAATGGTAACTTATAAGTGACAATTTCTTTTGCCATTCCAAAGTTTGTACAGGCATTTCATATGCACATATAGAGACAGTGTTTGGTTAAATAAGATTTAAGTGAGCGTAGAAATAAAGCATTGAACAAAATCATTGTTCCATTGACCACAAACACCACCGGTGGTGCAGTGGTTTATGAGCTTTAACTTTCATCAGTGGTTTATTGTTCAATTGGCCCTATCAACCGCCAATGGTCCCAATGGTTCGGAGGCCCTAACTATCACCAGTGGCCCCCATGGTTCAGAGGCCCTAATCATCACCAGTGGTTCAGTAATTCAAGGACTCTTAGTGCATTACAAACTTGGTGGTTCAATGGTACAAACATTTTCTTTATATGGAAATAAATCAAATAATTAAGAAAATTAAGAATAATTAAGAAATGATAAAACAAATACTTTATAAAAAGTATAAACTAGGAAACATTTATATTTTTATCTAACTCTATCAGATCCGCAATGACCAAGAATCATGTAGAGAATTCGTTCAGCTATTAACTCTACCTGCCTGATATATCACCCATATTGAAGGTTAAGTTCGTTATTATAATACTTTCTGAACAAAAATAAATCGACTGTAATCAGGAAGTTTGGATTCCAAACAGAATCAATTTAGATAATTATCAAAAAAGAGTAAATTGTATTTTTATCATTGAAATTCCGAGCCCATTTTCATAATCCAGTCAATTTTCATTTGATGATATTGTTTTTTAAATGAAGTTTTAATAATAAAATATTCAAATTTCAGCAAAAGGGCATATTACACAGTAACAAATATTGCCGGTATAAACTGATTAATATACAATACCAAAACACCTTTGACATTATACTAGTACGGTATATTAAAAACTCTAGAATTGTGACATCTATTTTAAACGAAGTGTCAAACTTATAAGTACTACCTGCCTAATGTATCACCCATTATGAATGTAAAGTTATCCGTTAATACTTTCTGAACAAAAATAAATCGCCTGCAACCAAGAAGTTTGAATTACAAACAGAATCAATTTAGATATTTATCAAAGAAAAGTAAATTGTATTTTTATCATAGAAATTCCAAGCCCAATTTTCAAAATCCAGTTAATTTGTAATTTGATGATATTGTTTTCAGTGGACTTTTTTCAATAAGGTTTTTATAATGAAATTATTCAAATTTCAGGACCAAAAATTATTACACAGTGATAAAACTAATATTGCCAGTGTAAACTGATTAATATACAATACAAAAAAGCTGTGACATTATACTAGTACGGTATATTGAAAATTCTAGGATTGTGACATTTATTTCAAACAAAGATTGCCAAACTCAAATTATTTTTAAGTAATAAACCGTATTCAGTACTAAGGCATACAGGGATTTTGGCAATTCTAAAAGACATACACAACAAGTATATTGTTGTAAAAACTAATAAAGCTTTCAACAGCATTATTCTAATTTGTAACTTTTTTTATTAAGGATCTTGGTTTAGATAATATATCGGATAACCTTACATATAGTAGAGCTAATTTTACCAAAGATGAAGTTTTTTCCAAACATAAGGGGGTTCACGAGTCTTTCAGTATCAAACTTAAAGAGGAAGAACAACTTGACCTTCCTTACTTGTATTGGATTCCTTAACTTCATAAAAAATCCATAGAAGGAAAAATATTAGCAGGTTCTTCTTAATGTCTTACTAATGCATACTCAGTATATCTAACACAGTCGTCAAAGATGGTCTTCAGTCTTATTCAGATAAAGTCTATTCTATATTCTGGTATCAACCGAATGTGACTTCTTAAAAAAGAATTACTTAAACATATCCCTTCTTATACTTTATTTCGTGTAAAAAGTATAAAAACATTTGATTTTTCTACACTTTACACCACTATCCCTCATTCTAAATTGAAAAAAAAACAAATTATTCACTTATTCTTTTAGAAAAACGGTAACCCAAGATACAAATATCTTGTAGTGAAATAGGACGGTTATTTAGTCAAACACCATACGGATTCCAAACAAATGTATACTGAAAATACCAATGTTGGAGTTTTTGATAGACAACATATTTGTTGTGTTTGGTAATTTTCAGCAAACCATGGTATACCAATGGGTAAAAACTCTGCAACATTGCTTGCTGATTTGTTTCTTTATTTTTATGAAGCGAAACCTTGTTAGTTCAGGAGAGAAGACTGTAGCCAAATCATTCAACTCCACAGATATATAAAAGACGTTCTGTCTATTAAGGCCAAGTGGTACAAACAAGTTTCTGATGTTTTCTATACTTGTAAAACTTTTTGAGGCTCATCTGATAATATATCAGATAATCTTACATATAGTAGAGCTAATTTTACCAAAGATGAAGTTTTTTCCAAACATAAGGGGGTTCACGAGTCTTTCAGTATCAAACTTAAAGAGGAAGAACAACTTGACCTTCTTACTTGTATTGGATTCCTTAACTTCATAAAAAATCCATAGAAGGAAAAAATATTAGCAGGTTCTTCTTAATGTCTTACTAATGCATACTCAGTATATCTAACACAGTCGTCAAAGATAGTCTTCAGTCTTATTCAGATGAAGTCTATTCTATATTCTGGTATCAACCGAATGTGACTTCTTAAAAAAGAATTACTTAAACATATCCCTTCTTATACTTTATTTCGTGTAAAAAGTATAAAAAACATTTGATTTTTCTACACTTTACACCACTATCCCTCATTCTAAATTGAAAAAACAAACTTATTCTTTTAGAAAAACGGTAACCCAAGATACAAATATCTTGTAGTGAAATAGGACGGTTATTTAGTCAAACACCATACGGATTCCAAACAAATATATACTGAAAATACCAATGTTGGAGTTTTTGGTAGACAACATATTTGTTGTGTTTGGTAATTTTCAGCAAATCATGGTATACCAATGGGTAAAAACTCTGCAACATTGCTTGCTGATTTGTTTCTTTATTTTTATGAAGCGAAACCTTGTTAGTTCAGGAGAGAAGACTGTAGCCAAATCATTCAACTCCACAGATATATAAAAGACGTTCTGTCTATTAATGTCAAGTGGTACAAACAAGTTTCTGATGTTTTCTATACTTGTAAAACTTTTTGAGGCGCATCTGGAAATGCAAAAAAAATATAGGGGTCCCCTTTTTACTTTTTAAGCTATAAAGCGTAAAAAATGTAACGAATCTTGGGATTTTAACATGGGCTAAATAGGAAATCGCTATTTTTCAGTCACTGGAAAATTGGAAAAAGTGTTGAAAAAATAACAGCTTGTCCTACAAGATTTTGAAAAACTAACATATTGTAGTTTAAAGTTTGAATTTTCTAAAAAAAAAAAAAAAGTTAAGAAATACATATGTCTCCTTGATCGATTTTTCGCTATAAAACTTCAAAGGCGTAATCTGATGCGAAAATATGACCAAAATTAGCAATAACGTCATGAATTTTGACGAAATCGTAAAAGAATCGGTAAACTTGTCATCATGCCGTGAACTACCTAGGAGTGTTGTATCTATGCGTCTTGCTGTAATAGTTAATACTTTATTTTAATGATTTGTATACAAATTATTTGATAAATTAGATTATTTTGTATTCCTAGTCATTTAAATTACAGAAATAATGATAAAAAGAAACATAAGTACTTCGGAATAGCAAAAAAACAAAGCCTTATCATCCGAAATGAGAGTCAATGATGACACTTCAAAAAATGCATGAAGATGGGCCAGTCAGAGTCTGGAAAATATTGTTAATGGCTTCATTTGAAATATTTTAAAGATTTTTATTTTATTTTATTTTTATTTTTATTTTATTTTTTTTAACTACTAGTATTGAGACAAAATCTTGACTGGAGTAAAAAATCATTAAAATCGAAAAATTTTACTTGACCAGAAAAGTGATTGAAAACTACCGTGCTCGAAAACACGTCATTCAAAAATTCCGTGCGTCATCAATAAAAACACTCCTAATTTCAGTATAAATTTACATGACGTAATTGCAAATATATTTTAAAAGTCAAAGTGTATGAAAAAATATGAAAATTCTAAATTTTTAAAATCTGAAAGAATTTTGAAAATCGAAACAATATTAAAAAAGATATCATCAATTAAATTTTGTGGAAAAACGTCTTTATCAATTGAAAGTATCAAAGGTAATTCTTCGTGAATCATTGGTATCTGTTGAATTTATTCGTGTACTATATTTATGATGATTTTCTTGTATAATTTCATTTTATCTTTTAATTGATAGACATAATGTATTTCACTCCCTGAAAATAATTTATCAATAGTAGAGTTACTTTAAATAAGAAGTTAAAATAATACCATCATAGCGCATACATGTAGATTTGTACGCGCAGTGCGTAACCTAAGCGTCCATTTGTACCACTTGGCCTTAACAATTCTAAATTTGTACAGGTAAATACCATCTATCCTAAGAAGTCTAAAAAAGATGAACCTGCTTCCCCAAGTTCTGCTTAATATTTACACTTATACCTCAATCATGGCATCCGCGAAAGGCTACATTTGAAACTGTACGACAAACGTGATAAACTTAATTTTTCTATATTCACTTTCCTTACTATGCAGCAATAAACCTGTTTCTCCTACTTATGGAGTATTTGTTTCCCAATTTATACGCTATGGCACATCTTGTTCTCACTATTGGAACTTTATATAACCAAACAAGCTGCTTACAAATAAATTGTTGAACCAGGATTATTGCAAGACTAGGCTTATTAGAGGTTTTATGGCTATCATCACAATATTGTTGATAAGTTTGATGTCTCTGTGTCCAGGAATTGCTATCTCATAGTTCCATGTACCTTTCACTCGATTTTAATTACATACATGACGGATGTAGCTTGCTAAACAGGTAGTGCTTACCATTCAGGAGCACCCAGTCTTGGTTTTCTGGTTTACGTGTGGTTAACTTGTGAGTTTCAAAGTTTTTACTTTGCTTCTGGATTGTGCTTTGGACATGGATTAGTATGATTGGTTTTTATTTAAATTCTTGCTGTCTTGATGTTAACACAAGAATAATGAGTTATTGTTTGTAAATCAGTAATTACAACGTTTATTAGTCAAATTTCTGACAGCGTAGATACAGATAGAATGATCAGTTTTCCGCTTGTCCTGATTTATCAACATTTAGTGTAACAGGTCGGTAATAATAAGTGGTAGTTAGAACTCTGTTAAGTGTACTGACATTATGTTAAAAAGACTATCTTATTCACATCATCATTAGTTTATTTCACTTCTAACCGACTAATTATAATTAAGTAAATGTGACCAGTTTACTCCATTAACCATTTAAGTAAATTTAACATTTTTAACCATTTAAGTAAATTTGACCTGTTTTAGTAAATTAAATGCTGTTCTTGCCTTGTTTATTCTGGTTTTGATGTCTTTGTCTCCTGATATAATCCACACAATGCTCTCCTTTTTGTAATGTGGACCTAAACTGTTTCTATTTAATTCACCAGAAAAGATTTACATTTTGATTAAACCAATGTCAAAGGTCAAGACAAGTTCCCATAATTTAGTTTTGATTTTAGGCTTGAAATGCCTTATTTGTATAAGCTGTTAAAGTGGTCTTTAAATACTCAATATTAGAGATTTATAATATAATGTTAACTTCTAAATGATCAAAGCAATATTTAAAGAAAGTAAAGTAATGGAGCTGTGCCCCAGTCAAGATTCTTTTATTTTAGTGATCAGTTCTATGATAGTGGAGGAAACCAGGTGTGCTGGAGAAAACGACAAGGCTTCTGCAAGCTGATTGTAAACTTGTTTAAATTTATGATCTGCCAAAACCAAGATTTAAATCTTGGCACTGAGAGGTACTGTGATCCGTAAGCTTGCAATTTAGACCAACTTGGCCTTAAAAGCCCCTGAGATATTAGAATGGAAAAATAACAATTTTTAGTCATTTTACGGAATAACGTCAACAAAAATCGCTTACCTCATTTTCAGAAGACACGCAAGATAATATGATAACTAAACATTTGATGCAAATATTTGTTTAAAAGTAATGTTTTATGTTACAAATGGGTAACAATATGAGAGAAATATATTTCAGACCCTCCATTATCTTTTTTTAAGATATCCTAAATTCACACCGGTGTTGGATTATATTATTCTAACAACTATGACCAGGGTGCTAGATTTTTGTGTCCCCCCGGTTAAACAAATCACATAAACAATCTACCAAAATAATTTGGATTTACTTTTAAATCGATTCTATAAGAAAATAAAAGGCATTCCGGGTGAGGCACAATCAACTACGCAAGCTAAAGTCCTAACGTCATAATCATTTTAGGCAAGAACACCAACAAAAACCGATAACGTCATTTTCAGAAAACACGGCTGATGGCATAGAAACTCAACTGATGCAAATATTTGTTTACTAATCGCGTTTTATGGTTCAGTGGAGTGAGAAGAAATATTCTACACCAGAAACAGTATGAGAAAGAGATACCTCAAACTTGAATGAATATTTTAAATGTCCAGACTTCGACTCGCTAAATCTCGTTCTGTTCTAAGGAGGAAAATATTCATCGTCGTCTGAGATATCTATTTCATACTGTTACCGGTGTAACATTCTATCGTTCTTACTCTTCTGCACCAAAAAACGCGATTTGTAAACAACAAATATCCCGCTTTCATGCAACAGTCCTTGTCTTCTGAATGTGATGTCATCATTTCTGTTGACGTTCTTGCGTAAAATAACTATGTCATCATGAATTTGGTGTGTGTGTGTTTCATCAGGAATGATCTTCATTTTTTCATGGAATCGGATTTTAAAGTCAGATAAAACCAAATATTGCAGAGGATTGTTCGCTTGATCTGACTCAAACAGGACATGGCATGAAAATTTAGCACCTGTGTAAAAAGTAGATTTCCTGGTTACAGGCGTGAGAAAAATGTTTTCAGTTGAAGATACTATGGTCCTTATCTCCATATTAAAATAACAACCAGTCCATATGCATTACTTTGAGAATATTTCCCAGTAAAAATGGGAGAACCGATTGCAATTTCATTATCTATGCGATTTAGGTTTACTAAACTGCAAGTAAGAGTTTTAGGTTGTTTGTATGAAATTCATTAACTGGGTCTGACATGCTAATTTATTATTGCATAACTGGGTGTATTGCAAGGTTATATTAAATTCCTATCTACCATCATACTAATTTAGATTTTTTCCGCATGCCACATGCTCAACAGCGGTCTTTTGAATGATAATATTTTTCAAATTATACAGTTGTGTCGAAAATTATCATTGTCATTCTTGTGTCTGGTTTATTTATGCGCTAAATGTCACAAGCATGGAAATTAAATACAGCCATATGCATGGTTGTATCACACCTATCACATCAGATAGGTATGTGTCTTGAACATGACAGGCTTCGTTACTGACTAAAGATCTGCGATTAAGATTCCTCTTTCTATTACTGATGTCTATTACTTAATTACTTTTATGCAAGCCTCTTCCAATACAAAAAAAACTTACCGGCCAACATTAGGTTTGCGTTAAAAATCTGTAAATTCTTCACACCGGTGGTTTTAAGTTTTCTGTAATTCTCCCCGGTATCTTTATCGCATTTATACATATCTCCTGAGAAGTATGTTGTCCAGTAGATTGTGTCTTTAAATACTGCGATTCTGTAAGGCTGAGGGAAAATGGTACTGAGAATTAGTTTTCTGTCAGATCCATCGTAGTTGCATCGATGTATCTGACCTAAGCTTGGGTCAGTCCAGTATACGTGTTTCTTCTGCAAGTCCAATGCTAAGCCTCCTGGGTAATATACATTTTCATATGCAACAAACATGTGAGAATTTAGATCTCCGTCCATGTTTATCCTAACGACTGAACTATATCCACCAGCTTTTCCAAAAAACATATATCTGAAACGAACAACGAATGTTTAAATCAAACTAAAAAGAAACAGTCATTTGTGAATACATGTTTCATAAATCTGTACTTAGTAGCATGAGATAATCACTAGTTGAAGTTATAAAATAGCAATATATCTTTCGGAACAAAGAAATATGTTATTATGGTTTGTTAACAAAAGTACATGTGCCGGCGCATATGAATGCATAACGTGATAGTGAACTATAGCTGTTGTTAGAATGCGACATCTTTACCCCGACCGTAAAACTGCACATATACTTCAATAAAGATTAATTCTATTTACAAAATGTTTGCATTCGAATTTATTATATATTATTTGTTTAATACTAGTATAAAAATTGTAAAAGTATCTACGATTAAATCAAAATATCTATGACATGTAACCCTACCCATTACCTTAGATATTGATATGAGCCGTTAGGTATGTTTTAATCAGTACATTTCTGATACAATAGCTAGCTAGTCAACTGGAATACGGGTGTATTTTATCTATTTCATCGGGGAGTGTTTTACACGCCAGTATAAACTTCCAATTCACTAATCGCACGTAAGGTTCAAATAAAAAAACAAGCATACTAATAACAATATAGGATATGAAAAACCTTATGATTCATAAATTGATTCTTTGGTCATTCGGGTATTAGATGTCCAATTTTTATCTTGGCAAATACACAAGTAAGATTAATAACTGATTTACCCTCTATCAGAATCTACTTTTAAGGTAACTGGAAAATCCGTCTGACCAGAAACCAAGCTTCTCTTATACTCGCCTTTCCCATTAGATACTTTTATCGTCTGTTCTGATATCCAATAAATGTTTCCTAATATCCAATCTACAACAACTTCATTCACTTTTATATCAGATATAAATTTTACTGACAATGTATCTACTTTTCCATTTGTGATATTTACGGTGTTAAATTGGATTGTTTTGTTGTCATCGTTTGTCCATAAAATGGATGAGCCGCCATAATTCATAGTAAGTCCCTTTCCTACGTTTATGTTATATAGCGCAACAGATATGTTAGGATTGTTTCCTTGGATACTTTTAAGTTGCAAGGACGATTCATTAGACATCAATAGCCAAGGATGATCGAAGTCTGAAAAATTAAAATTTCACGTTTGACAATTTTATCAAATTTTATATAAAAGAAGTATATGATTATAGTCATCATTATCAACTTTAAGGTTGACAAACTCGTGCCGAACTTTTAACTGCATTTATAGGTGGCCCAATAAACGTTTGACATAATTCAAAAAGAGCTAAGACGTCAAATTAAATGGAAAATTTGATGATACGCAAAAACTGCAAAATGTATCACTTGCCTTGGCGAGTAATGTTATGACAAAAAAAACACAAATTAAAAGTCTTTGATTTCTGGATATTTCGTGATAACTAAACCTTCTAAACACTTTGAAATGGACAAAATTGGTTACACACGTGGTCTTCGAACAAGGAAGTTAGGTCTGGTGCTCCGGAAGGGCAAGCACCTCCGCTTAGTAAGACACATCCACGTCACGCGTGAAATACAAAGTTAACGGTTAGGTCAAGATGCAACTTATATGAATTTAATAGCAACAGAAACCGATCGTTCTTGGAAAAGATAAAAAATACAGAATAGTTTAGAAGTTTGTCCTAACTTCATTACATGTATTTAATAATCTTATGTATATGTATATACGAGACTTACCAGTGTCGAAATTACAATTTTTCTCATCAGTCCCGTCAATACAATCATTGAACGTGTCACACACTTTTGATGATGGGACACATAGATTATTCGGACACTTTAAGTAATTACTCCCACACTCTGAAAACACAACACAAATATATGTATTTAGAGTAGTTGGTTCAAAATTAGACTATGGAATATAAAAAATTTATTTATGTATTTATTTATGGTTATTCCAATAAATCTTTTATGGAAAACTTGGTTTAAGCAACTGTTTTAAACTTCTAGCTTTCCCTGAAACAGTGCCTCACAACGGAATATGACATGCAGAACGCATTGCTGTAAAATTAACACTGGTATAATATGTAATTAACACATAAAAACACATTGATAAACACGTGTTACACAATAACTGAAATATACTGTACAATATCGTTTTCTTCACTGTTCGTCAAGGTCATGGAAAAAAATCAGTGAAGGATATGGTGATGGGAAATGTCAACCATGCACCGATATATCTAATTAGCTACAGCACAAATACAAATACACAAACTTTCATAATTTATATTGCTCCACCCAATAAAATATAACAAGAACTGTAAGAGGGCAGCAAAACATCAAAGATAGTTCCGTTAATGAAATTTTTCTCAGTGTCAGAAAGAGATATAAATATATGGAGTATTGCTTATTACCAACTATTTTATTTGGTCATCACTTTTGATGCGGTTTTCGATATTATGACATGACAATTGTATTAAACACAAATACATTATAAAAAAATTCGTTACAGTTACTTTTTAAGAGTATTCGATTTTCTTGTAAAAAGTCATAACTATTTATACTTTACCTGAATGATTTTGGAATTGATATCGCATCTGAAACCCCATTCCTTGATATGCCGTATTTGTTATAAACATCATGAAAATGACGCTCGTATTTGATACAAGATCAACTCCAGCCTGTCCACAAATTGGACCATATTGTATGGATCCATCAGAAATACGTATCACGTCGGAACAACTTTAATGCATAAATTATTAAAATTAGATAAATAAATGCATATTTACGATATAAAAGATGCTAGAGTAAATAAATATAAACGTAACTATTTAAAAAAAAACTTTTAAATACAAAGTAATTTTCAAATATATATTTGTGACATTTTGATTAGACGAAGCATTTGACAATCTCAACAAGGAAAATATTTTCGATAATAGTCAAATCTGTTCTGCTATGAAGTACATGTACCAGGACGATGAATATAGTGTTTTAGAAATAATATGATTTACCGTCAATATATGTTATGATTGGAAATTTCCAGCTTGACCAGCTTCTTTCTTGATTTTTAAACACAAGTACTTTACTGTGTTACAAGTGTCTCCATTAATATCATAGACTTTTGTGATTCCGGAAAAGTTTCCGATTTTGCCCTCAGTAAATTTGCATAATCGGATATTGGTGTACGCAACACGAAACGAAAAAAAATATATCTACGCAAAATCAAAACAGCGATAATTCATCTATAAACAGTTATCTATTGTCAGAAATATATTGTTGCCTAAATTTGCTGTTAGTTACAATAAAAAAATCTTGAAAAACGAAGGTATGCTCCCTTATGCAAAATATTCCATAGCTTTTGATAAAATATATGTTGGTCCTTATTTTATATTTTCAAGAACTTGAAAAAATTGTTTTCACAATTTTACCAAGCACTGCTGATCAGAAATTGTATTCTGAAACGGCCATCTAGTCTTTTGAATTAAAACTTGTATAATATGTACTATGAACCGTAATTAATAATAATAATACTAATGACGTAATGTAGCTACGCTACATAGTAACACCCTGACGGTTGTTGTAAAACATAAAAAAAAACTGTGATGATTTATTAAGTGTTAAAACAATAATTAAAATACTCGCTATATTGTTATTATTTAATTATAATATATAACTATTGTATCATTTGTTTGAATTTCCTAACATTACAATCATATGGAAAAACTTACTCAGCATTATAGTAAAACAAATCAAAAAAATCAGATAACAGACGTATATATTTTCCGGGAGGAGCTTCGATCTTCCATTGACAGAACAAATCTGGAGGATACAAACTGTGGTTAAAATGTTTATGTGATGTTATCAATCCAGTGTTTTCATCATCAGGTACCATTTCTCCGCACTGACCTATATAAATTATGTAAAGGTATTTCTTTTTAGGAAAAAAGACTCTAGACACGCGCTTCAGCTCGTCGAGTCTTGTTTATTAAGTTAAGAAATGACATTCTTTTTTTCGTTATCGATGCAAGTATGAATAACAATGACCAGTCCAAATTGCATAACGGCAAAGCCGTTCATGTATAATTTGGACTGGCCATTGGTATTCATACTTGCATCGATAACAAAAAAAGATTGTCATTTCTTTTATTTACAATCTTCAAATTCAAAACAAAAACTAAATACGTAATACCTTGTATGTATTTTAAAACAGTTAATTTTTATTCTGCCTCCACACCCACCGTCAGTAATATGGAAGCGCCCACAACCATTTCCGAATTACAATCCAGAAGCACAAACGATTACAAAAAAAATTCTACCACTCGCCATAAATTTATTTATACAACTTCAAGAAAATCAAAATTTCATGTTAAAACCACATGTACATCGATTAACTGTTGCATAGAATAACATTCCTTATTGTATTTAACCGTAAAAAGTTAAAGTCAAAGGGTACTTTGTGATTGTGCTGTATTTGTATTCAAACGCGGTGATTTGACGTAACAAGTTGATGACGTATTTACTTGATGACTTTTAATTATTATGTATAGCACTATGACACACAATTGCTCAAAATATTTCATAGAAGGAGAAACAATGACAATTGTAAATATTAGTGTTATGAACTCCTTGTCATTACATGTATATTAAAATGTAACTTATACTTTTTCAAACACAATTCTAACATCCGAGTTTAAACTTTGAAAATTAAAAAATTAAGCACAGCATGTGAAGTTCCTCATTAAAAGGAGGAAATAAACTCCGGAAGGGTGCGCGTTTAGTCTAACTAGCTTCTACAGCAACGGGCGAAATAAAATTTAAGAATGAATTCGAAGTTAACATTGGAGTATGGGAAATTAAATATATCGAAAATAATTCTGCTTTTAGATGTCAACATACATATCAACAATAGGTTAAAGTCAGCACAAAACGTCGGTGTTCTTGATATTACCAACAATTTTATTTAACAGTTTTGTTCCCGTAACAGGCCTAAGTGTATTAACTGTGAGACAAATACATCGTAAGCAGTGAGACACACACACACACACACACACACACATATATATATATATATATATATATATATATATATATATATATATATATATATCTTCAATAGTAACGACATGATTTTGGTTTAAGACCAAATATAAAACATTATTGAAGGAATAAATCGTATATTTTAATTAAATTTGGATATATGACATTCACACGTTTCCCAAAATTTTGATTTTAAGAGAAATATGCTCTGAATAAGAACATATGTTTCGGCAAACATGTTATTAGTTTTATACATTTTAAGCTGTATGACAAACGTAATGACTACACTTTTTGCATTGTCAACATTACTTTTCTATGCAACAATATACCTGGTCTTCCTGCGTATTTGTTTCCTAAGTATACGATATGGTAAAGCTTATTCTTACTATGTTGACTTTACATAACAAAACAAGCTGATTTTCAATAAATTATTGATCCAGGAATATTGCAAATCAAGGCTTATCAGGACTCTGAAAACGTTTTATGCCGTCATCACAATATTGTTGATAAGTATGCCTCTGTGTCGAAGATTGCCCTAAATATATTAAAAACCTCATAGTATCATGCCATGTAACTTTCACGTTCAGTTTTGATTACACACATGGTGGTCGTAGATAGCTAAACAGAAGGTGTTTATCCTGCTGCATCACCCGTTCTCACTTCCTTGATTGAATTTTTCGTGGTTAACCTGATCTGACAGTTTCAAAACTTTATTTTGCCTTTTGAATTTTGTTTGAACATGGATTGGTATGTTTGTTTTTGATTTTGCTACTTAATATTCATTCTTCTTTACTTTTAAAGAATTTATGGTGGTCGTTTCATGCTAGCTCAAATCATCAGTCATGGGAATACTTTTTCCAAATGATTAGATATAAGTGTTTTCTTTTGCAAACTTGATGACATACGTATTTGTAAATTTATAAAATTTTAGTTTTCTTACCTGTCACGTTACATGAAGCTTCATCGTGGAGCAAGGTGTCAGCGAAGGAACAATCAAGTACGCCATCGCAAATATGCGCTTGAGATAAACATCTACCCTCTATACATCGGTAGTAATTAGTAGGACAATCTAAAAAAACATGAAAAATTAACGACGTGACAGCTAAAACGAAATATGAAAAATGAACTTGAAAAGACGAATGAAAAAAGAAACAAACACAAGTCAAATATAATCTTTAAAATAATTAAAAAATTATGTTCATTGTCTCTAAAATCATAGAAAAGATGTTATATATACTAGGGCAATATCGATACACTCGTCATCTTACTGCTAGAAGAGAGAAATGACGTTAACTGTCGTGTAATTTATCCTATTGGCCTATTTTAATTTTTCTATAGCAAGATAGTCTTGCCTCTTGAAAAATTGACTTGTCTCATAAGAAACAATATCCCAGTCAAAAATGGCTTATGAAGCACATTTAAATAAAACAATAAATCGATGTTACATTTAATAATATAGGGTTATTGAACTGATATTGTTAAATATTGTCCCGAGTTGACTCGATATTTGCACAAGCATGCGAGGGACAATCGTATGACATCATAAATGACAGCGTCATGTGACAAAGCGTGCAATATGAAAAAAAATTGATTCGGGAAACCTCGGACTGCAACAAAGTTTGCGTGCAAATATTGATATATATTGCACGATAACACCTCGGGATTTATCCTTTAATTTATATGTGATGCATATATTGCTATATAATAATGTCATATAACATATAAAATACGTTTATAATATGTTTAGCATTCTATGTAAAACACTGTCTTAACTTAACGTAGAAGTGAAAAATTGAGTCCAACCATAAGAAAGCCATGAATCAAGACGCAGGTGGGAATTTAATTATATGTTTTAATTTAATTATATTATGTGTTTTAATAAAAGAAAAAAGTCACTTAACAAATATAAATGCAGTTAGTTTCGCAAAAAAGTATATCGGTCATTTTGTCGTCACCAGTCGCAAAGATGACATTATTACTTAATATCATGGATTCAGTAACAACATTTAAAATATACTCAACAAAAAAGTTAGTGACCGATGTATAACAGATAACAATCCAAGAACTGAAAAAATATAAACACCATCTGTATTTTGTTCTTGTTCTCTTCATGTTTCAAATGATGTAATGAAGAAAAGATTTTTGTGCATGAAATCAAAACTCATTAAAACATTACGAAAAGTGCGAAGATAAAATGATATGATTTACGTTCTAAAAAATAATATAATGTATTTGATGCGGTTCTTAACTTTTTTGTTGAATATATATCTTACATACTATACCTGTGTTAATTTTATACGAGGGGAGGTCAAAAGGTTCATAGAACGGGGTATATAAACAACCATACATTTTATTATTATTTTTCAATATAGTTCCCATTTATCCCAATGCACTTAGCCCTCTTTTCTTTCAGACTGTCTACATCTTTGAAATAGAAGTCTTCGGTTTGGTTCTGAAACCATGCCTCTGTGGCAGCCATAATTCTATCATTATCAGAAAATCTGATTCCCCGTAAATGGGGGTTCAAATTTCTAAATAGGAAATAATCACTGGTGCCAAATCGGGACTGTAGGGTGGCTGATTAAGTGTGAACTTGCATTAACGAATCGCTGCTTGTACAATCCTTGACTTGTGCACAGGAGCATTGTCGTGAATAAGCAATACCCTTCGGCTAAACTTTTCCCTCCTTTTTGATTCAATAGCAGCTTTCAGCTGCTTCATTAGATCAGCAGAGTAATCCAAGTGATAGAGATTCCAGCAGGTTTATAATTGATTAACAGAACACCCTTAGAATCCCAAAACACAGTGATCATGACTCCGCCAGCTGATGGTTGGGTTTTGAATTTCTTTGGTTGGGGTGAGCAAGGGTTCTTCCATTGCATGGACTCCTTTTGGTTCCTGGGTCCCAATGATGAATCCATGTTTCATCACCTGCTACTAAAAGTAAATGGAAGCTCCTCGGATTATCATTATAAATGCCAACAAGCTCATGAATTGACTGGCGTCTTTGAAAGCGATCCTGCACATTATGATTTCTGGGGACCCAACTTGCGGATACTTTTGACATCCAAAGATACTCGTAAATAACCGTGTATACACTTCCATGTGAAATGTCATACTCCCTAGCTATGTCACTAATCCTTATTCGACGATCATTCAGATTGAGGGTCCCCACAGGCGTAACAATTTACTTTGTGATGACATCAGCTGGCCGACCTTACCGTGGGTTATCCTTCAGTGAGGTGCGTCCACGTTTAAATTCAGCTGACCATTTTGCCACTGGGGAATAGGCGGGACCACTGTCATCGTACACCTCGGCCATTCGCCGGTGAATTTTTTTGGCATTTGATCCCTCTACTGTGAGGAACTTTATTACTGTCCTAAAATCAACATTTTCATTTTCCATCATCGCTTGATGGTCGCCAAATTTGAATGCTTTTGAGAATTACACAAATATGTTGTGACAAATAAACTTGATATGTTTTAAAATGGCGGAATGTTGTATTGTCTAAATAAGTAAAGAAAATGTCTAACGCTTGGCTAAATACGCTGTTCTATGAACTTTCTGACTTCCCCTCGTAGCACTGGGTGATCGTTTCGGAACATTATCTCATCAGTAGTGCTATGGCCAAAATTGTAAAACAAAAACAAAAATTTTTCAACGTGTTGAAAAACATCCAAAGAATCAAAATATATTTAACCATATTTAGCTAAGGAAAAAATTTGCATGAGAGAATAAATAATTTTTTTATACTTTAATTAGCTGTACATTTAGACAGTTGTTTATTTCTGGCAAAACAATAGGTTTACGATATCCTCGGGATGCTTAAACCCGCCTGCAGATATACCGGCGTAGTAATTAAAATTTCATACCGTATCCTATCTAGCAATATTTTAGTTGAAATATTCGTTTTATTTCACCCGCGAAAGACTTTTGTGGGACAGCTTCATGAATATTACATAAATTTACTTGCAGACGAAAACAATATTGCTTCAATTCATAGTAAACCAAAGAATTCCGAGGCAGTTCTGGATAAAATAAAATAATAATAGTGTGTATCAATAAAAACCTTGAGTTATTTAACATGCAGTTATTGTCACTAGAACGTGTATCGAAATGAAGCCATTATTAAGGTAGTTCCATACCTTACAAATCGCTTGAAAATATATATTGGAATTTTGATATGTTGTACATGGGCATGAATTATTCAACATGCCAAAAATTGAGGGTAGGTTTTCGACTTGTTTAAGAAGTTCCGAAGCGCCACCTGGTGGTCATTTTCACGGGATAAATGATCAAAGTATAACCACTGGTGTCAAAAAATAAGCTTTAATAATTTTTTGTCATTCTTAGAAACCCAAAGTGTCTTGCATTTAACTTAACCATTATGTCATGAAAATAATTTGGACTAATGGAATTTTGCTTCCGATCACGTGGTGATTTTCTACAGCGCCACCTATTAAGAGAGAACATTTGAAGTCCGGAAAACTAAAAGAAACACCTTTTCGCTAATTTGTAGATACTTAAAAAACTAAGTCGAATACGACCCCTGATTTTCACATATATTGCACATGAATATATACGTTATATTTTCTAAAACAAAAAATAGGGGGTCGTCAATAGGGGTTTTTTTTTCATAAAATTGCATCAAAATCCTGAAACAAGAAAAAAAAACTTATTCGGGACATAAGAAGACGCCATTAATGTCCTAGTATACTATAATGAACTCAATTTTTTGTTTGGTATTAACAAATAAACAAAAACACTGACTGTGAACTATTTTGATTGTGCAAAACAAAACCAGTTTTAAATAATATATGGTCTGTAGCCATAGCAACCGTTACCAAACACAGATGAATTAAAGTAGAAAAAGAATTCGTATATATTGATGAAGCGTTCTTGACACTAGGCCGTCAAAATGAAACGCAAATAAAAGAGCATAGTCAATTTGACACCGAGAAAAAATATTATACATTATGTTTATTGAAGAATCGCCGGTCAGTTTGCGTCATACTATCTGTATTTAAATTCGCCGATAAAGTCACATGAAGCAGCATTCACAACGCAGCCATTCAAATTTTAAGCGGTGTACTAAAATTATTTAGAATTTTTAGCGTCAACAGTATAGATCTTTCTTATTTCTAATAAAATATTCATTTAGTTTAGTTCTTTAACATCATACTCAAAATTGATATTGTGAACTATATTCGTTTGTGAATACAGAAAATAATAATGATACGAGTTACAGTGTTCCCGCCATAATTCTGTAGGCGCCGAAGACCAAATTATTCATGACGTCATGGATAAAAAGACGTCAAATCTGACATTTCGACCGTACGCACAAAACGACGACGTCACCATGGTATGGAACTACCTTAGGTAGTTCCATACTTTACAAATCGCTTGAAAACATATATTGAAATTTTGATATGTTGTACATGGGCATAAACCATTCAACATGCCAAAATTTCAGGGTAGGTATTCGACTTGCTTTAGAAGTTCTGAAGCGCCACCTGGTGGCCATTTTCACTGGATAAATGATCAAAGTATGACCACTGGTATCAACAAATAAGCTTTAATAATTTTTTGCCATGCTTAGAAAACAAAAGTGTCTTGCATTTAAATTAACCATTATGTCATGAAGATTATTTGGACCAATGAAAGTTTACTTCCGGTCACGTTGAGATTTTCTACAGCGCCACCTATCAAGAGAGAACATTAAAATCCCGGAAAACTAAAAGTATCACCCTTTCGTTTATTTGTAGATAATTAAAAAACTAAGTCGAATACGACCCTTGATTTTCACATATATTGCACATAAATATATAAGTTTGATTTTCGGAAACAAAAAATAGGGGGTCGTCAAGCTACTTTTTTCATAAAATTGCATTAAAATCCTGAAACAAGAAAAAAGCCTTATTCCTTACATAAGAAGATACCATTAATGTCCTAGTATACTAATATGAACTCGATATTTGTGTTTGTTATTAACAAATAATTAACAAAAACACCGATTTTGAGCTATTTTGGTTATGCAAAACAAAACCAGCTTTAAATATCATATGGTCTGTACCCATAGCAACCGTTACCAAACACAGATAAATTAAAGCGGAAAGGGAATTAGCATATATATTGATGAAGCGTTCTTGATTCTAGGCCGCCGAAATGAAACTCAAATACAAGAGCATAGTCAATTTGACACCGATAAAAAATTATTATACAGTATGTTTATTGAAGAATCGTCAGTTTGCGTCGTGCTATCTGTATTTAAATTCACGGAAAAAGTCACATGAAGAAGCATTTACATTACAGTAATTCAAATTTTTTAAACGATGTACTCAAATCTTTCAATTATTTAGAATTGTGCCCTCAACAGCGTATATCTTTCTAATTTCCGTTAAAATATACAATTAATTTACTTCTTATAACTAGCACTCAAAATTGATATTGTGAATTATAATCTTTTGTGAATGAAAAAAAATCATTCTAAACAATACGCGTAACAGCGTTCCCGCTAAAATTCTGTAGGCGCCAAGAGACCACATATTCGTGACGTCATAGATGAAAAGACGTCAAATCAAACATTTCGGCCATACGCACAAAACGTCGACGTCACCATGGTATGGAACTACCACTAGAAGGGGGTTTTACCGGAATAATTGCGAAAATCCGGAATAATCAGACCAAATCCGGAATAAACCAAATTAAACCGGAATTATCAGGTAAAGTCCGGAATAAACCGGTAAAATCCGGAATAATCAGGCAAAAATCCGGAATAATTGGACTTTTTGGTTACGGTAAGTTTTCCGTAATCTAAAAATTACGGTAAGTGTCTGATTATTCCGGAAAATGACTCATTATTACGGAAAAAGTCTAATTATTCCGGCAAATGTCCAATTATTACGGGAAATTTTCTAAAAAATAATAATTTGTTAAAAAAAATTTACAGTAATAATTGGACATTTGCCGGAATAATTAGATTTTTACCGTAATAATCAGTCTTTTACCGGAATAATCAGACAAGTTACCGTAATAATCAGACGCTTACCGGAATTTTTAGAATCCGTAAAATTTACCGTAAAAATATTCTTATTATTCCAAACCCCCTTCTGATATATTTGGTCCAGAACGAGACTTGCCTAGATCTGGACCAAAGGTTTTGGAACGAGGGTAGATATTTATTTCCTGTAAACGTATTTATTTTCGTGGTGTAATTGTTTTTGCTCATTTGGCAGTCGTTTGTTTTGCGTGAAAATTCAAACTGGGCGAAAATTATATTATGCATATTGTGTTTTAGTGTATATTACAAAAACGCGAAAAATTATCTACGCAGGTATGTGTAAATATCCAATACCGTGAAATTAAATACACGCGAATTTAAATACGAATACAGTATCTGGCAACACTAGTAGCGATTGGCTTTTTCTTGAACAACATATATCAATTCAAAAATTTGAATTAAAAATCAATTTCAACGTTATCAACCTATCCTTACACCTCTGATTTTAATTGTTGAAAAAAGAATGTATACTATTTAACAATGTAAAATCGTTTCAAGCACATGTAGACAACACTGGGCAATACTGAAAAAGTTTTTCAAAAAGATGCATACACAATATTTTGTAGAAGCGGCTATTTTAAATGTCAAATCGAGACATTTATGCACAACTAGACACCTTAAAATTCAAACTGTTCAACTGTGAAGATGATCAGACAGTTGATTTTAGAAACGATGCCATAAGACAGAAGGGCGAATGGATGGGCGGACGAACGGGTAATTACAAAAAAAAAAAAAAAATAGAGAGCAGTTAATCAGATCTATAGTCTACAATTCCCAGTGGTGATGTTTAAGTCATTATAATTAAACCACTGTCGCGAACGACTGCGACTCTTAAAGTATTAAAGTGAAATTTAGATGTATTTATAAACAAAATTTGATCTGATATTAGAATTCTCGAGGCACTGAAACATATATTGTCCATTTCGTCAGGTTATGCGTTTTTCGTATACACTAGAAGAGGATTTTACCGAAATAAATGCGAAATTCCGTAATAGTTAGACACTTTCCGTAATCTTTGCAAAAATCCGGAATATTTAGATCAAATCCGGAATTTTTAGACCAAATCCGAAATAATCTGACAAAATCCGGAATAATTGGTCAAAATCCGGAATAATTAGAATATTTTTACGGTAAATTAATTTTACGGATTCTAAAAATTCCGGTAAGTGTCTGATTATTCCGGTAACTTGTATGATCATTACGGTCAAAACTGATTATTACAGTAAAAGTCTAATTATTCCGCCAAATTTCCAATTATTACGGTGAAAAAATAATAAATTATAATTTTTTGGAAAATTTCCCTTAATTGGATATTTGCCGGAATAATTAGACTTTTGCTGTAATAATCAGTCTTTGACCGGAGTAATCAGACACTTACCGGAATTTTTAGATTACGGAAAACTTACCGTAAAAAAAATAGACCAATTATTTTTTTCCGGATTTTGCTGGATTTTACCTGATTTTTTCGGATTTTCGCAATTATTCCGGTAAAACCCCCTTCTAGTAATAGTACAAGTGAGATGGGTTGCACAGAAAAAATTACTCATGTAGACCAGTGAAACTAATTCTACCATTTAATCCAGTACTGGTCTTCATTTTTATCTTTGGTCATCGCTTATTATTTTTATTTACCATTTATTTCTACGATTTTATAAGAAAATCAGAAGAGTACGTTGATTTCTCCAGCCATGATAAATACATTGTGCGCACCATATCGTATGATAGGTACAAAATCGACTCTGAGAGAAAAATAAAAAGTTCAATTCCTTCAACTGTTTTGTGTTCTTTTATTATTTTTGTTTATTTTTTTCTTCAATCAAACAATAGTTTGTACATTTAAGAAATAAGCTGGAAGTTACTACATATATAGCTACGAAAAACGTCACTGCATATATAACGTGTCTTTACTACACATAACGGAAATTTTTACTACATATAGCGTAGGCACTACAAATAGGGGCTCTACTATGCCCTAAACCCATGTTAAAAAACGATATCCAATTTTTTCAAACTCTGAGATGCCAAATTTTGTTCATAATATAGCCCTGACATTTTAGCAGTCATAATATTTAATGGGATGTAGCTATCGTTATTTTTACAGAATAATAAGTTTTCATGTTTTGTCGGATAAAGGGATAGCGGTAGTTGTCTGTGAAATAATACACTAAGTACGGAATTACATTTTACAATGTATTTTGTTTTTATTTGATTTTTCTTCATGGTCTTTATCATGACCTGCTTTTTAGTTGCAACCCTTGTTTTTAACAGACTTTAAACTGACTTATTCACATTTTAAATTTCACCCAGGATGTTAAAGATGAAAAAAATTCAGGTGGAGATGCATATCTCGGCAGCATGTGCATTGATTCTTGTTCTTCTTTGAATGGCACGGGATCTCTATTCGATTCTAAAGGGAATGCTCGACATCATACACTCTCAATTTCTCTCTAAAATGCGGAGATACAAATGACGTCATAGAAATAGATATATGACGTTATTGACATAAAATGTGACGTCGACTACTCTTGCCTATAATAATTATCTATTTCATTAATTTTTAACCACAAAAAAACATTTTTAGTCAAGATTTTACTGTTTTAATATCATCGGCCCAATATCGGCCCACTGGCACTGAAAGAATAACAAAATCGGCCCAATCGGTCCACTGGCACTGAAAGAATAACAAAATCGGCCCAATCGGCCCGCTGGCACTGAACGTACATGACAATCGGCCCAAATCGGCCTGCTGGCACTCTAAGGGTTATAGACCACTATGTTAGCAGCATATTTCCTGCTTCACTACAGATTATTATCATCATGGTTTCTGAAAGTCTTATACATTATGTAATGTAATTGTTTAACTTTATTTGTATTTAAGCTTGCATATTTCCTGCTTCACTTCAGATTATTATCACCATAGTTTTCAAAAGTGATTTACGTTATGTAATACTATCGTTTAATTTTGAATGTATCTAAGATCGCATATTTCCTGCTTCACTACAAATTATAATCATCATAAGCGTATTCTAAAGGGACATTTAAAACAAATCTGTCGAAAATTTAACAGTAAGTTAACGAATAAATGACGAATCGGTAGCTGATTTCGGCTACTAATCAATTGTATGTTGTTCTTTTATCATCGTCATCCGCTACATATACTTTTGATCTTTCTGATACTTATATGTAAACCACTAATTATATATTAGCCACTCGACAGCACAACCTTGACTCTCTCTCTATAGCTAAATGTCAAACTCGGCAGCTATGTATTGTATATAATTGGTAATTCTATATACAGTAATTAATGTCATTCAAATCTAAATCACAATTCAAAAAAAAAAAAATTAAAAAAAAAAAAAAAACCATTTGACAACTGGTTGGTAAATTAAAATTATTCACGTTAACTTCCAACAATGAAGTGGGATAGGGAATTCTTGCGGGGTAAAGACCTCTTCTCTAACTAGATCTTTACACCCACCACATGTAAAAACAAAATTAAGTTTTATAAAAACTTTATAAGAATGTTTTATGCTTTTATGTTTCAATCTATAATGCAATTTGTAACCATTGCAACGGGTTTTTCTCTCAATTTGTTGGCTCTTGATTGATCATGAATGTTGTATTTTGTAAGTTCTTACCATGGTCGGATCTTAGAGAAAAACAATGATTTTTACCTTGAGAGCTTTCAAATTGATACTGCAACAGGAAATTATTCCGTTTTGTTATTGTTTTTCCTTTGGTTAATTCATTCCATACTACCGATAAGTAGTTTCCCGACGATACGATATTTACTTCCATTCTGTTACAATATAGACTTCCTATTTGGGACTGAGATAGGTACATACTATTGAAAAATGTAAGGTGGCTGAAATGACACCTAAAACAAACAAAAAATGTTAGTACTCATATGACTTAAATAATATAAATGTGTTATTATCTTTCCACAGTAGAACCTCGATTTATAGCCACCTTTTAATTTATTCAATCAAATTATTATGAAACAGAGCACAGGGTATATTTTGAAGAAAAGCATAGAACAGATGGATTCTGGTACTTCAAATTGTTGTGGCGATGTGTGAGGGGGCAAAGGTATCGAGGGGCATCATAATGAGGGTTTATTTCATCATCTATAGTTTTAACAAATTTATTGTATCTCCATTCACGTTTGTAACAGTGTGGGTTGTAAATTATGGAATTGTAAACTCTAGATCTATAATACGTTAATAAGAGAAATTCAACTGACTATAGTGCATGTTGGTTTGATGTTTCATGTCTCTGTGTTTAGGATTGCCCTGGATTATTTGACGTCCCATGTTCTTTCACATAATTTTATTAAACAGGAGGTGCATACCCTTCCGGAGCACCTGGTCTCCATGGTAGAAGTTCACATGTTTAACCTAACTTGTCAGTTACAAAGTTTTTACTTTGCTTCTGGATTGTGATTCGGACAATGATTAGTATGTTTGTTTTTGATTTTATATGATTCAAATTACTGTAACGAGAATCAACGGAGACCATAAACTGTCTTTATGGAAACCTGCTATAAATGATGTAAGTGGTTGCTAAAGCTATATGAGGAAATCAACAAAATTGTCATATTATAATGCTAAGAAATATCTAAATGAAATGTTAAAAAAATATCTAAGCTATATTATAAATATTAAATTATTTCAATCAGAGAATTCAAAAAGTTATAATATGACAATTCTAACCAAAGCTTGGTACACACATTAGCTTATACATACGAGTGGTGAATAATGAATGACCTTTGTCTGTAATATTCGGAATAACAGAATTATAAACGTTTTACAATTTATATAAAAACATATAAAAGTATTGTTGCATTTTACTTGCACTTAATACAAATGTATGTCAGGCGTTACGTGTATCTGTAGTAAGAATGTACATTTCATTCGTAACCAACGTAAGTAACACCTGACCCCATTCTCTTAGTGGGACTTCACAATTATATCTTGACTTGCCAGTTTTGATTTATTTCATTTTATTCTTACAAAGTAGTTTGAACATGGACAGGTATGATTCGTTTAAAGTTCATTCTGCGAGCTCAGGTAAAATTATTTTTCATATTACAAATGATGGACGGTTTACCATAAAATATTCATAATTATACAGTACTCTATAGAGACCCAATACGACAATAGAGACTGTCACAATCAACCGTACTCATAACAATAGACTTGATCAACTGATACTGATCAATAGAATCTACTATGAGTATCCATGTAGGATAGGGAAATCGGTGTCTTCCCACTCAGCCAACATTTTAAAATTTCCTATTCCCACTTAGCCAACATTGTAAAATAAACATTTAAGATTTCACCTGGAAAGTTTTTGCTATAGTCTTTTTCAGCAAAATTGTTTTGTGGTGCTGAATAATTAAAGTAGAATATCATTCTAAGTTCAAAATTAAATATTTTATTATAAAGTTAATGTTAACAATGCATATAAATAAAAATATAAATAGTAAATAAATAAATATTTGAAATAAATAATTAAATATTTGGAATAATAATTAAATATTTGGAATAAATAATTAAATATTTGGAATAAAAAAATAAATGTTTTTGATGGTGAATATTATTATTAAATATATGTGTCTGTAGAGGATTGGTCAATTAAGACAATTATGTTTTAAGATTTTTAGGATTTTTTCCGCTTTGTTTCAATAATCTTTAACAATCTTTACTGAAAACTTAGCAAAATGTCATACACATTAAATAAACTTGCAAAGATATCATTGAACAAAAACATTATACATGTATGTATTAAACCTTAATTCATTTCTGTGTAAATATTGCAAGTTTAAACTTTTAAAGCAACATTTTAAATTCATTTTTTTCATTAATTGAAATATGCACGTTTGCCTGTTTCAATAAGTTATACAATTAAACAATTGATATAACTGAGTTTTTCTAAAGATTAATAGTATAAAATATTTTATTATTATTCTTTGTTGAATATTATAATAGCTTTGTTGTGAATATTTTTCTCTAAAAACTTGAATTCATGCACCTTAGCTTCATAACTTCTTAACATCCGAAATCTTGTCGAGTCTTTGACAGAAATATTCAACGCCGAGGGTGAAATTTCCCTGTCCTACATAGATAAACTCGTAATTGATTCTTTTTCTTCGATTGTAATGGTAATTTTTTGTTCTAAATATGAGTAACATCAGCATCGACGTCATTTATGAAAATTTAACTGTATTTAACGTTTACACAAATATAACCATCGCATGAAATGTAAATGATTTTGGTTTATACAAAATGTATAAACTAAAAAACAAAGTTATTTATATAAATTCTAATCTACCTAAATGAACATTTAAATTGCAATGAAAATTTCTCAATTTTGTCATTTTCCTGCACAATGACGTTATGACCGCACGTGGAGGTGACGATAGAAATTTCTACCATGAAGGCTTTATCTCAAACAAAGAAAGATAGAAGAAAATGTTATATACAAATACCATCCATGACCTATACAAACTTATATTTGTCATAAATTTATGCTATAATCATTGTCAAATTCCGCTTGTTGAATTGAAATATTGAAATAGCAGTATTTGAAATTGATAGCTCAATGTAATTATCTTAATGTATGCACGATTTATTTTCCTTGAAATTTATGTGGGGAAATATAAAAATGTGGGAAATATATATTTTTTCACTATAAAAACACTATTTTATGTGGAAAACATAATGACATCATAATAGTAATAATGATGTTTTCAACAATATGATTTTGTGAAGATTTTTAGTTTGGAATAATATAACAAGTTAAAGCATGGATGGCAGATGAACTCTAACTACGGTCCTGTAAATATCTACTCATTAAAATACAAATGGCATATATGTAACAATAAAGTAAATTACAACCAAAATAATCAATTGGTGTTAATAATTTTGTTGTTTCTGAATCTTCTGATATGTCCAGTCTTTGAAAATACCAGAAGTTCATTGCTTGTAAGATTCTCATTTTTCATTATCCTGAAATAGTGAATTGTGGGTTATTACTGAGAATCAGTATTTAATTGCTTTTGATTTGGTTTCAAAAAGAAGAGACTTTTTAAAAATAGGCGAAACTTATAGCCTATTTTGTTATTTTTAGAACAAAAGAAGTCATTCCCGCTAAGGATGTCACTAAATTTAAAAAAAAAAGGTCAAAGATAATAATGCAATTTTGTCAAAATAGGTTTAATTATGTCGTTTATAATAAAAGTGATTGTAAAAACATAACATAAAGTTTTGAAAAATACAAATTCTGAGAGATAGGGTAAATTAAAATACCCTTCAATACAAATACAGGCATACCTCGCAATATGACACAAATTATAACTTTAAAAACTCAAAATCAGTATTATGAATTTCTTTTATCGTCATGTTACAAAAATGTTATATAATTTAAAACAATGGTCAAATTTATCCCTATTTCTTTTTTTTTTTTTTTTAATTGTTTTGAGTTTCCGATATTATTTAGTCATTCGCTAGCGTACCACGTGGTCAATACCCCTGAACGATTGTATGGATCGTTTTGGAAAACGTTCATTATGAAATTTCCCAGAGGAACGCCATTTTTCAGAAACATATGAACTTAAGCGATTTCATCTCCAATGGAGATAATTGTTCCGAAACGTTATGGTGTATCACGTGATACACTTGCGAATCCCAATTGTTTACCTAGGTCACGTTTAACAACTTACCTATTTTTTTGTGAGGAAAATTAACTTACATGTATTTGAAAATTATAAGCCGTTTAGTTTTTAGCTATTTATGTTTGTCATCTGTAGAGTTTTCTACTCTATAGGTGTATATTTTTAAAAAGCATATGACGAGTTTAAAACTTGAGAACTTTTAAAATACCTTATTTTATAAAACGCTTGCACATTACACAAGCTGTTTACCAAATAGGTTTAGAGACAAGTTTTAAAGAATCTTCAAAATTGAGGGTCTTATTGTCATAAGTTTAATATTACTACATATATAAACCACGTTGTTTGAATCTGTTTGTGATTTGACGAATAGAAAAGAAAAGAAAATGCTTTGTTCTAAAACACATTTCGTAAACATAAGTAAATGCATAAACATCTAGTTTTAAGAAGAAAAAACCGCGCGCTTGAAAAAATGGGTGGGTGGTCATGGTCCTCCAAAAGTATCTGAACATGTCTGATCTTTGGTGAGATGGGTAGGGCTGTCCAAGAGTACTTAAATATGCTATATACATGTAGTTTGGAGAAGAGTTCCAGGTCTCCATGATTCATTGAAAAATACCCCTGGGTGTCGCTTTATCGTTATATCCACTATTCATTTGAAATGGGGAGTTTTATAATGTGTGGTCATAATTTTTCTATTATTTTTTGTTTGTTGTTCTTGGTTGGATTTCACTTAGCCTTAGAATGATTACAACCAGTACCACGTGGTCTATTAAATCAAAACAAAAATATCGTTCCACGTTGAATTCACAATCCCCAAAGCAACGTAAAATGTTAAAACTGGCACATTAATTTAGAGAAGTGAACTATCAGCATAATGCTCCAAAATGGAAAGTAATTTAAACTATTTAAAATATGTAAAGAAAATAGTTTCCATGGATACTTACTGTTGGTCGTATTTGAGATCGGAATAGTCCATTTCCATCACAATGGATTTCAGCTTTATGACCTTGTTTACTGGGGCCTTTATGGTCCAACAAGCAGATGATCGGTCTTGGAGTTTAGGTGTAGATATAAAACCGCTACTTTCTGTTAAGACTACATCACACGTTTTGGTCGACTCGTTCCCTGTGCCTATATAAAAAAAGAAATGTATCAAGTGACAGTGCAGTCCATAGAACACCTCTTTAAGTACCATGTGCTACATTTTGAAGAGTTAAATTGAGTTAGGTGTCTAACGTCCCAGTCAAAAATATTTCACATATATCGAGACGTTGCCAGCTGTAGGCGAAAGTGCAGAAACTTTGCGTGTGCGTTGCGCTGATGGCATTATACAGCAGGGTTCTTTAGCGTGCCAAGCCCACCGTGACACGGGACCTTGTTTATTTTAAGTTCCTATCCGAAAGAGCCGTGACTTTTATTTCGTAATGCCGAGCGCTTGGTGAAAGAACAGTCACTACTCACTTTCAAATCTTGGGTCAGACCCTGCCGGGGTTTTAACCTAGAACCATCCACTTACGGAGCAAGCACTCTACCAACTGAGCTACCGCAGTGATTACATCTGGAAGACATTATTTCGATGTATATGCACATGACAAAATGATCAAATTTCCAGCATTAAAATAGAAGTTTTAGTGGGTCCGAATCAATCAATAAAAAGGTCATGTATGGTTTAACTGGACAGACATGTTACAGGTGTCTAATTGAATTTTGAAAAAATGATAATTTAATGTTTTAAAAAAAACAGACCCAAATTAGCAATAAATCTTATCAGTTCAAGCTATATAACACATAAAATTTGGTCATTTTGAAAAATAACAAATCATCATCATCATCATCATCATCATCATCATCGTCATTTATTTATTTATTTACTTCCTTTTATAGAGATATACAAATATCTAATTATACAAGTAATAACTTAATTGAACAGTTATACGTACATAAAATAATTAAGTAATAATGCAAAGTGGAACAAGTAACATATATACATAGGGGTATTCAATCTATGCATGATGATGCGTAACTATAGATTGTTAGCATCTATAACAAGATGTTGGCTAAATGACCAAAAGATCCAAACACATGTGGTATATTCTCTCTCACGGGTTTCGGTGTCACTTGCAAATACATTCGTGGAGTGTTCTGTCAAATCTTTGAATTGAGCTGTAGAACGAATTCCAAGATTGGTGAAAAAAATATGTGTAACTATATCACCAGTGAAGCCCAGAGTGTAGAGAGTACAGTAATTATAATTAAATCCCATCGGCAAGGTCCCTACTCCAGCGATTAAGAAAATGTACGTAAATGAACAGGTGATTTTGAATATGTCCATATGTTTGCAATAGATAGGTTATTGTTGTGTAGAGCAAGGGATCTCTGAAAGTCATTGTCGTTAATTGTTCTATTTAACCATTGTGGGTATTCTTTTACAGTTTTGGTAACAATTTGTGTTCATTTGTGTTTTGACGGAAAGTATTAAGGGTCAATATAATTCTGTAGGTAATGCAGTATTTGATATTTGGTAAGAGAATTGATTATTTTTCAGTATAATGTTTAGTAGGTTGAAGGAAATGCTGAAGAAGACGCTTTTTAAATATCTGTTTAGTCAACAATTTATTATCAATAGTGCATAATCTTCCAAGAAACATAAGTTTACGTTTTTCTACTTCAGCTGGAAGTGGATTTAAACCACATATACTCTGCGATATCCAATCTTGTCCTAAAGTAGAGTTGTTGAATGTGTTTCACAATGGAGTGTTAAAATTTGTTGAGAGCGTCAATATCCTTATTCCGTAAATTGTACCAAACTTTTGAACCTCTGAACCATAGAGAACTGTTAGCAATACTACTTATTGTGAAGGTTTATGTCCCAGTCACTCATTCACGGATTACCTAGGCGGTACCACTACGGATTAAATTTCACGGATGACCCTGGAAAAGCCAATTTCCGTAGTCCGGCACGGATCCGATATGGACGCACCAGTAAGTAGTTAACCGTAACAAACCGTATAAATCCTTGACGAGTTCGGGCTTACTGATAAGCACTGGTTAATACGGTTTTGGTGGGGACTAGAACGGATCAGTATGTTCTAATACGGTTTAGTAAGGATATACATGTACTACGGTTGTTTGTTCGGTGGTCAAATTTTGAACATGTTCAAAACGTGTCACGGATATAGAAATACTACTACGAATTACTACGTATGACTACGGCTACTACGAAAGCTACGGACCAATACAGATAACCAAGAATGATGCCGGATCGTATTCGTGGCTAATCCGTGGAGGTGATCCGTGTGACTGGGGTATTATAGTGGTAGTGGATTAGTTAGTGATTGTTGGATCCCTTGGATTGAGAAAAAAGCATTGCGTCTCTTTGTACATATTTCTATAGTTCTTTGAAATTGATATGCATTTTTAGAGAAGTTTAATACCGAAATGATCCACTTCTCGATCGATCTTCAACTGATGGTTGCCAATAAACTAATCTACATGTACTTGACAAGGTTTCAGATCAGTGAAAAAAATTACTTGCGGTTTGACCTTAAGCAAGCTTTTAAATTGAAATTCTTCAGATATTTGGCAACTAAATTTAAAATGTTCAATTGATATTTACATAGTAGATATGACAACTGGTTATTGCCTTTTATCTTTCATTTTGGTATAACAAACAATTTATTGCCTTTGTGTGAGGGAGATATGAACATTTCTTCACCCGCAACCTGCAGCCGCGAGACCCAAGGGATATAGGACTTGTTAAAGGTGAATAAAGATTCCTATCTCCCTCACTCAAAGGCAATAAATTGTTTATGATACCGAAATGATAAATAAAAAAGAAAGTTGTTTTTGTCAGCGTTGGGAACGACAACGTATCTCTCTCCTACTCCTTTTTAATCCTATCGGAGGCGAACGCTAGAACGTCGAGACCTATTCTCTATCAGTGGCGTGACATCATTGTGACCTTCCGGTTTGTTCCGAATAAGCGCTATATAAAACAGGGAAACTCGAGCGCTTGAGAAAAATATAATATTTTATATCCTTGCCATTTGACTGCGCTTATCTAATCAATCTTCAGCATCTATAAATGAGGTATAGTCAGTGATGTATTGTGCCAATTCCAATAGTTTTTATCACGAAAAAGCAATCATATATATTTACTAAGTGATTTGAGTAGTTTGCACGTTATTATGAATAGCCTTCCTTAGTTTTAGTAGCGTTGAGTGAATCAATCGGGCTTCAAAAGTCAAAATAAAAAAATAATATTGTTTTTCATTAATACAACTTTGTCTAAGTAAAGACTCGAGCTCCCATAAACAGTTACCAACCCGAGTCGCATTGAGTGGAGAGAGGTTATGGTGTTTAACGACCCGGAGAAACCACTGACCTTCAGGAAGCTATTACTAAGTTAAGATTCGAACATGGGACAACGAGAGGCACTGTGATCGGCGTTTTAGACCATCGGCAACCAAGACAGAGGGCTTTATCCATATGAACCAATTGGGCACGTGCGATCAGAGAAAGCCAGCCGTGAAGGTATCCAGCTGTTTCAAAATGGTAGACATTGCGTCAACCCACTTGAAAAAATTACGCACTTTGAAAAAAATTCAAATCGCGTTGAGCTTGTCCCGGATGTAACGCAATTTGAAAAATAATTCAAAGTGCGTATTTTTTTCAAACTGGGTTGTTACAGGACATCAACAAAGCTGCAAACTTGTTTAAATGATGACATGAGAGGTTAAAGAGAATTGTAGTTGTGCATCTTAAACTTGTTATTTCAAAAATACACTACAGTACAACAATGAAGATAATGTCTTACTGTATAATGAATGAATGAATGAATGAATGAATATAAATGGTTCAGAGTTTTGCCAAGTACATTTAGGAAAATTAACTGCTTAGAATTTTTTTACTGAGTTTTGAGAACAAAATACCATCTGAAACAGTACCTGTGATAAACAATTAATATTTGTGCTAAATACCATTTAAATATCACAATTTCCAAAACCTCATCAAAATTGATGACCAAACAAAAAGTTTAAAGCAGTTTGCGGCCGATTTCATAATTTGTTCCGAGACCTAGAACTTCCAACACATAATAAATAAATAAATAAATAAATAAATAAATAAATAAATAAATAAATAAATAATAAATAAATGTTTATACTTACTAAAATTGACTTTGAAGACAACAAGCCAGAGATATATGTAATACTTCATTTTCAACTGTTAAACTGGAGATTTAATCCATTACGTTCCAGCACAAGCAATTTATACGACAGTTTGCAGTTAAACGACACCGACAACTTTTAACATTTATATTGCAATTAGGATAGAATATTTATCATTTAATATATTTGATGATATTTGTCTATATTAACCACATGGGGAATGACTGTTATACTACGACAAAGGCTGCTGGATCCATGCTTATCTAATCATACTACACGACTTTTCACAGTAATCAGGGATTGTTTTATAATAACAGCAAGTGTCATCAAAATGAAGAACAATGTGGCATTCAAATTCAAATTTCAAACGAAATAATGTATGTACTTATACTTATAAAGAATCAATTAAAATACACTCATTAAAATTTCTTTATAATTAAATAAACAGGTATAAAATGTAATCTTTATATTACATACAATACAGACATGTGGAAAGTTTAACTCTGAGCTAACGAGTTGAGTTGAGTTGAGTAATGATGTGAAACGTCCCTGTCAAGAATATTTCACTTATATCGAGACGTCGCCAGCTATAGGCGAACGTGCAGAAATGTTGCATGTGCTTTGCGCTGATGGCATTATACAAGGGGTTTTTTAGCGTCCCACGCCCACCGTGACACGGGTCCTCGTTAATTTGAGTTCCCATCCGAAAAAACCGTGCCTTTCATTTCGTAATACCGAGTGCTTGGCGAAAGAACAGTCACTACCCTCTTTTAAGTATCGGGTCAGACCCGGTCGGGTTTCGAACCCACAACCTCCCACTTACAGAACTGAGCTTGCGAAAATGAATCAAAGCTCGGCTGTCGATTGGCAAACATAAGGCAATACCTGAGGTTTAAAAGCTCCCGAGAGATAGGTAGCATCTGCCGAGAAACCTGTAGAGATATTAGCCAGCGAGGGCCGTACTTATGCGTTAGCTTAGTGTTAAACTTTCGACAGGTCTGTCGTGTGCTACTTTTGAATGTATTATTTTATAAAAAGTCGAAGGTTTGTACCATACAAAGATGAAAACATTCGTCTTTCATGTGCTACTTTCTAGTTGTATTATTTCATTAAATTTTAAAATAGCAAAGTACAATAATTCACAGAACCCACAAATTTATCAAAATTATTGGAAACAAAATCCCTTAAGAAGAACAACAATATGTCAAATGTTAAATCATATACTACTTCGCATAAGGTTTCAAAGCCATACATCATTATATATATATATATATATCAGTTGATGTGTTCTTCAACTTTTCTTGTTGAATATATATTTAAAACCATCCATAAATTATTATACTTGTTTAAACTGACTAGTCATATCAATACAGACTAAAATCACCACAAAATTAAATCATTGAAAACATGATTCTATAAGAGCTGAGTCAATATCATGTTTTTCATCTTTTATCTTTAAAGATATATTTGCAAAGATTTTAGTTTTTTTTCCAAACATACCGAAAAAGTCGAGGAAAATGTGTTTTTTTTTCAAGAAAACTAGCTTTGTTGCTTACATTTATATAGTTAAATTTGGTTCTATTTTCACTTGCTGCAGAAACTTCAACGTTTCAATTTTATAAATGATGGTCATTTTTACGGCAAATATATAGAGGATCTTGCATGAGTGTTTATATAATATTGAATTTATTCAACAAGTTTAATAAATTCAATATTACATAAACACGAATGCAAGATTCTATTTATTATATAATACCATAACACGGGTTTTTCGTAGATTTAAAACTCGTCTTCTCATTAAAGGAAAACAGCTGATTGACCGAAACACAAGTTCACTTAACTGTGTACATGCGCCAAAAGTAATCCTGTTGAAATATTAAAAGTAAACAATAGTCTGTCAGCAGGATACAATAACAAAAGAAACATTTTCAATTTAAATACAATGTATCTTCTTTTAGAAGAAAAGTACAAAAGTCACAGCTTAAAGTAGAATCAACAAACAATGAACAACTCAGTGTGAACTAGGTCAATTGTGTGACGTCATAGCGCTTACTCTGGAATGTCAACAACCTGGACAATTGTTACTCGGAATCGCTATCCATGATTATACTGGCCCGTAGGAACTGTTGATTTGTTTTAATAAATATGGATTTGAATGTTTACTCCGGTGACTGGTCCTGCAAAAATTGTTGATGATGACTTGCGAAAGCGTGAAGTTTAGAACTGATGGAAACTGTACCAGATGATTGTGTGGATTTAATCTAGATTGTGCTGGCTGTCCATTGAGTATCTTGGAAATTTCTTTGTGTTGATCGGTATTTATGTGAGAATAATACTGTTAATGGATGAAAATACGGTGACATGTTTGTTGTTAACGTATAGTATAAGTAGTACCGTGCGTAGTGGGTAAGGATATAACCTTATTCACACGCTTTTATGACGTCACACTCATTCAATACGATTTTTATTGTATGACCGTATTACATGGATTATTGAGTAGATAATATAATAAATATCTGTATAGTTTTCATTGTACTAGTTTGATGGGGTATATAGGAAACACCATGTCTGTCTGTCTGTCTGTCTGTCTGTTCGTCCGTGTTAAAGCGTGTCTGGGCCATATCTCATAACTGCTTTGGACGACTGTCAAAAAACTTCAAATGAACAATCTTTATGGTCCAAAAACGTTTCATGACCCTGAACCAAGATCATTTCGAAAAGGTTAAGGTCGCCTGAATAGTATGTTTGAAAATAGTGTCCGGGTCATATCTCATAATTGCTTTGGACATCTATCATAAAATTTCACATGAATTATCTTCATGGTCAAAAGGTGTGTCATGACCTTAAACCAAGGTCATATCGGGAAGGTAAGGGTCGCGGGAAAACATTTAACCCTTGTAGATGTTTGACCGGGTTATTAGGCTCTCAAGAGACAGTGCTAGTTTATATAGATGGCAGTATATGTCGCATGTGATCAATAGTATGGACATTTAATTTGTTTCTTGGTGGTGTAGCATTGAGTTACATCTAATTCTAAATAATATAACTATTCGGTTTTAGGTGCGAAATTATATCTGCTGAGTTGTAAAATAATCAAAAAAAATATTACAGTGCTACAGCCCTACTCCTATCGAATGAAATGGACCCGACATCAAAATGAGATCGCACTGTGTGTGTGTGTGTGTGTGTGTGTGTGTGTGTGTGTGATCATCACAAACCTATGTTGATAAAGATTTGTCTGATGTTTTTGGTGAAATTGGTTCACCCTTTTCAGAATTTTTTTTTTTTTTTTTTTTTTTTTTTTTTTTTTTGGTATTCATATTTTTATTCAACCTTCCATATATAATTACAATGTGCATAGACAACAATAATTACATGACACATAACCATTTAAATACTTAATTTACATCGTCTATAATATTTTTCAACAAATTCCATTTCTTTATAATATAATTAGTCTTTTAGGGTGTACAAAAACAAAGAATATATTTCTATTTTATAGTATTATTGCAAGAGTCGCAATGCACCTGTGTAGTTGGGAAGTACTTTTCTAAATCTGCACAAATACATGTAAATATAATATTTAAAAACTAAAAAACACAGCTTGATACTATCTTTTTGAGCATGGTCGATGACTCCAAATAAAAACAATTCTTTTTTCTTTTCAATTTCAACTCCATATTTTTGTTTGATATCATCTAATAATTTAAACCAAACTGATCTAACGTGCATACATTGGAAAACAGGTGCATTACAGACTCCTTTGTTTCAAAACAAAATGTACACAGTTCTGTATCAGACAATTTACATTTAAATAGTTTATCGTTTGTAAAAACAATATTATGGTTTATTTTGAATTGCAAGGATTGCAACTTCGTATCATCAGTGATTTTGAAAGGGGAGATGTAATTTTTTTTCCAGTCTTCTTCTTGCAGTTGGCAATGAAGCTTATCAATAAATATAGTTTGAACTCGTTCTGGATATTCCTTAACAGTTTTCAAATATTTGATGTAAAAACTTTTAGTTATTTTTTCTTTACTTTTCAGAAGTTTTAAATTATCGCTAGATATCTCATCTAATTTTTTTGAGGGATTTATCATACGTTTCCATTCTTTTGGAATTGAATGTATTAAACTATTATAATATAGTTCATTTACATTTGAATTATACAATGTATTGCACTCCTTGCAATTCAAAAAAGAACCATCATCTTTAACAAGATCATTTATAAAGAAAATATCTTTCCTTGCCATATCACTATTAAAAATCATCTTGTTTGCTATTTTCATATAAGGGTTACCCAAAATGGTTTGGGAAAGAATGTCAGCAGGGGTTGTGGTAGCATTCTCATTTAATTTTGACCAGTTCCTAAACACATCTACCCAGAAAGTATTTAACTTGGACGCACATTTTATTAAGCCTTGTTCACTCAGAAACGTTATTTTGTAGCCACCTAATAATTCTAGCTTATCTGATAACAGCAATTTCCAGGTGGATTTGTTTAATGGGTCAGCTAATTTTTTAACCTATGATGTTTTCAAAGCTCTATAAAAAGACCGTATGTGAGGTACAGAAAGCCCTCCTTCTTCTCAGTTAGAATACATAATTTTTCTTTTAATTTTATCGCAACTTCCATTCCATAAAAAATTAAAAATCGAATTCTGAATTTCATTTGTTATTTTATCAGGAGGATCTGGAATTGTAGAAAATACTTGAATTAGAATTGGTAATGCTAGAGACTTTACTACAGTTATTTTACCCATTAGAGTTAAATTACGAAAAGACCAGTTTTTAAGAACGTTTTTAAAAGCTGAACACTTTTCTTCATAATTGTCTATATAAAAAGGCGTTTTTTGCAGATTAAATTTGATTCCTAAAAGTTTGAAACTTCCATTTTTGTTCCACTTTAACTCTATAAAAGTTTTAAGCCGCTCACCACAACCCCTTTTTGCCCCAATCCATATAGCTTCCGTTTTATCAAAGTTTGCTCTTAGGCCAGAACAGTCAGCAAAAGCGTCAAGTAATACAATGACCGAATTCAAAGATCCTACATCATCATCTAATAACAGACTAGTGTCGTCCGCATATTGCGATATTAAATATTCAGAATCATTAACAGGAATACCTTTAATATCAGCCGATGGTTTTTAATAGCCCCACTTAGTAGTTCGGCAGCAATGATAAATAGATAGGGAGATAAAGGGTCCCCTTGGCGGACTCCTCGTTCTATTGGGAAAAACTCAGAGCTGTGTCCAGTATATAGCACGCAACTTGTTATATCAGAATAACAAGTTTGAAACCATTTTATTATGGATTTCCCAAAACCAAAGAATTTCAATGACTTTTCAATAAAATACCATTCAATAGAATCAAATGCTTTTTCAAAGTCTAGCAACAAAAAGATGCCTGAGATATTTTCAGCTTTAGTTTTTTCTATCATATCATAAATTAGTCTTATTGATTCTCCTATAGACCTTCCTTTTAGAAAACCAGTCTGTGTTTCACTTATATTTTTATCCAAAATGCGTTTTATCCTGTTAGTAATACCAGCTGAAGCGATTTTGTAATCGATATTTAGCAACGAGATCGGTCTCCAATTTTTTCAATAACATTTCAATTTACCCTCTTTCGGAATACAAGTGATAACCCCCTGTCTTTGCGTGATTGAGAATTTGCCTATTTTATAACCATAATTTAGGGCCCTCGTAACATATTCCTTTATATCGGTCCAGAAAAATTTATAGAATTCTATTGTGAAACCATCTAGTCCTGGCGATTTTCCATTTTTCATACTATATAAGACACGTGAACATTCCGAGTCTGAAAGATCTCCTTCCAAAGAATCTGAGTCAGTTTGTGTAAGTTTATTTATAAAAGGATTATTTTGATCAAAAAATATGTGTTCGTTTTTATCAAGTTGTAGATTACGGATTTCAGAATTGTAGGCGTTTGACATAGGAAATATCTAGCAGAAATATTTCATTTTTCAACAATCAACTAGTTATAGAGAATGGCGAAAACAGAATTTATATAACAACAAAAGTACGCTTGTAACAGTAAGCAGAGCCAGAGAAGGATCACATTTAGGTGAAGACGTGCTTCAGATTATTATTTTCAAAAATGTTTATAATAATGTTTTATAAATATCTCTTGTATTTTGTAAGTTAGTTAAAATGTAAGCTTGAAAAGGAATACTGTGTATTCGAAATACTAGTATATTGCGATATGGAGAATCATGCTGTCGTTAGTTTTTTATTTTATATTATTATAATCGCCAAACCAATTAGCAATGAATTGTGAAGTTTACACACAGATGGCTGAAACATGTCAATAAAATGATTGGACACACTTCACCCTCTTGGAAATTTACGAAATGAAAAGATTACAATGGGAATTCATATCTGATATATCTTAATTCAGAATCCAATATGTGTGAATAATAATGTTTGATAATAAACTAAAGATTTTACAAAATTTTCAAGTAAATTAATAAATTCGAAAATGATTTATTTAGAACGATTTGTCAAATTTCTTAGAATGGTCTTCTAGAGACTTTATATAATTGTAGTAAAGAAAAAAAGAAATAAAGATATCTTTAATATTATTTGTTATTATTATTTTATTTATTTTTTTGAATAAAATATTGTTAATACTAAATTGATTTTTGGCACTGAATAGAGTTAGTTAGCAGCATATAAATGTCAATGTAAGTAGTTTTTTTCGCTATCGGCAAAGTAATGTCTAATAGGTTTTGGCGCTAAATATTTAATGTAATTAAATATTATTTCAACATTATTATAATTAGATACAGGTGACAAAAAGGCAAACTAGTAGATCGCATGAGGGTTGTTTTAGAAGTAGAGTGATATGTTAGGTTTCTACAACTTGCTCTTAATTAACTTCATGATAATTTTATAATGTATGTTTTTATTGATATAGAACCATCACAATCAATAATATATTTTACAACAAATAGAAAAATAGTGATCACGTGACAAACACCACGTCATAAACACGTCATTTTACAAATATTAGATCTCTTTTAAAATTCAAATTTAAAACGAACTGTTAGTGGCGTTTGTCTTGGTGACGTATATCTAACAAAACAATAGATATATCTATAACTTGGCCAATAATGCAAATATGAGTGATACAAATATGAATGGATATTTACTTTGTATAAAAATCTAAAATTATGATTTATTGCAATCGATGTAATATAGTTGATGCTGACAGAGGAGGTGAGAAACAGTTACATAAAACAGCTGTCTAAAATGTTTCCAATTTTTTTTCAAACTCTTTGATGATATTTTGAATATTTTTAAATCGAGCTTTGTGATAGTTTACAACTTTTACCTTGTCGCAAATACAAAAGAAACTAGAACTGTCTCTTGAGAGCCAAATACCTCTGCCCCAACATGTACACGGGTGTAATGTTTTCCCGCGACACCGACCTTAAGCTTTCTGATATGACCTTCGTTCAATGTCATGACATGTCTTTGGACCATGAAGATTATTCATGTGAAGTTTTTTTGACAGTCGACGAAAGCAATTCCGATGACCCTTAAACGATTTAACTCGAACAGATAGACAGACGGACATGTAGACATGGCGATTCTTATTCCTATATGCCCCCTCTCAAACTAACCGTGTACGTCTCTAACCGTGTTGGAATCGCAAAAACGCCCGTGTAATACGCAAATAAGGCATGTTATAATCGCAAAGCCTCGTTTCGAATCAAAACACAGAGTAGGTTGTTGTTACTTCGTACACCGTTTCATACTTCAGTTATAAGCATGACAACTATCATATACCCAACAGAACAAAAAACACATGAGCGCATCTTCCAAAGTTTTGGCCACTTAAATGAACCAGTCGTTTCTTCAAACACTTCGGATCAATTTTAAGGTAAAACATTAACGTGTATAGACAAAAGAACTTCAATATATTAGCAAAACTTTAGTACAAGTGCAGTGAGGGGGATATAGTAATTCGTGTGTGTGTGTGTGTGTGTGTGTGTGTGTGTGTGTGTGTGTGATTTGGTTTTCGTGTATTTGAAAGAAAACCGTACATTCGTTTGAGATGAAACTCAGTTGATTTATTATGGTGGTGAGTGGTATGGCATTGCTAGAAGACTTATAGCATATCCAAGATGGACTACAAATAGCAAAAAACTGTAAATGACCCTTACAGCCTGATTTATGTACCAATTTTGTTGAAATTTCAAAAATACAAAATAAAGCTCAGGTAATTAAACATATTTAACAGGTTTTTCTGAGAAGTTTATAGCTTACGAAATATAGTGTACATAAAATGGTCGTTGTTACTATAAATGCAAAAACCTATAATTGGCGCTAACATCCTATTTGTAATATATCAATTTTTTATAATTTTAAACAAAGAATTCTAGTTAATAAACATATTTAATAGGTCCTTACGTCAATCGTTTTAATTTTTGAATTATGGTGTATCCGAGATGGTCACTGTTACTATAAATAGCAAAAACCGATAAATGACTATAACAGTCATCTTTATGTATCAATATTGTTAGACTTTTAAACATATAAAATACAACTCTGGGTACTAAACATATGTAACTGGTTTTTCCTTTAAATTTAAGTTTGCGTAATATTTATGCAATATGCAAATAAGGTGTATTTATAGCCTTTGATGTGTTTTTGATCACACCCCACATATTTTACAACCAGTTGTCAGTAAAACATATTTCACCTTGTATGGAATTCACTAATGTTCACAATTTGCGAAGGGATAATGTTCTCTAAATACCTTGTTTTTATTTAATTTCATGTAGGGGTATATTTGTTCATGATGCACGCGTTCTTTAAATATTTAATGTGTTATTGGCATATTGATGTAAACATCTGATAACGGAATTTTATTGATCAATTTTGAATTAATTATTAAAAATGATTTCAATAGGGAATTTAATGTGTTTGAGTAAACTAATAGCACGAACATTGTGGTTCAACAAGGACTTCTATTATTGGTAATATTTTACCCTTGAATTCGTGAAGTTGATATGTTCAAGTTTGTCAGTGACAATTGAAATACAATGTTACACGATATAACTAAATGAGAGTCGTGGTATTTTATGTTCCAGTTATTTATATTGAGATGACGGTCCATAGTAATCAGTGTCCCTAAAATTTGTTTGTCTCATATTGTTTTATCTTGTTTGTATGTTTTATCATATTACTATGTATTATTCATATTTGAATTAAGCAGTTGTTTTTTTCTGTTTTCAAATATTTTTTCTATATTGTTCCAATCTTTCGCTTTGATTGTGTTGAGAGTTTTCGGATTCAATCGTTTGTAATTACCAGATTATCCAATGATTTTATTTTTATGTTGTATTTGCGCCTAGCTTCAGACCACTTCCGTTTCGATGACCGAAACAAATCTCTCTAACTTTTTTACGCTTATGTGTGACTTTCATCAGTTCTCAAAATTTTTGGAACATTTTGATTGATTGATTGATTGATTGATTGATTGATTGATTGATTGATTGATTGATTGATTAAATGGGGTTGCACGTCCCAGTCAAGAATATTTCACTAATACCGAGACGTCACCAGCTATAGAGAAAGTGGTAGAAATATGGCCGTTGCCGTGCACTCAAGGCAATATGAAGGGCGGGTTCATTAACGTGTCACGACTTCTGTGACACAGAGCATCGATTTTCAATGCCCCTTCTGAAGGACTCCGTGACTTTATTTCTAAATGCCGAGTGTTTGGCAAAAAAACATACATGACCTATTTTTCAAGTATCGGTAAAATCCGCCCGGCTATCGAAACCATGATCTCCCACATACGTTGATATATTTTTTCCACAAGTCTTCATTTGCATTTGCAAATTCCATTTAATACCTCGTAATAATCATTTATTAAATTTGATGATAGGTTAATCATTTTAATAAATGATACGCAAATACTGTTGAGATGTTTTTACACTGCTCGATGATGGTTTCAGATGGGTTTTTTAAACATATTTTTGCAGGTTTTTATTTTTTCTATTTTTATAAAAGCAATAAAATATAAATCGTAAAACCATTATGTTATCATATATTATATATTATATATTCTATGGATATATTTTAATACTATAGAAATGAAATTAATTTATCTATTTTTATGGAAAAATGAAATGATTTGACATTTTGCACACTGCATAATTCGCGTAGTGATTTGGTAAACATAGGATATAGATCAGAAAAGTAGTTCCTGTATTAGAGCCAATCCAATCCATTCATGAAATGTAACAGAAAAGTTTGACCAATCAAAATGCTTGATACAAAGAAGACTTAAATTATAACTTAATGATACATTATTTTTGTTTCCTATTAATGACACCCCATATCATTGGCTGCATGTTGCTACTTCTTGTAGCCGGTTTGGTTGAGCTAATGGCTAAATGCTAAAAGATCGCATACTAAGCAAAAATAAAACAAAAATGTTTTCAGCTAAACACGTCTTGTCTTATGACAAAAAAAAAAGAAAAGGAAAAAAGATAAAATTTTGTCTAATTTTGCGTTTTGTATATTTTTTTATTTCCTAGGAATAAGATGGATTGCAGTTGTTTCTTTTGATATTCTGTTTTAGGGAGGGAAGCATTTGGTCTATTTTTGCCCAGGTTATTTTTGTTTAAGAGAAATAGTTGATACATCTCATCAAAATTGACATTACTTGCACTTGAAGTTTACAAAACCAGAACTAGTTATTTTATTAGATAAAATTTTATCCCCATGATATTGTTTTCTGACGATATCGTAAATAGGAACGAGTAATATGGGAAAACGATAGAATATCAATCAAATAAAAGCTCTTTACTCGAGAGAAAATGTGACATTTTCCTCCACCTGATAAAGGCTAAACAATAACTACATGTTATCACATGGTACATAACTGCATTGACTCCGGGAATACGTACGTAATTTATGTTAATTGCACTGCAAACATTTTATTTTAGATGGACTCTGGTTGTGTTGGTAAAATTTGAATAAAATAAAAGATCTTTACTCGAGAGAAAATGTGACATTTTCCCTTACCAGATAAAGGCTCCAGGTTGTATACATAATTGCCTTGACTCCAGGAATAACGTGCGTTATTTATAACTGCTCTTGAAACAATTTATGTTTAGATGGACTCTGGTGGTGTTGATAAAATTTAAATTAAATAAAGGATCTTTACTCGAGAGAAAATGTGACATTTTCCTCCATCAGATAACACAGGCTAAATGAAAAATCCATGCTGTGAACATAATTGCCTCGAGTCCAGAAACAACGTAATTCATAACTGCATTTTATTTTTAGATGGACTCTGGTTATGTTGATAAAATTTAAATTACAAAAAATATCTCTCATTCCACCTGATAAAGACTTTACAATAACTCCATGATATATATATATATATATTCCACCTGATAAAGACTTTACAATAACTCCATGATATATATATATATATTATATATATATATATATATATATATATATAATATATATATATATAATTTATTGACTCCCGGAGTAACGTTATTTATATCTGCAAACACGTTTTATTTTAAGATGGGCTCCGGTTATGTTTATAAACGATTGCTGACATTTACCATGTACTAAAAGAATCACTTTGTAACGCACTTTTTGTGACAAGATTTATCTCTCTTTAACGGTTAGTCATTTAGATACTAGTACCCAACAACTGCATATTTTTTTCTATTGGTCACACTTTCAACGTTTTGGAAACATCTCCATGGAGATAAAGTCAAAAGTTGCACTTATTTCTTTTAAACTACGAAAATTGTAAACTAGGAAAAAATAAAACATGTTATACAAGAACAAAACCAATTGTTAATGACAATACTATATTTATGACAATTTTGGTGGAAAATCACGTGGTTCACTTTCAAAGTGTTTACCTTGCTTGTCATTTTAACATTACAGTCAAGTTTGTCCCTAAAGACACATCCAAGGGGAGCAGTGAAAAAGTACCTTTATGGACAGGTGGCCTTAATATACAGGTTCAAATAATATGAATAAACGACAACAGGAATGCAATTCTAATGGCCTTTATAAGCAGGTGGCCCTTATATAGAGGTGGCTGCTAAGGCAGGTTGGACTGTACTTTACGTACATTATTTGGTTGCTATATTCAGTTTGGTCTCCATGTTATTTTTTTTTCGCCTACAGTATTGGTTAACTTGAAGGGCCATTGACGTCTAGTCGCTTACAATGCTGTAGAATTAAATTAAGTGTATTTAAATTTCGTGATGACCGACTAGATGAACATCTACATTATAAGCTATTCTATTGTAATAATAGGCTACGTTTTTATCGACCAATAATTTTTAAAAAACTTTCCCTCCTAATTATTTGAACAACACTATTTATTCTTGAAGCATTTATAACCAACAGTTAATTATTCCGAAGTTTAAAAATAAGCTGCTAGTCAAATGACATGTATAATCTTATTTTCGATCATTGTGATTCATGAAAATGGTAAGCTTCATGCATATCAGTACTAGCCACAGTTTCAAAAATCATCGCTGTAAGTTCAGATGTTGTTTCTTAAACATTTTTTCCGATTTTAACGCTGAGAAGAAAAAACAGAGAGTCGTTTGTTTAAATACGACCTGCACAGCTTCTGTGTAACAGTCGAACCTGCCTTAAAGGCCACCTCTATATCAGAGTTCCCTGCTTTAAAAGACCAGCAAAAGTTTATCCTAAATGCTATTCGTTCGTGCAATTTGAACACACACACATACATTATAAGTTATACAGGGCTTTGGCAGGTTACACGGCCCCATGTACCCCGTCAAAGATTTATGTGCGGCTCAGGGTACATTCATCTTTGACGGGGTACATGGGACCGTGTAACCTGCCAAAGACCTGTATAACGTTTTTGTCACTCTTCAAAGCGTTACCAGTTGGATCTTTTGAACTTCCATTTCGTATGTGACTTGCCTACGTTGTCGCCATGTTTGTTTACCGTAACTAGACGTCAGAGATGTACGAGTTACTTCCCTTTTACCTCTAAACGTCGCGTGCTTTCATGTACCCCGGCAGATTTCCGAACATCGTTCCATGTTCCCAGGCAAGTTAACCAATCGCTATGAGAAAAATTTCTTTGAAGGGTGACAAATATATATATATATATATATATATATATATATATATATATATATATATATATAAGGCAATTTGTTTACCGTTTCCATTTGGTGGCCTTTATCGACAGGTTTGACGATAATAATATTCATTTTAGTGCAGGGTGAAAGAACTATCATTTGTGTTAGCTCTAGTATTTATATCGACTAAATTATTGAATACAATTTTCGGAAATAGGTATTGACTTGATTTTCCGAAAATTAAGGGGAAAACATATAAATGTAGGTCACCTGTATTACATGAATATCTACAACTCAGCAAGTATAATCAATTAATCTTATAGCATTTCATAAACGTGTGGTGACATGACCACCCAAGCTTTATGACATAATCAATATGTACATAAAAATACGAATGAAGAACTGCTGCGTGCGTGTACATAATATACATGTATTCAACACATTATTAAAGTATGTCACAGAGATAAAAATGCAAGTTCATCGTAGTACGACATAGTCCCATTAGAAACATCTCTTGTTCGGAGCGGAGGTATGGTTTCGAACCCGGCCAGGTCTTGGAACCAGGTAGTGACGTTTCTTTCGCCAAGCACTCGACATTTAGAAATGAAAATCACAGTGTCAAACATTAATAACCAAAGCCTGGCTTCACAATATACATGGTAAGGAACCCTCCTTAATCGCACTGCAAAGCTAAAACTTTACTGGCACCTCAGTAGTAGTTGTTGACGTTTCGATAAAAGTGAAATATCTTGGACATGGACGTCAAACTCCGTTCAACCAATAATCAATTGTCAATTTTCTTATTGTCGCTATCCTTTGTAGAGTTTGTTTTTGTCATTTTCAAGTTTGTATTGCCGGTTTTTTTACATTCTCTACCGTCATTCTTAAATGTAATTGTAACTTTTCTCATTTTCAGATCCCATGACAAAACTCTTATAATTAATTGGATGCACACGCGTGGCAGCTTAAGCTAGCTAATCAGGTAGTGATTCGCCTTGCCGAGCACCCGGCCTCACTGATGGGAGTTTCTGTGTTTAACTTAACTTTCCAGTTTCAAAGTGTTTACTGTACTTTGGAATTGTTATTTGGTCATGAATTATGACAATAAGAAAAAGTCACAACAATATATATGTTCTCAGTTTTCTTAACTTTAACAAAAATTCGATATACACAGATACATTTGACAACGAGAAAGGTGACAGGTGTGCTCACTTTGCTGTCAGGTTTTAAAAAAGTAAGAATAGCATTTGAGAAATGTGAAAACTGGTAATATACAATACACTATTCTTCTGCAAGAAATGTTAGAAATTCAACTTGCAATTGACGTTTTATATCAACCATTCTAGGGACTTTTTAAAAAGTGTGATTCAAGCTTACAAAATAACAATGTAATTAACAGCTTCCAAATACTCAAACAAAGGAAGGAAATGTAACTGGACGAAATATACCTGTAAAATTATACGGTTTTCACTTTTATGATACGCATAAATTCAACTTATTTCACAAAAAGCATTAAAGTGCCAAGAACTACAAATTATGTTTCCTAGGAGATTTGTAATCAACAGTCCCAACTGTAATTGACGTATCCCCGGCCACGCCCACAATATTCCGACAAAGGCCACCATCACGGCACCAAAGCAGCGCCACGGCAACTAATGACGTACAAGTGTCAGTGACGTCATAAAACGGCGCAATTCAGGCCAAGTTTTCATTCTTTTTGCGTGTAATTCAAGCAAGCCAGACCTTTGTCGGAACATTGTTGGCGTGGTCAGCGATACGTCAATTATCTTGTGCTGTTTCATGGTCATGTGTGCTTGTTTCGTCCAATTGTTATTTTATGTCTGTTGTTTGATTAGTTTTCATGAAGTTCTCAACTGTAATCCTTACAAACTACTAATCATCCTGGATATAACTGACGTCCCCTTTCATTTTCACTTTTGATTTCACCCATGGTGAAATTAGCTAAACCGGAGTTGCTTACCTTTCCGGAGCACCGGATGAAAGTGTTTCAGTTAATTTGCCAGTTTCAAAGTTTTAACTTTGCTTTGTAATTGTGATTTGGACATGGATGAGTGTGTTTACTTTGTTTTTGAATATTTTGTTTACATATATAGAAAGAAATGCGTCATCTGCTGATTTGGAATGAATTAACAAAAAATCAAAATGAGCACATGGCAGATGTAATCAAAAACAAACATACTAATCCATGTCCGAATCACAATCCAGAAGCAAAGTAAAAACTTTGGAACTGACAAGTTAGGTTAGACACGACGTGAACTTCCACTAGGGAAATGAGGCCGGGTGCTCTGTAACATATACAGTGTTACACCGTTTAAGGCGTGTTTTAGGAGATCTGGTTATACAATCATTGCATTAGTAAGGACCCTCCAAAAGTACAATTTTGAAATATGACTTCATGGTCATTATCTAAAAGAAACCAATAATGGATTAATTTACAACTAAATCATTGACACAGCTTTATAACAAGACTAAGCTTAGCAAGACATCACATGTTTATCGCCATAATGCATTGATACATTATGTAGTTAACAAGACTGGAGATACTTATTTATCTGGAACACACGGTCTCCCTTTCCCTGTGGAAGTTCATGTTTAACTTAATTTGCCAATTCTGCTTTGCTTTTAGGATTGTGTTTTGAACATGGACCGATATTGGTTTGTTTTTTCTTCCAGAAATAGAAATCGTATGTTAAAGATGTAATAGGTATTTTTACTTGATATACGGATAACATAAATAACAACAAATAAACTGTTTTATTCCTAAAATTTTGCACATTTTTGTTTCATCCAAAACTATAGAGAAAATATTTGGTTTTTTTTTTTATCGTTTTAACTTAAATCCAGGTGATTGTTTTTTCATTTAATCTAAAACTCATTGATGTGTCCTAAACTCTGATATAATTTGCGCTCTTCATTTTGGAAATTCCATAAACTGTCCATGTTTTTAAACTAGGTTTTTCACTACGTTTGGTACTACGGTCGTTGAATCAGTACATCTTCTATTGAACAACAATGCAGATTATCTATAGTTTTTTTTTTTTTTTTTTTTTTTTTTTTTTTGATATAGCAAACTAAAAACCAAAAATGGTTTTTATCTACGTCTGTTATGCCATTTGGCATTCAATTAAAAATAAAGAAAAAAAAAACAGTTAACACATGCACAGCACGGGAAATGTAAAACGTTAATACGTGCCGCCGCACGAGATCTTAAAGCCTCACATCGGCCTCATCCTCTTCATCCTCACACAATTCTTCCTATAATAAAAATGTAATTTCAAATTTATAAGAAAATGAATTTGCAAGGAATCATTTGCTTAAATTTGCATCATATATATATGAAAGCTTGTTACATATATATGGATAATTTTTTATTTTAAAACTTAAACACCTTCTTATTTTAGAGATGGTTAGATGAGATCCATTTCCATGAATTTTTCCCTGTTAAACGTAAAATTTGTTGAAGTTTTTCTTAAAAATAATTAGAAAAGGGAATTTTGTTGGTTTTTTTAATCGATAAACATATCAAATTCAACGGAAAATCTAAAATTGAAATGAACTATATTATTATATTACCATGCTTTGCTTTGCATGCTTGTTTACTGTTGTTCACCTCACCTTAAGTGTTATTGAATGTTATTGGAAGAAACAGCAACTAATTTCGGATGTATAAGTGAAGAATTCATAAAAATTGACCAATAAATTTTTTTTTTTTTTTGCTTTTTTGAGAATTTTTTAAAAATATATGGGTTCATATGAAACAAAGAAGGATTCTACAAAGTGTCCGAACACTTCTTGCACGTCTCTGTACATATCAAATTAAGGCATAGATGCGCGAGAGATACACAAACAATGAAATTGCTATAAACTTTCACCAAAGTTTCATCAAAAGACGAAAATTTGATTAAGCAATTTCACCAATGACTTATTGTTGGTTTAACTGAAGGAGTATATTACAAAAAAATATTAAGAGCCCTGGTCCAATAAAATACGCTTTACTACAACTTAACTGATAGACCAAAAATGAGGAAAATGCTTCTTGCTAGCAAATTCCAAAATTTTCAAATACTACAATTGCTTAATAACTTAGACTGTATCCATTATGAAAATAAAGCAATATTGTCCTTCACAATGTTCTCCCAGTGCCTTTTTATTAATGTATATGTTTCCAGTTCGCTTGATAATTGAAGGTGGTTTTCTCCAGTTACTCTGTAGTCTATGGCTTACTATCTCGATATAATTGAAACACATCTATGGGTACATTTGAATTAAATTTGCCTTAATATAACATATACACTTCTAATGCAGTTACTTAAAAAAAATAATAATACAAATAATAATATAATAATTTAAGTAGAATATTTTAGAAATTTTAAAATTACCCAAGATATATTTGAAGTCGTATTGTTCCATGTTCCTTTCATTCTCAATTTTGATTCCACATGTGGATGGTTTAGCTAGCTCACTGCCCTGATGGATTTTCACGCTTTTAGCTTAAATTCCCAGTTTCATTTTTTATTTTTCTTTGGAATTGTGATTTGGACATGGATTGGTATTTTTGTTTTGAATAGAAAATAAACTTCAAACTTTAATAAGCTTCCGTTCGTCTATTGGTGTAGTTCTGAAATCGGTATGTTTGGAAGCAAATTATAGTGTTTAACTGGAATATATTTCAGAAAATCTTTAAATAGTATCACATTTAACAAAAAAAATATCAATGATATAAAACTTAACACAACTTACCATTTAATGGTATGTATGAATCAAAACTTATTCCGTTTAAAAAGACGATAAAAACGTAGGAAAACGTACAACGTAGGAATTCGTTTCAATAACAATTAACCAATGTGTCTAATTAACCAATGTGTCTAAAATTAAAATTTTGCAGTCTTATATACCTTATTATGTTGGCAAATAGCCAGAACTTCCATTGTTTGGTTTAGAAAGGAATTCTTTATTCATATGACATGCATGCACATTCATTCGAAGTGAAAAACGCCCTCTTTTAGAAATAGATTTAGCAAATAAAGCCATTAACACAACACGGCAAATTGCAAGTCATAATATTGTACTTTAAGGCAGCTGCTATAGGCAACAACTTTGGCCTTAAATATAAATATTTATTATGGACCAGTTTATTTATTATAGGAAGCTTTCATAGTTTTCTCTAAAACTATTCAGATTAATATTTTCTCGTAAAACGTTCATTATAATCGGATTATTTAAGCATCATTTGCAGGTTCTTGAAAAATCTCTGAAACTTCCGGGTCAGTCTGAACCAAATTGCCGTGGAAGGTCACTACATGTACACAAGTAGTTGGCACAGAAACTACGTTTACACATTAGTTTATTTCTGCATCTAATATGGCCATTGTTACCATAAACAGCAAAATGTTATAATTTTTAATCAATAGAATAGGTTCATATTCGGTACATTTTCTATGGACATTTAGGCGAATCATTGAAATAAGTTTTCGGAGGGTTCCTATGTGCTTCAAATTTAATTTTCTACAAAGTACTTCCGGTGATAACAAAGATATTTACCGCCATTTTGATAAATAGAAAAAAAGTAAATATTAATATGTTGTGGTATTTCCAGGTAAAGTTTAGTGCTTGGAAATAAACATTTTAAACGTCTTTTTTATCATACATACATTATTGAAAAAATTTAATTGCTTAAATACATTCACCATTCATGCATGTTCATAAGAGCAAACACTAAACACTTTAACCTTGCAGAATGACACCCGAGGCCTATTATAACATAAACATTTACCATAATTAAAGTATAATAATTAGGACAAACTGGTTTTTAGCATCGGTACATATGCCAACCATGTATGCTGCAACGAAAAAATTAGTTAAAATTACTGTTTTATGTTCAGAGCAAACATGTTAAACTATCTTAACCCTTTAATAATCACATGCGATATATTACTGACCGTTCACAATTCAATTCATTAATTGCATAAGTGCATATAACTTATTGGAACAATATAGATATAACAATCAAGAGTTTGTTGTTCCAAGCGTGAATATTTAGATTAACTGATTATTCAAAATTTAAATAATGCATAATTTCAAATCTGTTGTGAAATTAATATTGAAAATGTCGTTAGTGAATTGAATATTATAAAACTGAGGCAACATGGCTATAAATCTATTGGTTTGGTTATGATTTGTTGATTTTTATTAATGTTTCGTGAATTTGTGTTAACAATTCATTAAGCCAATCAAGTTTCGTACAACTAAGTTGTGCTCGTTCTGGTTCTTATAAGCTCATTGTTAAGTAAGCGAAATGTAGATAAATGCAAAAACTTGTAGACAAACCATCTGTGTGTGTGTGTGTGTGTGTGTGTGTGTGTGTGTGTGTGTGTGTGTTTAGAAACATAATAAATAATTACATTAAAATAACATTAAGAAATATAATAATTACTATCCAAACGAGGAATAACAATTTAATCATAATAATCAAAAACAAACATACTAATCCATCTATTTTACTATCAATGGAGTGATACTCTAATATATTACTTACGTTTTACCTGAATCATACTTATATGTATTAATTCAAATTCGAGATAAAATTCATAGTCACGAATCTGAAGAAACTGATGTGTACACTTACTTGTACTAACTCGGTGCCTTTCTGACAGCATTGGGTTTAAAATTGTGAAAACAAGCATTATGGATATCAAAAAAAGTTATATACATACACCACAGATTGATGCCAATTTTCACTACACAATACCAGAGAGATTGGAATATATGGCGAATTTACAACCAAACAAAACCGCCTTTGTTATATTCTCTCCAACAAAAGGTAGGGTTTCAATAAGCTGCAAAGATCTGTATGATAAATCAACCCAGTTTGCCAGAGGTCTGGTCAAACGCGGTGTTCAATCAGGCGATATCATTGGAATTTCGCTGCTAAACACATTGGAATGGCTGATTTGTACGTTTGGTACTATGATTTCCGGAGCAATTCCACTCTATTTCTCATTCAAACAACTTGATGGACGAGATGTTATTTCAACTATGCAAAGCGTCAATAAGTGCAAAGCTCTTATTTTCAACCCAGGACAAGGAGATATAAATTGGAAGATTTTAGAAAGTTTTACCACATTCAGAGAAAGAGGTCTAGTAACTTCAAATGAGATTCCAACTCTGGAGTTAGTGATATGCGATAGACAACCACTAAGTGAAAACCTTCCTTTTTCTGTGGAAGAAATATTTAATACCGATCAAGAAGTCACCTTTACCAAAGCTGATCCAGACGATGTATGCCTAATTTTTCTTACATCAGGTAGTACTGGAATACCTAAGGCTGTACCAAGGACACATTTTTCTGTTCTTATGATGGGTTATGAAAACAGCAAAACACTTGAACTTACAGCAGAAGACATATATTATAACGGCGCTCTATTTACGTGGGCAGGCGGTTTTCCTCATACGTTTTTACATACAGGTGCTACAAGACTAGCTGTTATATCACTACAGTTTCGTTCTATTGCAGAAAGAGCGGCGTTTGAATACAAATGTATGAATGAAGCAAAATGTGATGTTGCCGTACTATTCCCATACTGCCTTGCAGAGATTGGTAACGTAAACAAATCCGAAACAAAGTTGTTGAAAACCATAGCATCTACGGGGCTACCGATACCGTCTATTTGTGCGGAAGTTGGCTGTAGACTTGCAAAGAAATTCGTGAATTTTTACGGTTCAACAGAACTTGGTTTCATTTCCCAAAAGATTGTGTACAACCCGTCAGAGTACAAATCTTTTATGATCGGTAAACCTGTTTCAGGTGTAGAAATGAAAATAGTAGACCAGGATGGAAACATAGTTGCAGTAAACACACAAGGGGAAATTATGGTTCGGCATTATAACATTTTCCTGGGATATATTAATAACAAGGAGAAAACAGAGTCCATTTACAGTGCAAATGGATGGTACCAAACAGATGACATTGGAAGCATGAACGAAAACGGCGATGTTGTTTTAATGGGAAGAAAATCTGACATGATGATAATAGCAGGTGCCATTCTAAGCCCAGCTTTGATGGAGGAAAGAATAAAACAACATCCAGATGTGGAAGAGGTCTGTGTGGTGCCTATTGATGATGAGAAATTCTTTCAACAACAATGTGTATGCATTGTTCCTAAGCCAGGTAAAACATTGGATAGAGATTCAATAATATCTTTCATGGAATCAAGGATGACTTACTTATTGAAAGGAGAATATGGGATAGATGTGCCTAAGTACTTTCTGTTTATAGATTCAATTCCAAAAACATCAGTTGGAAAAGTATATCGGAAAGGCGTTTTAGAGTTAGCCAATACTAAAATAAGACAAATGCAATAAATATTTGAAAGGCAGAGGAAACTTTAGGATTTTAGTACGTTAAGATAAAGGTACTGCATTCGTAATATTTCTTGTCTAAATATTAGTATACATTTCATTGCATACGAACTTGTTATGTCATGATATTATTCAGAGTATTTGATTTGTACATATTTATTTCTGAACAGACTCGAAGTTGATTAATTTTATATGTATCGGCCATTGTTAAACACAACCTCGCTCAAGTAATTACATGGATATTGACAAAATGTTGATCTGAACGAGACAGACAACGGTTTTGTGACAATGCAAACAATCTAAAACGTGATGAAATACAACTCAGACTTGATGTTTCAATACTTCACTATATATGCGTTACATCGGTTTTTTACGAATTTTAGTTCCATATTTCTACGTTTGTCGTAATTTCTAGTGTCGACTATCAAGGGCATCTCTGCCATCGGTCCATGCGATACGTCTATGTGTAGACTTTGTCATAGAGACTAAAATTGTTTCACATAACTAGATTGTTTTAACTATTTTATATGTTAAATATGTTTTATTTCAAATTTGTATATATGTAAACAGACAAAGATACATTCACTTTACACTTTTAATTCAAACTTTGTATATATTAAGTTTGGAATTGTAATACAAAGCCAATTCGCTTGTAGAATGCTTTTAAACTTGTCTATGCTTTTAGCTTCTAAAATATCTAACAAGATTGATAATTGATAGCTCCATCGGAAAATATTTCGCTCAAGATACCTCTCTCTCTCAAAAAAGAAATACTGCTGGCAAACAAGATCCAAGATTGATGAAACGCGTTATAAAATATCTTATGGATATAAATCAACAATAATCATACGGAACAAATTTCAAATCACAACCCCCAAACAAAGTAAATACTTTGGAAACATATACATTTAGTAAGGCACATGGATTTCCACAAGACCAGATGCTCCGGCAGAATACGATATGGATACAGAGACATCATACTTATAAACAATATTGTGATCACTGTCATAAAAGTTTTGATGACCTCGATAAGTCTAGGCTTGCGATATCCCTAAGTCAACCTTTTTTGTAAGCAGCTTGCTTTGTTGTACTGGTATCCCGTGGTAGGAACCACTGCGTATTAACTGTGAAAGAAATACACCATGAACCTAAAACTTGATATATTGCTGCATAGAAAACGAAAGCTGAAAATACAAAACATTTATTAAAGCGAAAAAAAGCAAGTTGCAAAAATAAATTTGAAAATCCCAATTTTAAAAACATATTGCTTAGTGTTGGCGGGTCTAATGTCTTAAAACTTTTGCAGCCTGTTTTTACCTATATGTTGGCAAATTGACAGAATGACGTTTCAAAATTCCATTTCTAAAGAGTAAAGAATATGTATTTTTAATGATTTTCTTTTACAATTATTTGCACCAAGAAGAGTCCGCCCCTTTTTATAATATAAATTTGGCAAATATTCAACAACACTTCACAACAAAAGACAAGGTACGCTATTTTTTTATACACCAACTTTTAAAAAAACCTGATTCATAAGCATTTACAGGCGACAAAATATCCAACAACAAACCATGTTAGTTATCATTTAAATTTGTTAAAAGTTATATGAGTGCATTTCGCTTAAAAGAAAATCAATTAAATGAATGAGTCAGACACACAGCGATAGAAATAATGACGAACAATAAATCAACAAAACATGTATAAATGTATGTCAACAACATTTACCTGTCCGCATGGCCTTAAATTTAAATACATATCATGGGCAAGAGCATTAATGTCTGGGGATCAAGCCTGCTAACTTCGACTACATAATGTGTACATTAAGCTGCCAACATATTTGAGCCAGTTATCGCATTTGATACACTGATAACTTGATAAAGGAATGATTTACAATGACAACTGTAATAAAGTACAAATATTTTATCCAACTCAGACAAAGCTGGCATTGAACTTTATTAAAATATTTATGATTCGTCGATTTAACACCTTCATTGGTATTTATCACTTACAAATGAACTGCTAATGATAATGCGGTTATGAAATATGTCGAATCAAAAACAAACATACTAATACATGTCCGAATCACAATCCAGAAGCAAAGTAAAAACTTAGGAACTGACAGGTTAGACACATGAACTTCCACCAAGGAAGTGATGCTTGGGTGCTCCGGAAGAGTAAGCACCTCCTGTTTTGCAAGCTACACCCCCATGCGTGTAATCAAAATTGTATAAAAGGAGATTAGTTCAACTGATAAAAGAGAAATACTGCATTATTCGACCGATTTATAATTACAAATGACACACAAATGAATAATAACATATTCACATCACGAAGGTTACCAAACAAACATTCGTGTTTAATTCTGTAGTTTAATCACACACAAGCTTATAATTTATCAACGATATAGAATTTCTAACGAAGCAGAAATGAACAATATATTATGTACATCACGATATACATTGATATACTAAAATTCGTGTTTAAACCATACCATCACAGAATGACAGCGTTAATGTGAAATTATTCATGCATCTTCATAATGATTGTTGCATATATGGTCTTTCTTTAAACTCTTATTAAACAGCAAATGTTCTTGTTAAGGATTATATAAAGACCTTTTCTGGACTTTAAAATGAATGGTTTCGATTTAAGAAAAAACATTAATAGAAGCATACATTTATCAGTATTTATTTAAAAAATATATATAGTTTTACTTATTTAATAGAATTAGAACAAAGGTTTATAAATTATAATCGTATTAATTAGTTGTTTTTCGGATCAATTGGTGATTATTTAATGACATGCCTTCATTTGTAGAAAGCGTGATATTCACATGTCCTTTTAATTATTCTAAGTTTATCAAGATCAATGTTTTATCGACTTTTTGGAAATCAACATGCGTGGTCTACATGTCTACTTTACCTATATATGTTGTGAATATATAGACATTTACATAGCGTAATTATCGTGTCGCTATTAGTTGTGAATACCCTACGAAATTTCCCAAAGTCAAAATACTTCAATATTTAATTACAATTTTTAAACAAGGGACCAGGGGCCGTATCACTCGCCTGAAATTCTGAGGGAAATATTTTAATTTTCAATTTTAGCAATAGGCTGATGCATCGTATGGTTTAACTAAGATTCTGTTTTCATTTTATTTATTTTTTTTTGCAAGAGATCCATTGGCCATATCATTCAACTGAGATTCTGAGAGATATGTTTTCATTTTATTTTTTTGCAAGAGACCCAAGGGGCCATATCACTCACCTTATATTCATAGAGCGCCAACCGGGTTTTTAGACAGTGTGTTGTACATATTTTGATGTAAAAATCGTAAATGTTGACGGATCGACATAATATTGGTATCAAAGAAAACTATAGAAAATTACCTACAAATAATGTTTCTTCAAGTTTTTTAAAAGAAAGAATATTTCAGTTCCAATTTTTTTATTTTAAAATTGTAGAACGGTTACGTTTTTTATGCGATTAAAACTGTTGTTTTTCCTCCTTTTTTCTAGAGAAAAGTAACTCGTTCAAACTTTTAAAATAGTTTATCAATTTTGTTACAAATATGGTTTTTATGAAATGCAGGAAAAGGTTGTTTGTTTTATGTAAAGAAATCGGTTATAGAGACATAAATAGTATAAAATCTGTCATACTGAACAATTACCACTTTTTATGCTCATTACGTTTCACTTTGATGCTTTTACCTTCATCCGAGAAAAATGTGTATTCTGTTTTCATTTTTACACAATGTCGAGTTTGAAGCATTCAAATTTCTACATCAGTCACATGTACGCGTTCAAAGTGCAAAATTAAAAGTTCAAAAAAAATATCTATAAGGTATAATTCTACGTACGAACGATTCAGTGCAAAACAAAATAAGTTACTAATCAATAATCCCAGCTAAAGCTAACGGAGAAATAAATATAATGAAAATTATATTCAAAATATACTAAAAATGGCGGGGGGTTCTCAAGAAATTCAGTTACACAGACCGTATGCATAAGATTTTTTTTTGATTTTTTGTTTTTGTTACATTTCATCATGATGATAATGATATGCTATTTGCTGTCAATAAAGTAAAATAAAAGTGTTATTAAAATTCCACAACATATCCAGTATTTTAATATCTATTTTTAAAAATCCTTCTTGGAATATTGAAGCTGATTAAATTGTTCCTTTCGATTCATGTGGAATTCCCGGTACCTTGAGTAGAACTGCACTCACACAGATCTGCATGAGAAAGTTTATCAGTTCACAAAGTGGTTTTCATGGCTATGTGCTTCGGTTTTCTCCACCATACCAGAAAGTAATAACAATCTCTCTCTCTCTCTCTCTCTCTCTCTCTCTCTCTCTCTCTCTCTCTCTCTCATGCTGCTACGGTAAGTAAAAGTGCATAGCTAAAATTTTCCGAAATAGCTCCGTTCTTTAAATTGGAACACAAATAATGAAGTCTTATTCCACGTTTAGGAAACAAATAAATGCTTTGAAAGTAGAGGAACATAGCAGGTGATATAAGTGAGACAATATGACACAGCTGAGTAAAACAATGATTTCCAACCAGTAATATAGAAGTGTGTATTGACAATCTAATTCAAAGATCATAAATATTTTGAGGGTATAGTAACCAGTTTTAGCGTATATAAGTTTCCAGTGTTGTTTCTGTCTACTATTGATCACAATCAGCCAACAGAAGACTGTCGACTGTCATGCATTGTAAATTCAGAACACAGGGAGAAACACCTAAAATGTTTGAATTTTGAAGGCCACAGTTGTTTGTTGATAAAAAGTTAAAAGAATGAACATTCCCTGTAGTCATTAAGTTTTATAGCTTGTTAGAATTTGTAAGGCTAGATGATGGTGCCTTGTACTTTCGCTTGATGGTATTGACCGTCCGCTCTTATTAACTATCAATTAATTACTGACAATCATACAAAAACATTGTCAGTATTGAATCTGTCCTGCGTTTTTTCCAGTGACCCAAGTCCCTGTGGAATAAACCGCTTTTCACATATTTCCTAATTTTCCTTTGAAACTGTAGCGGGTATTTTCGACATATTTTTGCGGTAAGATGATGGATACTGGAGAAAAAAGTGTTCTCACCAACAACCGATTTTTGGCCAGCGACCTGGAAAACTACGATCTGTCTTAGTTGCAATTCAAACCTAGGGTGACGACTGGCAATGTGCTGTATTTAAGTTAGAAGATTTTCTCTTGAAAGATCACTGTGTCACTTGTGCTCCTAATACACCTTCAACCTTCACTTATTCTCTATAACCCGGCCTAGTCTCTAAATATAACCACTGCGGTAGCTCGGTTGGTAGAGTGTTCGCTCCGTAAGTTGGAGGTCGTGGGTTCGATCAACGGCTTGGGTCTGACCCAAGAATTAAAAGATGGTAGTGACTGTTCTTTTGCCGAGCACTCGGCATTACAAATCAGTCACGGTTCTTTCGAATGGGAACTTGAAATAAACGAGGTCCCGTGTCACGGTGGGCTTGGCATGCTTAAGAACCATGTTGTATAATGCCTTCAGCGCAACGCAAAGGCAAATTTTCTGCACCTTCGCCTATAGTTGGTGACGTCTCGATATTAGTAAAATATCGTTGACTGGAATGTTAAACAAAATTACTCAACTCAACCCATTAGTCTGAAAATAGGCTGCTATATAACCGTTATTTCCTCAAGCATTCAGTTATTTTAATTATTAGTAGAATGACGTTCCAATCGAATTTTTTTAAATGGCAATCTAAACCTTTACCAATTAAGAAATCGGACATCACAAGCTGTAGCAATGCGTTTAATGTATTCTGTGTTCATCAAAACTTTTTATTTGATTATCAACTGCGAATATCTCTGTTACCATTATGTGCGCATTTTATTTTTTAAAACTACAAAAGTATAGGTTTTATCTCTGCTGGTGGCTGGTGCCCCGAGGATATCAAAAACTCAGTAGGCAATAATTTTGTATTGTTGTCAGAAATGTACTATAATTGTCTAAATTTCCTGCAAGTTAAAATTTGAAATTTCTCAAAAACCAAGGTATACTCCCTCATGCATTAGTATTTCCTTAGCTTAATTTGGTAAAATATATTTTGGTCCTTTGGGTAGCTTTTCAACATCCTCAAAATAATTTTAGTTTCATAATTTTGGTCCAAACACTACTGATGAGGAATTGTGTTCCGAAAAGCTGTCTAGTGCTGTAAATATAAAACTGGTATAATATGTAATTTTACACTCAATTTATCACCACTACTGTAGCTTAGTCGGTAGAGTACTAGTGTCGTATACTGGAAGTTGGGGTCCGAACACTGACTGGGTCTGACCACGAGTTCGAAATACAACAGGGACTTTATTTTCCTCAATGACTTGGCATTTAAATCACAGGTTTGTGGGAAAAACGATGACCATGTCATAATGAGGAACCTCGCAGATTGCCCTGCGCGAACTGCAATGATAAACAATTCCAATTCTGCCGCTTCATCTTTGTCCCGATATAAATGAAATATACTTGACTTGTTGACTTGGACGTAAAAAATTAGTTGTTATCTCAGATTCTGTAAAATATAAATGTTTTGCGAGATTTAAAATAATTGACCTAAAATTATTGGATTCGTCGTCCTTATTCTAGCAAAAAGAGACAATTCTAAAAACCAGTTCCCTCTTATTATAAATATCACTAATACTAATAAAATTCGACAGAACCTATATTCTGCAATCTAAAAAATGTGCGGATAGCAAATTTATACTACTTTTAACTTATATTTCTCAGATTTTCAAAGTTTCCGTTGCCATGGTAGCGAGTATTTCATTAAATTTATGATAAAATTTAAATCAAGTGAAAATCATCAATTAAGTGTATATTGCTGACCACGCACTTTTAAATTGTCGAAAGTCAGAACCCTACATATACGTTCGAGATCAACATTGAAACTGACAGAATATGACTGTTTTTGTTGAGAATTAAGCATTCCTATTTTAAGTAAAATTTGTCATATTTTAACCATGTTAAGACTATACGGCGTATAAATTTTTATAAGATGATTGAAAATGATTTTATCTATCAAAATTCATACTTTTTTTTATTTCTGGTATATATAAAGATGCGAAATATTATGAGTTTTTAACAGAAATTCTCGCTTTTTGTTGGGTTTTATGGTTTCCGGTTTCTGTTGCCATGGTAACCGATATTTGTCGAAAGATATTTTTTATTCTTATTTAGTAAAAAATATATTTATGGTTTTTCCTTTTAATATTTTTATCGATAATTTATAAAAAAAATGGGGTCGAAACTGCGATCTATTTGGTTGTTCAAATATAAATTTAGCGTATATAGTGTTTGTTTTCAGTATTTGACTGAAAATACACAAAATTTGCTGCTTTTATTTTTTGGGAAAACAGGAAAATTTTGATATTTTTATACAGAATCTTTGCGTAATATCTAAATTTAATATTGACTCAATAAATATTTTAAATATTTTTCTAGTGTGCCAGAATTAAGACACAGATGCAAAAATGTGCAAAATATTACACATTTTCTTGGTAAAAGCTATGGTTACGTTGCCATGGTAACTGATCTTTAGGTTTTATGCACCTATAAGTGAAGTATGGTACATAGTGATACTAAATATATATGGATTGGTATTGACAACTTTTAGTCTAAATGACCGAAAAATTGCGTTCAAAATCAGGTACTGGTAAAAAGCCACAAAGAATAGCAGGGTTTAAGGGGTTTAATGTGTTATTGGTATATTGATGTAAACATCTGATAACGGAATTTTATTGATCAATTTTGAATTAATTATTAAAAATGATTTCAATAGGGAATTTAATGTGTTTGAGTAAACTTATAGCACGAACATTGTGGTTGAACAAGGACTTCTATTATTGGTAATATTTTACCCTTGAATTCGTGAAGTTTATATGTTCAAGTTTGTACAATTAAAATACAATGTTACACGATATAACTAAATGAGAGTCGTGGTATTTTATGTTCCAGTCATTTATATTGAGATGACAGTCCATTCTTATCAGTGTCCCCAATATTTGTTTGTCTCATATTGTTTTATCTTGTTTGAATGTTTTATCATATTACTATGTGTTATTTATATTTGAATTAAGCAGTTGTTTTTTTCTGTTTTCAAATATTTTTTTCTATATAGTTCCAATCCTTCGCTTTGATTGTGTTGAGAGTTTTCAGATTCAATTGTTTGTAATTACCAGATTATCCAATGGTTTTATTTTTATGTTGTATTTGCGCCTAGCTTCAGACCACTTCCGTTTCGATGACAGAAACAAATTTCTCTAACTTTTTTACGCTTATGTGTGACTTTCATCAGTTCTCAAAATTTTTGGAACATTTTGATTCATTGATTGATTAAATGGGGTTGCACGTCCCAGTCAAAAATATTTCACTAATACCGAGACGTCACCAGCTATAGGGAAAGTGGTAGAAATATGGCCGTTGCCGTGCACTCAAGGCAAAGTGAAGGGAGGGTTCATTAACGTGTCACGGCATCTGTGACACGGAGCATCGATTTTTAATGTCCCTTCCGAAGGACTCAGTGATTTTATTTCTAAATGCCGAATGTTTGGCAAAAGTACATACATTACCTATTTTCAAGTATTGGTAAGATCCGCCCGGCTATCGAAACCATGATCTCCGACATACGAGGGTATTTTTTGCTGTTGCAAATTCCAATTAATACCTCGTAATAATCATTTATTAAATTTGATGATAAGTTAATCATTTTAAATTATGATACTCAAATACTGTCACGTGAGATGTTTTCACATTGCTCGATGATGGTTTCAGATGGGGTTTTTTAAAATATATTTTGACAACTTTTTATTTATTCTATTTTTATAAAAGCAATAAAATATAAAACGTAAAACCATTACTAGTATGTTATCATATGTATATTCTATGGATATATTTCAATACTATAGAAATGAAATTAATTTATCTATTTTTTATGGAAAAAATGAAAGGAATGGACATTTTGCAGACTTGCATAATTCGCGTAGTGATTTGGTAAACATAGAATATAGGTCAGAAAAGTAGTTCCGGCATTAGAGCCAATCCATTTCATTCATGAAATGTAACAGAAAAGTTTGACCAATCAAAATGCTTGATACAAAGAAGAATTAAATTATAACTTTATGATACATTATTTTTGTTTCTTCTAATAACTCCCCATATCACTGGCTGCATGTTGCTACATCTTGTAGCCGGTTTGGTTGAGCTAATGTTTAAATGCTAAAAGATCGCATACTAAGCAAAATAAAACAAAAATGTTTTCAGCTCAAAACGTCTTGTCTTATGACAAAAAAGAAAGTGAAAAAAGATAAGACTTTTGTCATATTTAGCGTTTTATATATTTTTAAATTTCATAGGAATAAGAGAGATTGCAGTCGTGTCTTTTGATATTCTGTTTTAGGGAGGGAATCATTTGGTCCATTGTACCCAGGTTATTTTTGTTTTAGAGAAATTGTTGATGCATCTCATCAAAATTGAAATGACTTGCACTTAAAGTTTACAAAACCAGAACTGGTTATTTTATTAAATTAAATTTTATCCCCATGATATTTTTTTCTGACGATGGTGTAAATAGGAACAAGTAATATGGGAAAACGATAGAATATCAATCAAATAAAAGCTCTTTACCCGAGAGAAAATGTGACATTTTCCTCCACCTGATAAAGGCTAAACAAAAACGACATGATATATACATAATTTATTGACTACCGTCATAATTACGTTTTACTCGAGAGAAAATGTGACATTTTCTCCACCTGATAAAGGCTAAACAACAACTCCATGTTGTCACATGGTACATAACTGCATTGACTCCAGGAATAACGTACGTAATTTATAACTGTACTGCAAAAAATTATATTTTTATGGACTCTGGTGGTGTTGATAAAATTTGAATAAAATAAAAGATCTTACTCGAGAGAAAATTTGACATTTTCCTCCATCAGATAACAAAGGCTAAATAAAAACTCCATGTTGTATACATAATTGCCTTGAGTCCAGAAACAACGTAATTCATAACTGCAAACATTTTATTTTTAGATGAACTCTAGTTATGTTGATACAATTTAAATTAAAAAAGATCTTTACTCGAGAGAAAATGTGACATTTTCCTTCACCTGATAAAGGCTATGCAATAACTCCATAATATTTACATAATTGTCTTGACTCCCAAAATAACGTTATTTATAACTGCAAAACATTTAATTTTTAGATGGACTCTGGCTATGTTGATAAAATATTAACTAAATATAAGATGTTTTACTCGAGAAAAAAAATGTGACATTTTCCTTCACCTGATAAAGACTATGCAATAACTCCATAATATTTACATAATTGCCTTGACTCCCGGAATAACGTTATTTATAACTGCAAACACATTTTATTTTAAAATGGACTGCGGTTATGTTGATAAACTAGTATTAATAGTGATTGCTGACGTTTACTATGTATAGCTTGTCAAGTTTGACCCTGCCGCTTGACCTTTAATTTGAATATTTATCAGGAACGATCGATTATAAATATAAGGGTATCTATACAAATGTCGCCAACGACAGCAGACAGATGTATTTATAACCGTATAAGAAGTATATACCACGATTGCCGTGTGGTTAAGGTATATTGTCTGTATTCGGAACGTTCATGGTTCGGAGCACACGCTTGCGCCGTATTTTTACAATACTTGTACTGCTCACTTTTTATGCACTTTGTATTTTATAGATGGAAAATTGTGCATATATCTTGGGTTTTATTTAATTGAATATATATTTTTATTATATTTTCTCTTAATATGTATGCACTTCTCTTTCAAAAGAACCGTAGCAGTATTACAATTAGCATCATTCAGTCATTTAGATATTCAATTGCGTATTCTGTCGGTCATGTTTCTAATCATTAGAATTTTATACTAAACTGAAAAAGAGAGAATGATGCACGGATTTTTTTACGCGTGAAAGAGACACAAGAAAATCAAGTAATTTTTTTTTAAAAATTGGGAAGAAAAAAAATCAAATTTAGCAAGATTGAACCGTTGACCCGGAAGCCAACTTAACAATTATGTAGACAACACACTAACACACTCGGCCACCCTGGCTGTTAACTTTCAACGTGGTTGCAAAAAATAAACCCATGAATCGTTTTGTTTTTTATTTAAACGTTATCGATACACGTATTTTTTATATTTTTCTCAATTCATTTTATATATGAATATATATATATATATATATATATATATATATATATATATATATATATATATATATATATATACCGCAAATTTAAAAAAAAAAAGACTTAGTATATTTCCGTACTTTTGAAAAAAAGAGTTCAAAAGCAAACGCCTTTTTTTAATCAAGTATAACATGTACTTCATAATCGATCATTCCTAATAAATATTTAAATTAAAGGTCAAGTGGCAGGGTCAAACTTGACGAGCTATACTAAAAGAATCACTTTGTACTGCACTATTTGTACACATGAGACGTTTGTGACAAGATTTATCTCTCTTTAACGGTTAGTCATTTAGATACTAGTACCCAACAACTACGTATTGCATATTTTTTTCTATTGGTCACACTTTCGGAAATGGATAAGTATGTTTGTTTTTGATTTCAACGTTTTGGAAACATCTCTATGGGGATAAAGTCAAAAGTTGCACTTATTTCTTTTAAACTACGAAAATTGTAAACTAGGAAGAAATAAAACATGTTATACAAGAACAAAACCAATTGTTAATGACAATATTATATTTTTGACAATTTTGGTGGAAAATCACGTGGTTCACTTTCAAAGTTTTTACCTTGCTTGTCATTCAAACAATACAGTCAAATTTGTCCCTAAAACACACAAGGGGAGCAGTGAAAGGTGACCTTTATGGACAGGTGGCCTTAATATACAGGTTCAAATAATTTGAATAAACGACAACAGGAATACAATTCTAATGGCCTTTATAAGCAGGTGGCCCTTATATAGAGGTGGCTTCTAAGGTAGGTTGGACTGTACTTTATGTACATTATTTGGTTGCTATATTCAGTTTTGTCGCCATGTTATTCTTTTTCCGCCTACAGTATTGGTTAACTTGAAGGTCCATTGACGTCTAGTCGCTTGCAATGATGTAGAAATAAATTAAGTGTATTTAAATTTCGTGATGACCGACTAGATGAACATCTACATTATAAGCTATTCTATTGTAATAATAGGCTATGGTTTTGATCGACCAAAAATTTTTAAAAAACTTTCCCTCCTCATTATTTGAAGAACACCAGTTATCATAACTATTTCTTCTTGAAGCATTTGTATGTCAAAACCAACAGTTAATTATTCCGAAGTTTAGACATATGACATGTATAATCTTATTTTCGCTTATTGTGATTCATGAAAATGGCAAGCTTCATGCATATCAGTACTAGCCACAGTTTCAGAAATCATCGCTGTAAGTTGAGATGTTGTTCATTAAACATTTTTTTTTTCGATTTTAACGCTGAGAAGGATAAAACAGAGGGTCGTTTGTTTAAATACGACCTGTACAGCTTCTGTGTAACAGTCGAACCTGCCTTAAAGGCCACCTCTATATCAGAGTTACCTGCTTTTAACGACCAGCAAAAGTTTATCCTAAATGCTATTCGTTCGTGCAATTTAAACGCACACACACATACATTATAAGTTATGCAGGGCTTTGGCAGGTTACACGGCCCCATGTACCCCGTCAAAGATTTATGTGCGGCTCAGGGTACATTCATCTTTTACCGCTAAACGTCGCGTGCTTTCATGTACCCCGACAGATTTCCGAACATCGTTCCATGTACCCCGGCAAGTTAACCAATCGCTATGCGAGAAATTTCTTTGAAGGGTGACAAATATATATATATATATATATATATATATATATATATATATATATATATATATATATATATATATATATATATATAAGGCAATTTTTTACTGTTTCCATTTGGTGGCCTTTATCGACAGGTTTGACTGTAATAATATTCATTTTAGTGCAGAGTGAAAGAACTATCATTTGTGTAAGCTCTAGTATTTATATCGACTAAATTATTGAATACATTTTTCGGATATAGGTAGTGACTTGATTTTCCTAAAATTAAGGGGGAAACATATAAATGTAGGTCACCTGTATTACATGAATATCTACAACTCAGCAAGTATAATCAATTAATCTCATAGCATTTCATAAACGTCTGGTGACATGACCACGCAAGCTTTATGACATAATCAATATGTACATAAAAATAGGAATAAAGAACTGCTGCGTGCGTGTACATAATATACATGTATTTAACACATTATTTATGTATGTCACGGAGATAAAAATGTAAGTTCATCGTAGTACGACAAAGTCCCATTAGAAACATCTCTCGTTCAGGCAGAGGTCTGGTTTCGAACCCGGCCAGGTCTTGGAACCAGACAGTGAGGTTTCTTTCGCCAAGCACTCGACATTTAGAAATGAATATCACAGTGTCGACCCTTAATAACCAAAGCCTTGCTTCACAATATACATGGTAAGGAACCCTCCTTAATCGCACTGCAAAGCTAAAACTTTACTGGCACCTCTGTAGTAGTTGTTGACGTTTCGATAAAAGTGAAATATCTTAGACATGGACATCAAACTCCGTTCAACCAATAATCAATTGTCAATTTTCTTATTGTCGCTATCCTTTATAGAGTTTGTTTTTGTCATTTTCAAGTTTGTATTGCCGGTTTTTTCACATTCTCTACCGTCATTCTTAAATGTAATTGTAACTTTTCTCATTTTCAGATCCCATGACAAAACTCTTATAATTAATTGGATGCACACGCGTGGCAGCTTAAGCTAGCTTACCAGGTAGTGATTCGCCTTCCCGAGCACCCGGCCTCACTGATGGGAGTTTCTGTGTTTAACTTAACTTTTCAGTTTCAAAGTATTTACTGTACTATGGAATTGTTAATTGGTAATGAATTATGACAATAAGAAAAAGTCACAACAATATATATGTTCTCACTTTTCTTAACTTTCACAAAAATTCGATATACACAAATACATTTGACAACGAGAAAGGTGACAGGTGTGCTCACTTTGCTGTCAGGTTTTAAAAAAGTAAGAATAGCATTTGAGAAATGTGAAAACTGGTAATATACAATACACTATTCTTCTGCAAGAAATGTTAGAAATTCAACTTGCAATTTACGTTTTATATCAACCATTCTAGGGACTTTTTAAAAAGTGTGATTCAAGCTTACAAAATGACAATGTAATTAACAGCTTCCAAATACTCAAACAAAGGAAGAAAATGTAACTGGACGAAATATACCTGTAAAATTTTACGGTTTTCACTTTTATGATACGCATAAATTCAACTTATTTCACAAAAAGCATTAAAGTGCCAAGAACTACAAATTATGTTTTCTAGGAGATTTGTAATAAACAGTCCCAACTGTAATTGACGTATCGCCGGCCACGCCCACAATATTCCGACAAAGGCCACCATCACGGCACCTAAGCAGCCTCACGGCAACTAATGACGTACAAGTGTCAGTGACGTCATAAACGGCGCAATTCAGGCCAAGTTTTCATTCTTTTTGCGTGTAATTCAAGCATGCCAGACCTTTGTCGGAACATTGTGGGCGTGGTCAGCGATACGTCAATTATATCTTGTGCTGTTTCATGGTCATGTGTGCTTGTTTCGTCCGACTGTTATTTTATGTCTGTTGTTTGATTAGTTTTCATGAAGTTCTCAACTGTAATCCTTACAAACTACTAATCATCCTGGATATAACTGACGTCCCCTTTCATTTTCACTTTTGATTTCACCCATGGTGAAGTTAGCTAAACCGGAGTTGCTTACCTTTCCGGAGCACCGGATGAAAGTGTTTCAGTTAATTTGCCAGTTTCAAAGTTTTAACTTTGCTTTGTAATTGTGATTTGGACATGGATGAGTGTGTTTACTTTGTTTTTTAATATTTTGTTAACATATATAGAAAGAAATGCGTCATCTGCTGATTTGGAATGAATTAACAAAAAATCAAAATGAGCACATGGCAGATGTAATCAAAAACAAACATACTAATCCATGTCCGAATCACAATCCAGAAGCAAAGTAAAAACTTTGGAACTGACAAGTTAGGTTAGACACGACGTGAATTTCCACCAGGGAAGTGAGGCCGGGTGCTCTGTAACATATACATTGTTACACCGTTTAAGGCGTGTTTTAGGAGATCTGGTTATACAATCATTGCATTAGTAAGGACCCTGTAAAAGTACAAATTTGACATATGACTGCATGGTCATTATCTAAAACAAAACAATAATGGATTAATTTACAACTAAATCATTGACATAGCTTTTAGTCGAGTTGACACTCCCATATACTCAATACTTGAACCTAGAAATGTTTTTTCCTATGAAGTTTTATTGCTGTTTTGTATTCTATAGGGTCCCTAGAGTAAAATTAGGTTAGTTGCCCTGGAGGCAACATTGGGCAAATTGAATAATTTGCATATATCCAAGATGGCTGCCTGACGCCATATTGAAAATCTATCTTTTGTAAAAATCGTTCTACAATAGCTTGCAATATACCGTTTTATATGTTTTTAGGGATGAGGGACTCATTTCCATTGTTGTTTTTAACATTTGGGACATTTTGAAAGTATATTAAACAATTTTGACCAAAAAAAGGTTTATTATAATTAGATTAACTCAGCATATCACATTCAATGCTGTGTAACTTAACCATGCATCTTGATACGTTTTGATTAAAAGGTCATAAATGAGGCTCGCACAATTCCTTTTAATAAGAAATTAAAAACATAATCTTTGGCAGCAGTGAATTGATTCGACTTTTACATAAACATTGATACATTACTTCATGTAATGAAGTATTATGGTTTCGGGAATCTGCAGCAAAATCTGTCAATGATAATGCACAACCTTCCACAAATTGTTTGGTTGGAGTTGAACAGTAGAACTTTTTTTTTTTTTTTTTTTTTTGGTTTTATGATAGTTTTGATATTTTAATTAACTATTTCCACTCCAAATGGCCGCTATAAGACACACGTTATAAATACACACTTCCATGTTCATTCATGTGGTATAAGTGAAAAGGTAGTGCACAGTGAAGATTTGGCTTACTTCTGGTGTCTCAACTTACCTAAGTTACCATTAAGCAACATCTCGAATTCTAGACCTGAAACTGCTGTTTCACATATAAATTATACTGGACTGCAGAAAATAATACCCTTGCACTGTATACCACCAAAACTATTTGTATCCTGATTAACAAACCCAACAATAATTTTATTGGATGCTGGACATGTACAATATGCTGGTAAACTTTATCAGTGTCTGCTATAAACACATGCGTGTCCTGTTGAGGATATTGCATGTCGACACCATAGTGATTATTAGGATGCTGTCTTGGTTAACCAGTTTGGAGTACAAACTGCTATCAAATTTGAAAAAGGCATAACTCTCTAGCCTGATCCTTTTAGTTGGTAGATTGGTGCTTCTCTGATCGATTGGAATGAATATATTCTGAGTGTGATACGAACCATAACTCAAAGAGTTTAATCCTCGATGTTTATTGGATATATATGACCAAAATGTATTGCTTATTCAACCCCCTCTAAATAAAAACAGGTCATAAGGCAATTGTTCACAAAATTGCTTCAAATGTGTCAATGTGGTGGATTCAGTTGCAATGGATGTGAGGATGGAATAAGAGTACAATCCGGTCAACCTGATGAGTTTTACAATGCCATCATTGGCTCTATATAGATAATAAAGACAATTCGTTTCAAAGCGACGCTGTCAAGATGCAAAAACAAAGCCAGTTATTGATCTTGGAAACATGTTTCTTTGGTTATCGTTGTTTGGACAGCAAGGGCAGTTTGAGCATAGTTTCTGCTTGCATTTGTAATCGGTTCTGTTCCTTTTTTGACATTGGTAGAAAATAGTTGTCATTGAAAAAGGAATTAAGTCAGCTCTAGACAAATGGCTTTGTGGAGTTTGTTCACCCAAAACTCACAATCACAATCATTCACAGTTTTTCTACCACATCTCTTGATCAATGGGGTTAACCCATCAGATTTCATTGCATCAATCAAAAAAGGTCATATTGGTACCCAGACACTTCAAAGAAAATCTTGTTTTTCGACAAATACCATCTCATATATTCTAAGAAACCAGGACAGAGGGAACACCACAGCAATATGTATACGATTGTGGATTCGGCCATGATGAATCCGGCATAACTATGGTATCGTATGTTCTCCAGGCTGCACAGACAGGTCATGATATCATTTGTGTGCTGATTGACGACACAGATGTTTTTGTTTCCCTAGTGTATTGGGTGTATACGCATGAAAATAATGTGATGTACAGATGGAGTAATAGGATATAAGTTTTTGAACATCAATGCAATTAACTATGGTCTTGATTTGAGATGTCTTTAACTGCCAGGCATGCATGCTCTCAGTGTCGTGGTCTTGGTTTGAGATGTCTTTAACTGTCCGGCATGCATGCTCTCAGTGTCGTAGTCTTGGTTTAAGATGTCTATTACTGTCAGGCATGCATGCTCTCAGTGTCGTGGTCTTGGTTCGAGATGTCTTGAACAGCCAGGCATGCACACTGTAAGTGTGATGGTCTTGGATCGAGATGTCTTGAATCACCAGGCGTGAATGCTCTTAGGGACATGGACTTCGTTCGAGATATCTTGAGCTGTTATGCATGTTCTTAGTGGTTGTGATACAACATCATAATTACAAACTCTTATTCTCCTCATTTAGCTGATGTGGTCAACAAAGATCCCAAATAATTTTATGGGATCTGAACCATTCTTTGTTGTTCTGTATTGCCAGCCAGCAGGAAAAACTGTGACGTTTCCATAGGTTCTTCATAAGTAACACCAAAGCCTTATAGTTTTAACTTTGTATCAAACGCCATTTTCTGTTGTCGCACCTTTAGTTAATGTTGTGAAAGGGTACCGACAGTCAAGATCCTCCTGAGCAGTATGAGATGATAACCAATTTCGGATTGAAATTCAAAGATCAATTCTCATTACATGTTATAGCGAAAGGATATCCAGCGCCCAAAGAACTTCTTTGTCGTGTTATGTCAATGTAAGGCACAAAATCATAAGTGCAACACACAAGGACATGCTTGCCTAAAACAAATTCTGTATATAATTTTGTAACTGTTTTGGAGAAAGGGAGTGTTTGAATTTTTACACAAGGGTGAAAAGTTATTTGACAATATAGTCGGTCATTATAGACATGATGGTATTTAATGTAAAACTAATGCCAGAATTGAGTTGCCCCTGCCTAAATACCCCTGCAAAGATGTATGGCAATCTATTATAAATTTGTTTTTGTACAAAATCAATATTTCAAGATGGCGTCCGTCGGTCATCTTGTGTTTATAGCTTATTGTGTGAGTTAAGTGTTCCGTATGTAAAAATTAACACCAGAAATGGGTTCCTCATGCCTGAAAACATATAAAAGGATATATTACAACCTATTGGAAGATATTTTATATCGCAGTATGTATTTTAATTTGACATTTGGCGGCCATTTTGGATTTCTGTATATTGTGCAAGTTGCCCAAATTTGCCCGAAGGGCAACTAAGTTAGTTTTGTTCAAGGACCCATAAGGAAAACAAAACAGCAAAAAAACTTCATAGGAATGAACATTTCTAGGTTCATAAAATGCCTACTCGACTATTTATAACAAACATAAGCTTAGCAAGACATCACGTGTTTTATGGCCATAATGCATTGATACATGTATGGAGTCTATGTATCCAAAATTATCCGGATATATTTGGCGCCTCATATAGTTCCTTGTTACCTTTATTCTCAATTTCGGTTCTTTGGTTTCAGATGCAGTTAACTAAACAAGAGATACTTATTTTTCTGGACCCACACAGTCTCACTTTTCCTGTGGAAGTTCATGTTTATCTTAATTTGCCAGTTTTGCTTTGCTTTTGGGATTGTGTTTTGACCATGGACCGAATTAGGGTTGTTTTTTTCTTCCAGAAATAAAAATCGCACTTGTTGTATTAGGTATTTTTACTTGATATACGGATAACATAAATAACAACAAATAAACTGCATTTATAAAAGTTTTATTCTTAAAATTTTGCACATTTTTGTTTTATCCAAAAATATAGAGAAAATATTTGTTTTTGATTGTTTTAATTTAAATCCAGATGGATGGCTGTTGTATCCTAAACTGTTACATAATTTATGCTCTTCATTTCAGAAATTTCCAAAAATGTCCATTGTTCTTCACTGGTTTGGTACCACCATCGTTGAATCAGTATATCTTCTATTGAACAGCAATGTAGACTATCCATACGTTTTTGTTTTTTGGTTTTTTTTTGTAAATTTAACAAACTCAAAACCAAAAAAGGTTTTTTATCCACGTTTGTTATGCCATTTCGCATTCAATTAAAAATAAAGGAAAAAAACAGTTAACACATGCATAGCACGGGAAATATATTTTTACGTTAATACGTGCCGCCGCACGAGATCTTAAAGCCTCACATCGGCTTCACCCTCTTCATCATCGTCATGTGCTTCTTCCTAAAATAAAAATGTAATTTCAAATTTATTAGAAAATGGGTTTGCAAGAAAACAGTTGCTTTAATATACATCTTAAGATCATATATATATATGCGTGTGTGTGTGTGTGTGTGTGTGTGATTTTAAAACGTAAACATCTTCTTATTTTAGAGATTGTTACAAGAGATCCATTTCCATTAACTTTTCACTGTTAAATGTAAAATTTGTTGAATTTTGTCTTAAAAATAATTATAAAAGGGAATTTTGTTGGGTTTTTTTATCGATAAACATATCAAATTCAATGGAAAATCTAAAATTGAAATTAACTATATTATTATTATCATGCTTTGCATGGTTGTTAAAATTTACTGTTGTTAACCTCACCTTATGTGTTCTTGAATATTATTGGAAGAAACTGCAACTAATTTCGGATTTTTAAGTGAAGAATTCATGGAAATTGACTAACATATAAATTTTTGAGAATTTTTCAAAAATATATGGGTTAATATTAAACAAAGAAGGATTTTACAAAGTGTCCGAATACTTCTTGCACGTCTCTGTACATATCAAATTAAGACATAGATACACAAACAATTAACTTACTAATACATTTCCATCGAAGTTTTATCAAAAGACAAACATTTAATTAAGCAATTTCACCAATGACTTATTGTTGGTTTAACTGAAGGAGTATATTACACAAAAATGATCATTATACACCCTTCCAGAAATAGCCGGAAACTGGTTATCGCTCTTGATATGACGTCACACCGGGAAGGCTATCTATCGATCCCATCATCATGTACAGTATATTCACTCAGTTCGAGTATATGTTAGGTGTCATATGTAAGCTACAGGTGAGATGATGAACCGACAAAGCGAATATTACTTTAAAGGGTGTATATTCACTCAATTCGAGTATGTTAGGTGTCATATGTAAGCTGCAGGTGAGATGATAAACCGACAAAGCGAATATTACTTTAAATAAATTACAAATTACAAATTATGAATGGGCTAATTAAACAAATTTTAAACACATAGATGATCATTCGAAAAGACACTTAACATTGTAAAGGATTGTGTAGAATTTGTTGTAATTTCTTCAACAAAATAACAAGTTTTATTTTTACTAGAAAATTGCAATTTGTAAATGTTCAAATTTGAAAAATTTAAAATACATGTACGTATATTTATTAATATCTTGGACCATTTAATTACCCTCAAGGACATTTGAAATTCATATTTTTATCCGACTGGAAATATTTTAATTTTTTAATCAAATTACTACAAACGTTCACCTTCCACTTTTTTCTTATTTATCTTTATTTATTTTATAAAATCGGATTTTTCATAAAACTTATTTTCAAAATATTGATATAAATTAAACAATTCAGATACATAATTGATAGTCAAAATAATTTGAAAACTTAAATTTTCCTGTGATTACAAATTAGCGACATCTTAAAGTTGTATTTAAAAATCATTGTTCAACGGATTAAACTTTCATTAAAGAAACATCCGTTATTACTAAAAATGTTAAAGGTTCTGAAAAGTTATTTTTAAAATTATTAATAAAAATATTTAAAAAAAAATAACAACTGATTCTAAGTAGAAATGATGGCATCCTTACCTAAGTTGACTTAAAAAATAGGACTTTTAATTGGTTTCATCATCATCCAATTTGCAATTAACAAGTCTCTAGATTATCTGATTACGAGATGAACAAGGCAACACCTGATTATAATACACAATGATAAATATCTGATTTATTCTCATGTAGTGTCGTATCACTGCTTTGGCTATATTATACTTATTTGTCAAAAAATCAAAAAGTATAAAAATGAAAATAAATAAATAAATAACTTTTAATACTAATTACGCGGTGTTTATTATTATTTATCATCTTTAAACTGTAACACAAATATGTTAAGTTTCAAAATGTCGGATAAATAATTATCCCATGACTCGTTATAATTTTTTCGGATAGATAATTTGTTCGTTTTTATAATTATTCACTGAGTTACAGAATACTTAAAATGCAATGTTTGTAGCTCTCTCTCTCTCTCTCTCTCTCTCTCTCTCTCTCTCTCTCTCTTTCTCTCGTTTAAATAATTCTACCGACTGAGAATCTTCTGAGATTAACGAAAAGCTTAGACTACTTCTGACACACCTGGATTCATTCATGCATAAGCAAATTGTCCTTAGGTTGGACCGAAGCATATTCTCTCCTGTAAATCAGGTAATCAAACCCAGTGCCCTAATTAGTTCCGAATGACTGCCCATAACTTTGTATTATGATAACAATTATGTCATGGAACAGTTATTATTATGTAACAATTAAAATGAATTTTTAAAATTTTTAATGAAAAATATATTAATTTCAAATTATTTTTTAAAGTCATGGAATAAAATACCAGCGATATGTAATTAAAATTGAAATTTAATATTTAATTTTAAAACAATATTATATTGAGGGAAAATACGAAATGCTAGTATTTCCTTTTCATAACTCCCTGTATGACGTCACATTCTACTATCAATCATGGCACTCCCGCCAGGTGTCGCGATTTATCGGAAGGGTGTATAATGACGAGCCTATAAAATACGCTTTACTACAACTTAACTGATAAACCAAAAATGAGGAAAATGCTTCTTGTTAGCAAATTCCAAAATTTTCAAACACTGCAATTGCTCAATAACTTAGACTGTATCCATTATAAAAATAAAGCAATATTGACCTTAAATTTGCCTTAATATAACATATACACTCTTAATGCAGTTAATAATAATAATAATAATAATAATAATAATAATAATAATAATAACACATCTATGGGTACATTTGAATTAAATTTGTCTTAATAAAATATATGTACTCTTAGTGCAGTTGCTTAAGTAATAATATATATGTACTCTTAGTGCAGTTGCTTAAGTAATAATAATAATAATAAAATAAAAATAATAAACACATCTATGGGTACATTTGAATTAAATTTGCCTTAATATAACATATACACTCTTAATGCAATTACTTAAAAAAATAATAATAATAAAATAAAAATAATAAACACATCTATGGGTACATTTGAATTAAATTTGCCTTAATATAACATATACACTCTTAATGCAATTACTTAAAAAATAATAATAATAATAAAATAAAAATAATAAACACATCTATGGGTACATTTGAATTAAATTTGCCTTAATATAACATATACACTCTTAACGCAGTTACTTAGATAATAATAATATTACAAATAATAATAATAATAATTTAAGTAGAATATTTAATTTGAAGTCGTATTGTTCCATGTTCCTTTCATTCTCAATTTTGATTACACGCGTGGATGGTTGAGCTAGCTCACTGCCCTGATGGATTTTCACGTTATTAACTTAAATTTCTAGTTTCATTTTTTTTATATCTCTTTGGAATTGTGATTTGGACATGGGTTGGTATTTTTGTTTTGAATAGAAAATAAACATAAAACTTTAATAAGCTTCTGTTCATCTATTGGTGTAATTCTGAAATCAGTATGTTTGGATGCAAATTATAGTGTATAACTAGAATATATTTAAGAAAATCTTTAAATAGTATCACATTTAACAAAAATATATCAATGAAATAAAACTTAACACAACTTACCATTTGATATTTTATTTGTTATCCATTTTGATCTGAAAAAAACGTAGGAAAACGTTGAAAAACTAAACGTAAAAACGTAAAACGCAGTAATTCGTACCAACTGTATTAACTGTAAACCAATGTCTAAAATTAAAATTTTGCAGTCTTATATACCTTATTATGTTGGCAAATAGCCAGAACTTCCATTGTTAGGTTTAGCGAGGAATCGATTCTTTATTCATATGACATACATGCTCATTCATTCGAAGTGAAAAACGCACTCTTTTAGAAATAGATTTGGCAAATAAAGCCATTAACACTACACAGCAAATTACAAGTCATAATATTGTATTTTAAAGCAGCTGATACAAACAAACAACGTTGACTTGTCCGCTCGACCTTTAATTTAAATATTTATTATGAACCAGTTTATTTATTATGGGAAAACAGGTGCTTATTTCGTCCACATTATTGGGACATGAAATGTTTTCATGAATTAACTGCGAGTCCTAACGTACCAATGTTTTGGATGGATATCCCTATATGATTATTCCTCGTGTAAGGCCAAGCATACATGTCAATGTTGTTTGCCTATATTTATTTATTCAGGGGATTATATAACATGTTATCTATTCAGTGTATTTAGACTATGTTTAAGTTACTATAAGCTGTTACATAACAAAAATGTAACATGCCTCAACTACTTATTTGCCTATTAGTAGTAGTAGCCAGCTGAGCGTATGGCAGAGCGTAGCTTGCGTCTGTCCGAGCGTCAATCGTATAAGTATCAAATTTTCTCTTAAACTATTCAGATTAATATTTTCTTGTATAACGTTCATTATAAGCGGATTATTCAAGCGTCATTTGCAGGTTCTTGAAAAATCTCTGAAACTTCCGGGTCAGTCTGAACCAAATTGCCTTGGAAGGTCACTACATGTACACAAGTAGTTAACACGTTTTCACATTAGTTTATTTCTGCATCTAATATGGCCATTGTTACCATAAACAGCAAAATGTTATAATTTTTAATCAATAGAATAGGTTCATATTCGGTACATTTTATATGGACATTTAGGCGAATCATTTAAATAAGATGCTTTATCAATAATTGAATTTTTTTTCATTGAAACTACTAGTGTTGTGAAACAATGTTCTTTCGGAGGGTTCCTATGCGGTTCAAATTTAATTTTCTTCCGGTAATAACAAAGATTTTACCGCCATTTTTATAAATAGAAAAAAGTATATATTATTATGTTGTTGTATTTCCAGTAAATGTTTAGTGCTTGGAAATAAAAATTTAAACGTCCTTTTTATCATACATACATTATTAAAAAAACTTAATTGCTAAAATACATTCACCATTCATGCATGTTTATAAGAACAAACACTAAACACTTTAACCTTGCAGAATGACACCCGAGGCCTATTATAACATAAACATTTACCAATGATTAAGGGATTTTAATTAGGACAAACTGGTTTTTAGCATCGGTACATATGCCAGCCATGTATGCTACAACGAAAAATTAGTTATAGTTACTCCTTTATGTTCAGAGCAAACATGTTAAACTATCTTAACCCTTTAATAATCAGATGCGATATATTACTGACCGTTCACAATTCAATTCATTATTTGCATAAGTTCATATAAGTTATGGTACAATATAGCGATAACAATTAGATAAAACAATCAAGGGTTTGTTGTTCGAAGCGTGAATATTTAGATTGACTGATTAGTTAAAAAATTGAAAATGTCGTTAGTGAATTAAATATTATAAAACTTAAGCACATGGTTATAAACCTATAGTTTGGATATGATATGTTAATGTTTTATTGATGTTTCGTGAAATTGTGTTAACAAATGACTAAGCTAATCAAATTTCGTACAACAAAGTTCTGCTCATTCCTGTTCTTATAAGGTTATTGTTAAGTAAGCGAAATGTAGTTGTAGACGAACCATCTGTGTGTGTGTGTGTGTGTGTGTGTGTGTGTGTGTGTGTGTGTGTGTGTGTGTGATGTTTAGAAACATAATAAATAATAAATAATAATAATAAAAAACAATTACATTAAAATAACATTAAGAAATATAATAATTACTATCCAAACGGGGAATGTCATAATAATCTATGTTACTGATCAATGGAGTGATACTCTTATATATTACTTACCTGGATTCACCTGAATCATATGTATTCAGTTTCGAGATAAAATTCATAGTCACGTACAATAGATTACAAATCTGAAGAAACTGATGTGTACACTTACTTGTACTAACTCGGTGCCTTTCTGACAACATTGGGTTTAAAATTGTAGAACAAGCATTATGGATATCAAAAAAAGTTATATACATACACCACAGATTGATGCCAATTTTCACTACACAATACCAGAGAGATTGGAATATATGGCGAATTTACAACCAAACAAAAGCGCCTTTGTTATATTCTCTCCAACAAAAGGTAGGGTTTCAATAAGCTGTAAAGATCTGTATGATAAATCAAACCAGTTTGCCAGAGGTCTGGTCAAACGCGGTGTTCAATCAGGCGATATCATTGGAATTTCGATGCTAAACACATTGGAATGGCTGATTTGTACGTTTGGTACTATGATTTCCGGAGCAATTCCACTCTATTTCTCATTTAAACAACTTGATGGACGAGATGTTATTTCAACTATGCAAAGCGTCAAAAAGTGCAAAGCTCTTATTTTCAACCCAGGACAAGGAGATATAAATTGGAAGATTTTAGAAAGTTTTACCACATTTAGAGAAAGAGGTCTAGTAACTTCAAATGAGATTCCAACTCTGGAGTTAGTGATATGCGATAGACAACCACTAAGTGAAACCCTTCCTTTTTCTGTGGAAGAAATATTTAATACCGATCAAGAAGTCAACTTTACCAAAGCTGATCCAGACGATGTATGCCTAATGTTTCTTACATCAGGTAGTACTGGAATACCTAAGGCTGTACCAAGGACACATTTTTCTGTTCTTATGATGGGTTATGAAAACAGCAAAACACTGGAACTTACAGCAGAAGACATATATTACAACGGCGCTCTATTTACATGGGCAGGCGGTTTTCCTCATACGTTTTTACATACGGGTGCTACAAGACTAGCTGTTAAATCACTACAGTTTCGTTCTATTGCAGAAAGAGCGGCGTTTGAATACAAATGTATGAATGAAGCAAAATGTGATGTTGCCGTACTATTCCCATACTGCCTTGCAGAGATTGGTAACGTAAACAAATCCGAAACAAAGTTGTTGAAAACCATAGCATCTACGGGGCTACCGATACCGTCTATTTGTGCGGAAGTTGGCTGTAGACTTGCAAAGAAATTCGTGAATTTTTACGGTTCAACAGAACTTGGTTTCATTTCCCAAAAGATTGTGTACAACCCGTCAGAGTACAAATCTTTCATGATCGGTAAACCTGTTTCAGGTGTAGAAATAAAAATAGTAGACCAGGATGGAAACATAGTTGCAGTAAACACACAAGGGGAAATAATGGTTCGGCATTATAACATCTTCCTGGGATATATTAATAACAAGGAGAAAACAGAGTCCATTTACTGTGCAAATGGGTGGTACAAAACAGATGACATTGGAAGTATGAACGAAAACGGCGATGTTGTTTTAATGGGAAGAAAATCTGACATGATGATAATAGCAGGTGCCATTCTAAGCCCAGCTTTGATGGAGGAAAGAATAAAACAACACCCAGATGTGGAAGAGGTCTGTGTGGTGCCTATTGATGATGAGAAATTCTTTCAACAACAATGTGCATGCATTGTTCCTAAGCCAGGTAAAACATTGGATAGAGATTCAATAATATCTTTCATGGAATCAAGGATGACTTACTTAATAAAAGGAGAATATGGGATAGATGTGCCTAAGTACTTTCTGTTTATAGATTCAATTCCAAAAACATCAGTTGGAAAAGTATATCGGAAAGGCGTTTTAGAGTTAGCCAATACTAAAATACGACAAATGCAATAAATATTTGAAAGGCAGAGGAAACTTTAGGATTTTAGTACGTTAAGATAAAGTACTGCATTCGTAATATTTCTTGTCTAAATATTAGTAAACATTTTATTGCATACGAACTTATTTTGTCATGATATTATTCAGAGTATTTGATTTGTACATATTTATTTCTGAACAGACTCGCCAAGTGTTGATTAAATTTTTATTTATCGGCTATTGTTAAACACAGCCTCGCTCAAGTAATTACATGGATATTACTTCAATTTTAAAAGATTTAAACCATTTTGAAAACCTTGACAAAATGTCGAGCTAAACGAGACAGACAACGGTTTTGTAACAATGCAAACAATCTAATACGTGATGAAATACAGCTCAGACTTGATGTTTCAATACTTCACTATATATGCGTTACATCGTTTTTTTTTACGAATTTTAGTTCCATATTTCTTCGTTTGCCGTAATTTCTAGTGTCGACTATCAAGGGCATCTCTGCTATCAGTCCATGCGATACGTCTATGTGTAGACTTTGTCATAGAGACTAAAATTGTTTAACGTAACTATATTGTTTTAACTATTTTATATGTTTAATATTTTTTATTTTAAATTTGTATATATGTAAACAGACAAAGATACATTCAATTTACACTTTTAATTCAAACTTTGTATATATTAAGTTTGGAATTGTAATACAAAGCCAATTCTCTTGTAGAATGCTTTTAAACTTGTCTATGCTTTTAGCTTCTAAAATATCTAGCAAGATTGATAATTGATAGCTCAACTGGAAAATATTTCGCTCAAGATACCCCCCCACACACACACACACACACACACAAACACACACACACACACTGCAGACAAACAAGTTCCAAGATACATGAAACATGTTATGAAAAATCTTATGAATATAAATCAACAACAATCATACGGAACAAATTTCAAATCACAACCCCAACAAAGTAAATACTTTGGAAACATAGCACATGGATTTCCACAATACCAGATGCACCGGCAGAATACGATATGGATACAGAGACGTCATACTTATAAACAATATTGTGATTACTGTAATACAAGTTTTGATGGCCTTGATAAGTCTAGGCTTGCGATATCCCTGAGTCAACCATTTTTGTAAGCAGCTTGCTTTGTTGTACTAGTATCCCGTGGTAGGAGCCAACTAAACTCTACCACTGCGTATTTACTGTAAAAAAAATACACCATGACCATTAAACGTGATATATTGCTGCATAAAAAAGAAAGCTAAAAAATACAAAACATATATTAAAGCGATAAAAACAAAAAAGTAAGCTGCAAAACTAAATTGTAAAATCCCAATTTCAAAAACATATTGCTGAGTGTTGGCGGGTCTAATGTCTTAAAACTTTTGCAGCCTGTTTTTATCTAAATGTTGGCAAATTGACAGAATGACATTTCAGATTTCCATTTCTAAAGAGTAAAGAATATGTATTTTTAATGATTCTCTTTTACAGTTATTTGCACCAAGAAGAGTCCGCCCCTTTTCATAAGATAAATTAAAAACACTTCAAAACAAAATACAAGGTACGACATTTTATTTTATACCCAACTTTTGAAAAAAAAAACCTGATTCATAAGCATTTACCGGCGACACAATATTCAGCAAAAAACATGTAAGTAATCTTTAAATTTGTTAAAAGATATATGAGTGCATTTCGCTTGAAAGAAAATCAATTGAATTGATGAGTCAGACACACAGCAATAGACATAATGACGAGCAATAAATCAATAAAACATGTATAAATGTACGTTCCATAATGGCAAACCACATTGAAATGTTTGCATGTCCTTTAATTTAAATACATATCATAGGCGAGTGCACTTATGTCTAGACTAATTTCGTGTACATAATGTGAACAGTAATCTGCCAACAGATTTGAGAGAGCTATCACATTGGATATGCTGATTACCTGATAAAGGAAAAATAATAATAATAATAATAGTAATAAAACAGTAATATTGCATCCAACTCAGATAAATCTGGCAGTGAGAAATATTTCAGATTCGCCAATTTTACACCTTCATTGGTAATTATCATTTACTATTTACGTGAAATTTATGTATTCCGAAACGGCCGTCTAGTGCTGTAAAATTAAAACTGGTATAATATGTAATTGCAAATGAAGTGCTAATGATAATAATCAGGTTATAAAATGTGTCGAATCAAAACCAAACATACTACTGTATGTCCATAAATTCAGTGCACATGGAAAATGCAAGAATAAAGTCGTATTTTCCAACGAACTCACAAAAAATGAGCTTAATTCTGTACATAGAGCAATTTTTTAACTTTTTACGAAACAACAAATATGACTATGTTAAAATTATCCCTTCTGTACTTTCTTACTTGAAACAACTATAAACGTTATGTCATAATTTGAATATTCATGATGATCACATCAGGAAAAAACCCGAGCAACAATGACCTACCTGACCCTATATGCCCTGATGTAACTTTGAATAAGGCCCAATTGGTGTATAAACTTGATCAAATTTTCGCAAAATTTTTCTATGTACAGAAAAACTGAACAATAATTAAATTTAATTAAAAATATCATTTGGTTAGGTAAGTGCATTTTAAATGCATTTTATTGATAGTTTAATGGAAACATTTTCAATTAAAAGAAATAAAGAATAAAAATCATGTGCACTCAATTTATGGAAATACAGTAATTCATGTCCGAATCAGAATCCAGAAGCAAAGTAAAAACTTTGGAACTGACAGGTTAGACGCGTAAATTTTCATCAGGGAAGTGAGGTCGGGTGCTCCGGAGGGTAAGCACTTCCTGTTTAGGTAGCTACACCCGCCACGTGTATAATCAAAATTGTGTGAAAGGAAATTAGTTTAACTGATAAAAGAGAAATACCGCATTATTCAACAATTTCAATGATTCAATAATTTCAAATCACACACAAATGAATAATATAATATTCGCATCACGAAGGTTACCATAATATATTTCACATCACGAAGATTATCCTGCAAACATTCGTGTTTAATTCTATATCATGTAGCAATTAGTTTAACCACACACACACTTTCATCATTTATCTACGATATACATTTTCTAACGAAGCAGAAATGAACAATATATTATGTACATCACGATATACATTGGATATGTGATTAACCTTTTTTCTAATGTATATATAAAATTTGAAAACGGTATGCGACAGTTGGCTTACTACCATTCGTGTTTAATTCATTCCAGCAAACAAATGGACAGTGTTAACGTGAAATCTATGCATCTGCACAATGTATAATCGTATAAATTGTCTTTTTTGAACTCTTTGTAAACAGCCAATATTCTTTTAAAGGATTATATAAAAACATTTCTGGTCTTTTAAATGAATGGTTTCGAAATTTAGAAAAAAAACATTAACAGAAGCATACATGTATCAGTATTTATTAAAAATATATATAGTTTTACTTATTTAATAGAATTCGAACAAAGGTTTATATATTATAATCGTTTTTCGGATCTATCAGTTATTATTTAATGACATGCCTCCATTTGTAGAACGCGTGATATTCACATGTCCTTTTAGATATACTAAGTTTATCAAGATCAATGTTTAATTGACTTTTTGAAACAACATGCGTGGCCTACATGTCTTTTTCACCTATATATGTCGTGAATATATAGACATTTACATGCTAGTAGCATACCTATTGTGTCTCTATTAGTTGTGAATACCCTACGACCTTCCCCACAGTTAAAATACTTCAATATTTCATTTAATTATTTTAACAATAGGCCCATGGGTCGTATCACTCACCTGAGATTCTGAGAGAATTTTTTAGCAATAGGCCCATAGATTGTACCATTCACCAGAGATTCTATGAGAAATGTTTTTATTTTAATTATTTCCTTTTGCAGGAGACCCCTTAGCCGTATCACTCATCTGAAATTCTGAGAAAAACATTTTCATTTTCAATTTTTAGCAAAAAGCCCATGAACTGAACCATTCAACTTAGATTCTGAAAAGATGAAAATATCGTTTACAGTCGTTTACTGATAAATTCCATACATTAAAAGACGCAAATAAAGTTCAAATTAAATACATTTGATGTAAAGATGCTAACCCTTATCATAAATTCGGCATTCATTAGGAAGATAACTTAAAACATATTATTCGTAGCAATTGCCTGCTTCTTATTTTTTTAGAATTCCTAAACACGAACCTATGCTTTATCGTTAAAAGAAATGCCTTAGTTTGATTTGGTATAATAAATTTTGATTCTTTTATTTTTTTATTTAAACATCTTTATTTTTGGATTTCCACAATTTTGGTCTGAGCAATACTGGTGAGGACTTTTAAACTGAAACGGTCGTTTAGTGTTGCATTGTTAAATTGTTAAGTAAAAGTTATGGTTTTCTCTCTACACTAACCCAATCTGGAACTCTAACGGTTACTGCTGATAAGAATGCTACATCTAAAATATCCAAGATCCACGTATTGTATGCTGATCATATTATCTGAAGATGCCCTTTGAAGTCGTCACATTTGGAGTCCCTTTACGAACATTATTTCAAATTAAACTACATCTCATAAGGATACATGCATATAAAATTTTAATCATAGACATATAGTTGTTCAAGTCACAATCCCAAATGCAAAGTAATGACTAAAAAGCGAACTTTCACCAGGGAAGTGAGAGCAAGTGCTCCGAATATCCAAGGTCTTGCAATTGTATGCTCATCAGAAATTGAGATAATTTGTAACATGTTATCATATACCAACCGTTCAAATTTTTTCATTAGGGTCCTAACAGCTAAGAATTTTGTCAAAGAATAATTTCATTTTACTTTCAATTTTCTCATGTTAACCTTATAACCAATACCAGTATGTTTTGCGTCTTTAAAATACCAGGATTGATCGATTCAAAAGATTATTGTATGACTGTTATACCCGGAGGTTGCTTTTTCAGAAAATAAAAAATTACCGAGTGATAGGAATAAACGTTTATTAGGGAATTTACAATAATAAAATGAAAATGCATTTTTGGTAATATGGAGTGAAATGGTTTCTCCATACCGTGATGTATGCTTTTGTTTCTTCTGTAACACAGGGCTTCACATTACCAGGCCCAATTTGGAACACTTATCTATGTTTAACACTGTTGCCAGTAACCTTAAACTCTTGTTCTGAAACTTAAAGGTGTTCAATCCCCCTCCTGCCTTTATTTTACTTGTTTATCATTCGCACAAGTCACAAATGACTCTTTTAACTTCATGTAGTAGTGTGTTTGGTCAGACCGACTGGAGATGTTACACATTACAGTTAACCTACAATCAAAAACGCCTTTTGACTAAATTGACAATTTAAAATACATTGTTGTATGAAAGCAAAACTAGTTAACACTTGAAATAAACATTATGGACACTTATAGGTGTAACATTATTTATATAAATAGATATATATAAACTGTGGGTTTTTTTATTTCAAATACTAGAAACATGTTACTACTCCAAGTAACTTGGAAAATCCAATTTATGGCAGCATACACAAGGTTGTGCTTAGTTTGATGGTGGGAATTAGTAAATAAGATCAAACACATGTTTGAACTTTGAAAAGGCCATTTATTATTAAATGACAGTTATACAAATATTACATACCATTGCATAAACATATGTAATCAATTCCACCATCAAAGATGGGGACAAAATTCCGCTGTTAAACTGTTTTTTTTTTTTTTCAAATACTAGAAAACATGTTACTACTCCAAGTAACTTGGAAAATCTAATTTATGGCAGCATATACAAGGTTGTGCTCAGTTTGATGGTGGGGAATTAGTGAATAAGATCAAACATATGTTGAACTTTGAAAAGGCCATTTATTATTAAATGACAGTTATACAAATATTCCATACCATTGCATAATCATATGTAAGCAATCCGCCATCGACGGTATTACAAAAAATAATAACGAAAAGCTAAAACTAAATCTAGATACAACAATACATAAAACGATGTAAAAGAGAGGATAAAAAGTCCTAAAAACCAAAGTATCAACAAACTATTAAGTTGAAAACAAAACAAAATAATTATATAACTAAATATAGCAACTAAATGTAATAACAGCATCAAAGTAACACAAATAATTATACAAAAATTATAATAACAAAAAGCTAAAACTACTTTAGGATACAACTATATAACAAACGGTGTAAAACAGAGGACAAATGGTCCTCAATGCACTGTATCCACAAACTATAAAGTGGAACACAAAACAAACAATCATATCACCAGATATAGCAACTAAATGTAACAACAGCTTCATAGTAACAAAATAATTACATCACACACAAATTATAACGAAAAGCGAAAACTACATATGGTACAACCATATAACAAACGATGTCGATGTAAAACAGAGGACAAAAGGCCCTCAAATCATTGAATCAACGAGTTTACGTTAAACAGAATACAAAATAATCATATGACCAGATATAGCAACTACATGTAATTACCTAAAAATAACAAAATAATTACATCACAAAAAATAAGAACTAAATGCTAAAACTACATTAGGATACCCATACAACAAACGATGGAAAAACAGAAGACAAAATGTCCTCAAATCACTGTATCAAGGAACTATAAAGGTGAACATAAAACAATGATATTACCATACAGCAAGAAAATGTAATAACAACATAGTAATAACTACAGCGCAATACAAACATAAAACAAGTACTCTAAGATAGGACAAAGGTCCTCAAACCAATATATTATCGTGCTTAACGTAATAACATCGTCTACATACTGTAATCGACTAAATCATAAAAGTATATAAGAACTTAAATACAATACCAAAACCTGGGTGGGTGGGAGGGTAAACACTTTTTATAGTATCTGAAATTCGGATTATTAAAAAATTGTGTAAGCTAAAAGATGCTGTTAAAAATTTGTTCTAACGCATGCGTAACAAGCAAAAATGTTAATTACCACTGTTAGGACAGGAGGCAATCTGCAATAAATCTATTTATAAATGGGATTTATAAATTTGTATTTATTGCAGGTTATAAAAGGTTGTGCTCAGTTTGATGGTGGGGAATTAGTAAATAAGATCAAACACATGTTTGAACTTTGAAAAGGCCATTATATTGTGTTGTCACAATACTGTGGCGGAATTTTGTCCCCATCTTCGATGGTGGAATTGATTAATATGATTATACAATGGTATGTAATATTTGTATAACTGTCATTTAATAATAAATGGCCTTTTCAAGGTTCAAACATGTGTTTGATCCCCACCATCAAACTGAGCACAACCTTGTATATGCTGACATAAATACACATTTATAAATCCCATTTATAATTAGTTTTATGGCAGATTGTCTCCTGTCCTATATGTGGCGATTTACATTTTTTCCTTGTTGCTATACAATATCCGCGCATGCGTTATAGCATAATCTTGTAAGCATCTGGTTATCTTGCATATTTTTTATAATCTGAATTTTCAGACGTTGTAGAAACTTTTTTCAACCTCCCGCCCACCCAATTGTTTTTTTTCCACGTTTACTATACACCTACATAATTAATCCTCGTATCAATACAGTGTTATTACATATTAAGTTGCTTTTTATGTATTTCCCCGCTTTTTATAGTGGATAATATTGTATGTTAAGGCACGGGTTATACGTAAATTAAGGTTGATAATGTTATTGACCAATGGGTCTGTGTTTTTAGACAAGCTTGGCTGTAGGGTACATGTATTTTAAGTTACAACGACGATAGAATTAACTTTGGTTTTTATATAGGCTTTTTATCAATTCGACATTAAAGATTTTTTCTGCCACGGTTTTCCAGAGAATTTTTCTGCTTCAATTCGCAGTTTATCTCTGGTTTTTTATCCAGGCAGGTTGCATTTTTTATAATATATATACTGCTAGTTAATAAATCCACGGTCTATCCTCTACGGCGGGTTATTCGCCATTAATTATATGTAGGTTTATATATACTTTAGTGCAGTGTATTCTATGATTTTTGTTCTATGTGTAGCTATGATATTGAGCTACTGTTACGCTGTTTTTACATTTCGTTACTATGTCTTCTTATATAAAACTTCGTAACACGGTGATATACCGTTTGAAGACCTATACTCATATTTTGTATCTTTTGTTTTATGTTTGTATACAATTGTAGTTATAATGTTTTATTTTATGTTATCTTTTGCAATTGATGGATCTTTGTCCACATTAGGCTATTGTAGTTAGGCGGATTTTTTGTCCCCATCTTTGATGGTGGAATTGATAATATATGATTATGTAATAGTGAGATTTGACCATAGTTCACTAGGTCATGGGTCAGTGAACACCTGTCCAGACCATGATGACCGAGTTGTATTAGTAAACAAGCTTGACCTTGATATAATTGTGTATTGAAATAGGTCTTTTTAAACTTATAACACTTCAATTGAAAATATAACATAAAAATTGTCATCCAACTTAATAAATAATATTAAAAATAAATATTATAAAGTACTGAACTTAGTATAAATATAAGCCAGAAAACACAAATAAAGGCAGTTAATGCGCATTTATTTGAAATATCATATTACTTCCGTATTGTCTTTTGTCATACCAATATTTTCCGTGTGAGAAGAAAAACATAATGGTCATGGAGTGTCCAGTATGAATCTTTGAGATAAGGAATAAACCTCAAAACTAACAACTATTATCCACATGATGTATATAAAAAAACAAATTTTGCAGCCAATAATAAACACGTTTTTAATAGTATCTGAAAATTCAGATCATTAAAATATTGTGTCAGCTAAAAGTTAAAAATTTGTTCTAACGCATGCGCGAATTTTGTATAGCAACAAGCAAAAATGTTAATTACCACTGTTAGGACAGGAGGCAATCTGCCATAAATCTATTTATAAATGGGATTTATAAAGGTGTATATAAATAAATTGAAAAGACTTTACAATGAATTATATCGACTGAAAATCCCCAGGAGATGGAAAACCACACAAGATAAAACTAGATTTTGTTTTCATTGGAAATCCCCAGTAAATAAGGAAAACTGTCAGGCTATATATTTTACTTATTACATCAAAAGATTATTATGTTGAGTTTAATATATGAATAATCTATTTTTAAAATCCTATTTAACTGTATAACTCATCCATTCAAACTGTTCATATTTGGTTTACATTTGCCAAGTCACGAGTAACAAGAAAGAAAATGTAGTCTGTTCATAGTCCTGGGTCAGTTTGTTCAAAGCCCCTTAAACGTTAGCTAAATAGATTTTTAATAAAGTTTGGTTGAATATCATGTCGCTTTGAGTGAGAATGTTTGACAATTCCTTTAGATCTATCATTAGTGGAAACCCACTGTATCAAATTGACTGATTGATTCGGGTTTTGCGCCTCCGTAAGAAATATGTCACTAATACGTCGAAATGTCACCATTATGACAAAAGACTACGACCGGGGCTCAAACACTGAAATCCCATCACTTTTAAACAGTTTAATATCGAACATCTCAAAGTCTTTAGTAGTGATAAAGGAAATTAAAGTACAACTTTGTTCATTAAAATGATTTTGTTTCGGAACTTATCTTGAAATTGAACAAAACAGAACGATGAATTGCGTGTACAAATAAATGCTGTGGCTGTCTATTTAAAACTTCATGCAGACCAAAAATTTAGACCTTCAACTAACTAAAACAATATCCTAAAATGAACTACATTGTTCTAGTAGAGAGTTTAACCTAATATTCAGAACTATGTTTTAATAGTCTTTAACATTGTTACAACCAATGTATAACTATAATGGATTCACCCGTATGTGATCCCTAAACTGTGATGTCCATGGTTCCCCAATCTTGTACATGATCAAATTAACAATGGTCAATGATAAATGCACTCCGTAAAAAAGATTGTCCATGTCAAGCTCATAAAGATATGTCAAATACAAACAATGTAAAATGTTGGTGGTTCGAATGGAGTAAACACTTCGTATTGGGCTTATCAATTAATACAACTTTAAAACGAGTACACACTTAAGGTATTGAGAATCCCCAGGCACGTTGTTATCTAACAGTTTAATCAATGACATGAATCATTTAGGAAAACCCAATGTTAATAAAAATGAACTTTACAATAGAGTTATATTGACTGAAAATCCCCAGAGTTTTCGACGGCGGAAATCCCCAGTAAGTGTGTTAGTCGGTTTTGGAAATGTGTCAAGGCGAGTGCGAACGTGATTGTTAGATGCATACGTGTACTTTAAAATAACATTGATGTTATATGTAAACACAAAACGCATATACTTACAGAATAATATACTGAAACGAAATTTAAACATTTCTTTCCCTATCTTGCAAAATGGTGCATTAATACATTTATCATATTAATGTAAGCAATATGGAATAAATAGTATGTGTTCGATCACAACTGCCATATGTCATTTTTTAAATTTTATTATATACAATTTTAATGTATTAAATGATAAAATTTAAAAAAAATGAAATTTGCACAAATTTCACGACGACAACAATTTAGAAATAGTTCAAAAAGTATTGCTAAATCTGACATTTAGATCCTGTGATAAACCGTACCATTTACAAAGAGGCTAAATGTTAAATCAAAGCACCGAAGGTGCCCAGCGAACACAGCGCGAGAAAAAAATGCAAGCGTCTTTTACAATTGCTAATTACCTTTCATCATGAAGGATGTTATAACTGTGCCAGTTTTTAAGTACAAGTCAAGATTGCACTAAGTCTCATTTTTTTCAATAAGTATTATTCTTCACAAGTTTTTTTCACAGAAGTGTTTTCAAAGTAGGCATATATTCTGCACTGCTGAAAAGTTGTCGGATCACTCCAAATTGGGATTCTTTGTAGCAAATTTAAACATGCTACGAAGTTTCAAGCAACTTCATTTATCAGTTTCAGCGAAGATTTTTTCAGATTTTGAGAAGTTTACAGACAAATGGCAGGCACATACAAAGTCATGATAAAAGCTCACATAGCCTATGACCAAGTGAGCTAATTAAGGCCAAATGTTCAAAAAGTAAGAATACCTATGAATGTTACCACTGCAAACATGCTAACCCTCACGATATAAACAGCGGCCTCGACCACATCCGCCACCTCGTTTCTCCCGGTTTAAAACAAAGTCTTCTGAAATTGACCTTAGTGGCTATACAGTCTAAACCGTATTTCACACTTTAGTAAAGCTCTTTATCAAGGACAACGTAAAGCTTTTTATCAAGGACAACATCAATGCACTGTATTATTGCTTTATTCCAAATTTCCAAATATTTTTTGTACATCATTGCAGAGAGAGAGCGAGAGTGATTGACTGCAAATACACAAATTGTATACCAAATTAAGAATTATGCTTATTACCAAATAAAGTATATGGAATCAGCTAAACTTTCAAAATGCAATTTATAAGCATATTGTATCTAAATATAACAATTCAAACAATAACACACACACACACACAGAGAGAGAAAGAGGAAGAAGAGAGAGAGAGAAAAAGGGGGAGAGAGAGAGAAGCTGGGAGAATGAGAGAGAAGGGAGAGAGAGACATAGCACACCAATACACATACACAGAGAGAGAGAGAAGGGAGAGAGAGAAATAATGGAGAGAAAGAGAGACATAGCACACACACTTAAGGGTACTTTGGGCTATTAAATACACTTTACATACCGTAATATATGCCTTGATATCACTTAAAACTTTAAATAGCTTCTATAGCATGTACTTCTAAAGCACAATTCACACTTTAACCATAACATGTGCTATGTATACACTTGAATTCACTTTAGACACAACATGTGCTTTGTATACATTAGGTGTAGTAGATAATAATACCCAATACCCTGCGTAGATACAAAGTTATACCCGGTCAAAATGTTCCATGTCCATACAAATTTGATATATAAATTAAAAGTTCCACATTTGACCATTACATACCGGCCCCTTAATTGTTTCACCAACAATTATTTAAAAATAATCAAATGGTCAAATTATCTTAAGACATTTTAAGTATGTACCTTAACCTTACCTAGGCATTAAATAAGAACTGAAAATTTATCAATATTCAAAAAGTCATATTTTACCACAACACATCAATAGAGTCAATTATGCAAAATTTTACAAAGTTTTGAAATTGGTCTTGTCAGTATCCCAGACGCTGTTTTTAGTTTCACGACTCGAACTTGTCCCTGATCATCTTTGAAAACTTCAATGATTCTACCCATGTTCCATAAATTCCGTGGAGTATTTTCAACGATTAAGACAATGTCATTTATTTTAACATTTTCGTTTTTGTCGTTCCACTTTTGTCGTATTTGTAACAGAGGTAAGTATTCTTTCATCCAACGTCGCCAAAACAGATCTGCGAGATATTGAATTTGTCGCCACCTCCTACGTACATAATTATCGGATTTGTCAAACAGTCCTGGTGGACAGTGTTCTCCAGCTTTTAACAAAAGTAAATGATTCGGAGTGAGGACTTCTAAATCATTAACAGAATTTGCTGCTTCTGTCAACGGTCTGCCGTTTAAGATTGCTTCGACTTCACAGAACAATGTTTGTAGTCCCTCGTCGTCCAACTTGATACTTTGTTCCTGCGTAACTGAATATAGTACCTTCCTAATAGATCGGATTAAACGCTCCCATACTCCACCAAAATGGGAAGCCGCAGGAGGATTAAATTCCCATTTAATCCCTTGTTGTACCAAATAATTGTTCAATCTATTTAAATTCCATCTTTCTATTTCTAATTTTAGTTCCCTTTCCGCACTCACGAAATTTGTGCCGTTATCTGTTCGGATAGATTTGGGTACTCCTCGTCGAGCAATAAATCTCCTAATTGCGTTAATACAGGAATCAGTGTCTAGTGAATGTGCCACTTCCAAATGAAGTGCACGGGATGATAAACATGTGAAAATCACGCCGTACCGCTTTACTTGACTCCTAGCTCTTTTTACGTAGAATGGACCGAAAAAATCTATACCAATATTCGTGAATGGGGAAACATCTGATTGAAGCCTTTCCGATGGCAAATCTGCCATTTTTTGTTTTTCGGGTAAACCCTGATATTTCTTGCATGTAACACACTTCGATAACATATGTTTAATCAGAGAATTCGCGCCAATGATCCAGTATTTTTGTCGCAGATTAGCGAGTATGGAATTTTTACCTAAATGTCCATTTTTCCTGTGTACACTTTCAACTAACAGTTTTGAAACTTGTGACTCTTTCGGTAAAACTATAGGATACTTTGCTTCAAACAACAGGTCAGACTTTCGTAACCGTCCCCCAGATCGTATAATTCCATTCTTCATAAAAACATTCATTTGATACAACTTTGAAGACTTTTTCACATTCTCTGATGGCTCCTTTGATAATCTCTTGTATTCTTCTGGAAATCCTTCTTGTTGTACGTATCTGATTAGACATTTCTCTGCAGTTTCTAACATCTCAGTTGATAACATTTCAGATGTTTGCTTTTTCTTGTTACGTGTAACTTTCGATCTGAGATTGTCAATATATCTTAAAATCCATGCTGTGATTCTTTTCAACTTCGTCCAGTCTGAATAACTTGACAGTAATCTTGACATTATATTGTTACTAGTACTTTGTTGAGTGTGAACAGTACTGAACACTTGTTTAACTTCTTTATCATTGCATGATAAATCTTTGTTGATATCTTGTTGTGGCCATGTGGCCAAAACACAGTCCACATTTCCTAACATGATTACAACGATCTTGCACTTTCAATGACATAAAATCCTTACAGTCTGAAATCCTATGCAAATTAGACTGACAGTAGTAGCATTTACTTCCAATATTGTTGGCATTATTACTGTTAGTACAAGCAGCGGTTATGTCATTTATATTTCCAGTTCGGTTTCTATAACCTCCAGATGCACCTTGTGTTCTTGTTTTATCTCTGTCCTGACTTGATTTCGACTTTATGCCTAATGCTTCGCAACCATATAGTGGATCGTTGACCTTTTTTGCTTCTTGTTTTACAAATGACACAAATTGCGAAAACTTGATCAAATCGCCTGATTCTTTGGTTCTTAGTACGATATTTCTCCATTTATCGTGCATATTATGTGGCAACTTGGATACTAACCGTCGAATATTTTCAGAAAATTCTAAAATACATGCAACGCCTATACTTGTTACCGCGTTTTCACATTCAACGAGGAAAAGTGCGAAGTTGTCTAACGCTTTTGTGTCCCCATACTTAATTGATGGCCAGTCTAGAGCTTTTTTCGCAAATGCAGAACCTATAACATCTTGATTTCCATAGCGGTCTTCTAATTGTTTCATGGCTAGAGGAAATGCCTGTTCGCCGTTTAAATGACTAAATCCACTTATAACCTTGTTTGCTTCACCTATAGTATATTGCTCGAGATAACTCATATTTTCTTCATTGTTGTTTGTGTTTGACATTATTTTAGCCTGAAATTGTCTTAAAAACTTCCTATATTCCATAGGGTCACCACTAAACTTCTTTATTTCCGGTACTGGTTTGCGCAAATGTCGAACTATCGAATCTATGGCCCCTATATTCGAATTGTCAGAATCAGGATATCTAACCGTTGTTGATTCCATTGCTTGATTGTAATTTGATGCTACATTCTCATTTCGACTTTTATTATTGGTAGACTCGTAAACTCGCAACTGTTCTGTATTACACAATGGAACCTTTAATGAAGTTTCATCATTAGCGATAAAAGGTTTTGCATGTACATTTAAATTTGATCTTGAGACTCCCTGATCCTCATAACTCACATTTGAATTCAATTCGTCCTCTGATTCTTCACTAAGTCTCTCAAACTTTTCAAGTAATTTTGTTTTTGCTTCTGATACCGCTAAATCAGTAGACAATTCTAGCTCTTCTTCTTTTAACTTCAACTCAGTTTTAGCCATCTCTATATCTTTCCTTTTCTGTAGTGCTTTCATTCTTTCCAACAATTCTACTTTCTTTTCCTCCTCTTGTAACCTCCTTGACGAAAAATTACTCCTAGAAGTTGATGTACTTGATCTAGAACTATGTGACCTTTGTGACCCCTTCTTAGAAACTTTTACACTCGGAGACCTTTGGGTTTCTCTCAACTTTGCTTGTTCTGCCTCGTATATATATTTCTTTGTCGAGATACTAAATTCTTGCATAATATTGTTTTTGACTTGAAAGTCTGAAAGATATTCGTCTCTTTCTTCAGTTGACAATTGCTTAAGATGGCGGTCATGTTTTTCTAGAAAATGTTCGTATGTGATCATCCAATCTGAGAACATAGGCCTTAAGATATCGAGGGGGGTCTTTTCTTGAATTTTATCAATTAACACTTGTGAACTATTGTTTAATTTTCCAAACAATTCATTCAATTTCTGCCTATCATATTGTCTGCCTTTCTCTGTAAACTTCCTTACTCTTTCCTCTTGCTCAATAGCATCCTCATGGGACTCCATACTTTTTGTTTGTTAAGCTTATTACGTCAATAATATACAGTCTAAACCGTATTTCACACTCTCGCTCTCTCTCTGCAATGATGTACAAAAATATTTGGAATAAAGCAATAATACAGTGCATTGATGTTGTCCTTGATAAAGAGCTTTCCTAAAGTGTGAAATACGGTTTAGACTGTATAGTGGCATATAAATATTTATTGTCAATATTATTTATTTCTTTTTGAATTTGTTCAGCTGATAGACGCTTAATCACGGCAACAAAACACTTGAACAAGAATACAGGATCAACAATATTTTTTTTCAAAATACGTTTTTTCACTTTTTTCAACATTCAAACACTTTATATTTTCATACCTTGATCATACAACACTAGATCGTGTTTCTTAGTAAAAACCCAATCAGATTATTCTCAGAAGTGTAGAGTATAGTTCCCTGATCTTTAATCGAGTTTCATAAAGATATACCACTTTATTTTAAGTAAATGTAAAAGTGAGAAATCTACACCTTTTTTCATTATAGGAAATGCCGACAATAATAGTACTGTACAAAACGGCAATAAAATGACAATCCGGACCCGAAAAATTCCGGGGAAATTCGCAAAGTAGAATCCACTTAGTGTGTTCGCTACCACGACCAAGCCCCAAAATGAAGGGCCGCTTAATTGGGACGGTTCACTGCCAAACATTAAGATTTGCTATCTTTCTTTCAGCATCTATCATTTAATATGAATATAGTGGCACTCCCCGTTTTACACACTCAGTGACGTACGAAGTTATCTACCAAGACTGCGTAGATTATTAATTTTTCAGTTGGGTTGAGTTTATTCTTTATATCCTGCAGAGCAATTTATCGCAAGAAAGGCTTTGCCACAAATACATGTTATCCTAACATGTGGCTGCTGTCAAAGATTTCGGTATTGTGCGTGAGAGTAACGTATTGCGGCGCAAATCACCCTTCAAGCCAAATATTCACTATTAGACCAAAATGAAATTTTCAGAAAAACAGAGAGACTGGAATAGAAAGCCTCACATAAATGATTTACACCGATATACATGTAGTTATATTATAAGCACGAAGCCTTCTGGTATGGTACCATTCTGATTATGGACAAAGAGCAGCCTTCAAGGCAAGCGACAATTCAACACCGCGACTCACACAAAAAAGAAAAGTTGCAAGGAAAATTGCTTTAATGATTGCTACTGCTTAAAAAGCAAATTATATACATTATGAGCTTGCAAACCTAAGTTCAAACCTAAAAAATCACTTATGAGGTCACTCTGGGCAGTTACGATAGTTTTCATTATTTGCAATTCGTTAACAAAAAAGGTAGCAATCAAACGCATCTGACAAGTATCATGTCGATGATACCAAATGTGGAAGTCTAGCAATTTATCAAGATTTCTCCAAGATTCCAAGATTTGAAGCATTTCTCAACTGAAGAAAATCAAACAACGATCACTCACGGTTTGTTTTTAATATGTTTGTTTTTAATATTAAAAAAAAAAAAAAAAAAAAAAAAAAAAAAAAAAAAAACCAATAACGTCAGGATTTTCCAACTACATGTACAGTTCAAGTGGATACGTGAATTTCAACCTTGGCCGCGGTGTCAAAAGGGATTAATTTTCCACCGCGGTCTACCGTAATCTAAAGACATTCACCGCAACTGAATAAATGACGAATTAAAAATATTCCTGCCGCGATGGACAGTAAAATCGTCCGCCGGCAGGAAAAATCTCAACTGCGATGTTGATTGAAAATGAATTACACTTTAACCATTGATGGATTATCACGTTATCTAAGTACATGTACAGTCAAACTTAGTTTATTCAAACTTTGATTTTTCAAATGCGTACGGTTATTCGAAGTTCCGTAATTCATCATAATTTTTATTTATTTAAAAAAAATCGAATACCACAGATTATTCGAACCTGAATTCTAGATCCAAATATGTTTAATGATACTAAACCACCCACCCCAATAAATAAATTAAAGTTGTTTTTCCCCACAATACGAAGTTTTAAAAAATTACCAGTGTGCACGTTTTTTTCGGCGTGTATGTTTTCATCACCTCATTAACCAAGTGTAACTGATTGTAATTTCAACCAATATCGATACAAACAACGGCATTATGCTAAACAATGTATAATCCACCAACTTTATGAATTACATGTATCAAAGTTGAAATGTACGGGTGTTGTCAGTACCAACAGTGTTCTTGGTCCCTATAGAAAACGGTTAATAACGTTTATATAAAATGTATAAAACATGTCATAAAATATTCTTCTTACAGATTAAATACGTCTCCTAATATCTTATTTATATAACGTCGGACATACAAACGCAAATGTTGAGAACATAAATGTGGAACAAAAACAACAAACTGCTGTATGTTCTTTTGGCGCAATTTGCTAAAGGGAAGTTATTTATAACATGCACACAAACGAACACCTTTAATTTTTGTAGAGAATAATATATGCTTAAGATTAAACAAACTATCAATATGACAATGTAATAATGATAATTATCATTATTATTTGTTCAACTATGTTTATACATTTCATTTTTATTGGCTGATTTACAACTTTTTAGTGCATATACAATATAATAAAAAATGACAATGTTCATGCATGGAATTGGAATATAAAATCGGCATGTTTATAACATAATCTTTAGCCTATAATATATAAAATGGTTGTTATTTATCACTATGGATACCCATGACATAAATAAGTACATGGTGACTCATTTTGATTTACAAGTATTTGAAATATTACTTATTATATGTAATAATAATAATGACAGTAATAAAAATAAGATTAATAAAAGTTGAAAAAGAAATAATAGTAATTTTGTATTCATGATATGCTTGTACATAAAGGCGTTATAACATTTCTATTCAAGCAACCTTCACACAATTTTCAACACGTAAATGTTTATCAGAAACAAACCAAAATACTGACTATTGAAAAATGGTGTGTTCCCCGAAAGCCTAATCGCATAAAAAAACACCAAATTGGAGATGGGGATTAAGGGGCAATTCAAGGGTGCTTTATAAATTACCTGTAATTTTATCAATGATTTACCTGTATGTTAATGTAATAAATAAATATGAAAAAATAAAGCAATGAAAAACGAAATCACCCTAATTTTAAGTAAAAGTAAAAACAAATGATTTAAAAAATACATGTACTATCAAGTACGCAGTGTTTATTATTTGATATAAAATTTGAAGAAAATTGATTCAAAATTGATTCAAAATTTACAAATAATTGTGAATTTTGCGCTAAAACTAACACTCTTGTGGAAAATATGTCAATCAGTTTTTTTAGTCATAAATTGTCAAAGAAATACTTAATGAACATATGTTATTTGTGTATTGAAAAACAAACTGTTTTGCCACTTCAAAGATTTAACACCGATGAACCTTTTCATGAAATTTTACTATTCCCAGGACCAAATTAAAACTCTTTAGAAAGCTTAAGTGTGTCAATTAAAACGAAACTTCAACTTACCCTGTATTTTTGACGAAATTTATTAATGAATCGGGTAATGTACTACATGGCCAGGCATATTTCATTTTTTATCAATTTTATTTCATATTCTATATATATAGAATTAATTTTAATTTTTTTTATTAAAACAAAAAGATGTTTTTTTAAAATTCAAAATTTAAATATTCTAAATTCAATGTTTAATCAAAAACAAACATGCTAATAATCCTTTTCCGAATCACAATCCAGAAGCAAAGTAAAAAAAAACTTTAGAACTGACAAGTAAGGTTAGACACGTGAACTTCCACCAGGGAACCAGGGTAACCAAGTTGAAATTTAACTTCTTCAATAAGGCCTCTTAATACCTCAACTAAATACCTGTTTGTTTTAATCGAGTAGGCGTTCGGGGAAAAACCTGAAAAATTATGTAACAGAAAAAAGAAATTTGTAATTGAAAAGCATGAACTTATCAGCAGCCGACGTAACCAATAACATTCGTGATGGTACATCTGCATGACAACAAAACATTTAAATAGAAACTCCCCTTAGCAACATGCCAGAGATACTTGCGTGTATATATACACTTGAGGGTGCATTCAATGTTTTACTTTTACCTTTGTTTGTTACGACTACCGTCGGTTTTTTTTTTTTTTTTTTTGGAATGGAAGGTAAGACTATATTTATTTAAACCGCGCGCGCGCGCGTGTGTGTGTGTGTGTGTGTGTGTGTAATGAAAAGATCCTTTTTAGATGAGTTGTTTTGATTTCTGTTTCTGTCATTTTAATGTCAACTACATGTTTGAATATATTTTAGTACAAAAATTAGCTTTTTGGCATTCCTTCACTTGTGCACTTTCAATAAATCGGACTGCACACCCGCTAAAAGTTTTCGAAATAATAATTTAAACAATGTTTGATTACTCATGTAATTAATATTCAACCCACTTACCAAAAAACAGTCATTAAATATTTAGATAATACAGCGAAACCTCCCTAAATCGGGCACTCTCTAAACCGGACAACTCTCTATTCCGGACAAAATATTTGGTCCCGAATTTATCCTTCTTTATTTCAATTAAGAAGAACCTCTCTAAACCGGACACTCTCTATTCCGGACACCGGACAAACTTTTTAGACCCAAGTTGCTTATATCCTTAAAATTGAACCTCTCTAAACCGTACATTTTGATTTTTTTAATTACTTGGTTTTTCCCCTTTTTAAATATATTAGTTTTAAACAGATCTATAAAAATATTTAAAAATCGTAAGTTTTTTTAATTCTTTTTTATTCTCATTTAAAATATTTGGTATTCAATTCAATTATTTATTTATTTATTAAATATTTTCATCTAAATATATATATATATATTTCTATTCTTTCTTTTTGTGATTTTTTCTTTATAATCTAAATTTGTTTATTAATTTATTTATTAATTGACACAATAATTTAAGATAAACACTTCTATATAATCTCATCTTATTGTCTATAGTTGCTACAGTTGTTTTGTTAATTATTATCCATTAACACCTTAAGTATCAAAGGGACTAGAAAAGTGTCCACACTTTTGTTGTCCTGTCAGGGATAAAGAAAGGTAGCTTATTTGCCTTGAGTATCCTAATTAGAATTAGAATCCTCTTAAGAAAGCGAATTAAAGGTGATTTAAAACCAATCAGTGCTTTTACTTATAGCACATCCTATAATGAGATATGTACCAACAGTTGTTGATTGTGGCTTCTCATACATATATACATACATTACATCTTTCTAGAATTACATGTATTTAGTTCAGGGGAGATAAGCCAGGTTAAAATTTCAAAACCTCTCTAAACCGGACAAAATCTATGGTACGGAGCTTGTCCGGTTTAAAGAGGTTTTACTGTACATATTTTGTAGCTATAGTTCAGCATAACATTGTTTATAACTGTCATGATTCATTTTAATTGTTAATCTTTCTTTTCAGTGTCAATAAATTATGCAGATTATGAAAAACCCATGTCCATAAAAGGCTTCGGAGAACTAAAAGAGATTGAGATGAAGGTGAAGAGTTGAAAGTGGAAAAAGTCAATTTGACGAATTTATTCCATTATGGAATATTCCCGTGTAAAGGCTATTAATATACCTTTGCATGTGTTAATTAATTTCTTATATGTTAACGTAGTTTTACTGTCTTCAAAGACGTTCTTCACATTATTACAAATTCAAGACATAAAAACAGTATTTTCTTTCAGAACTATTGGCACACTCTAAATTCCTCATCATAAACTGGGGATTATCATATGTAATTAAACACCAACGTCCAAAAGAAACCTGCTGAATGAGGAACTTCGTTGAAGGATCTTTTCAAGATCATCATTATATGACTATTGATCTACAGACGAAGCAACTGTTAGATGTACTAAAGTTTCTTAATTACATTATAAACTTTATTCATTTCCGGATACCTACAGAAAAAACGAACTAAAATTATTTAAAAACATGTACCACATAGAAAAATTGAATATCGACAACTATGAACAAAATGTAATGTTTACCCTTTTTATTCCTATGTTTGTGAATTCTGGTGTATTGTTTTTCTTTTGTAATTTGTTGATTTAGACTTTAGATGTATTTCGTTATACAAATAAATTTGCAAAATTTTAAAAAAAAGAGTTTATGTTTTTCAACATAGTGTAGATATAGTGTATATGACTAAATCAAAAACAAACATACCAATCCATGTTCAAATCACAATTCAGAAGCAAATTAAAAACTTTGGAACTCCCAGGTTAGGTTACACACGTACACTTTCACCAGGAAATGAGGTCCGGTGTTCCGGAAGGATAAGCAACTCTTATGGATTATTATGTTTGTTTTTGATTAGGTAGCTACACCCACCACGTGTGTAATCGAAAATATTGTGAAAGGAACATGGAACTATAGGACCAAATGAGGCTCATTGAAAACCCTTAATGTTTATACAGCCTATAATACCAACAGAAAATTAAAATTTTAGTTTCCACCAAGTAAATTATGCCGGTTGCCCCGGAAAATATGCATCTCATATTTAGCTAGCTACACCCGCCACGTATGAAATTGAAATTGCGAATGAGAGGAACCTGGAACTACGGATTTTCGAATATATTCGGATCTGATAAACTACAATAAAACATCTACGATTTCTTCTTTTATCAAGATCAGATTGATTAAATGCGGTTTAACGTCCCTCTCAACAACAAGAGTTGACTGTAGTAATGTTTTTACGCCATAGTCAAGATTTATTCACCCTTATCAGTCAGGGTTGTCAGCTCTGGATTTGTTAAGGCAACCGGGTGGCGCTTAGAAACACTGGTTGCCGATTGGTACTGGTACGCTTTTCGAGATTTAGATCATAGGGGAAATTAGGCCTAGGTTGTTAAAACTGTGTCAACAGTTAGCTGGACTTTTGATTATTGAGTGATAAATCTGACATTATGTGTTTTATTCGGGGTGACAAAAAAAGAAAAGGTTTTAACTTCTAACTCTTATGGTGATAAGGGATGCACATTTATGTTTTTAAACATAAAGATCAAACAAAAAATATACCAGTTCAAATTCAAATAACAATCCAAAAGCAAAGTAAAAACTAAAAAACTGGAAAATTTAGAAGGGGAGTGAAGCCAGGTGCTCTAGAAAGATAACCATCCCCTGTCTACCTGTTTACATCAACGACGTGGTACAACAATAATTGAAAGGAATGTGAATGTATGGATGCCAATTATATCCAGGTGTAATTTTGGATAAGGAGACACTATACGTATCAACAGTATTCTGATGACAGTCACACAAAAAATTAATGGTCCTGATTAGCCCAGACTTTTGATAAACTTGAATCAATAATATATTTTAAATAACTTACGTGAACTAGCACGAGAAAATGAGAGGGAAAGAGATATCCCCTCATTATGTATTGTGAATTAGTGTTGTTCATTGGCTTTTTGTCTATTATGTAATATGTATGAACATTTCTTATAATAAATACACGTTTTAAATCATTTAATCAATATATCGATTCAATGTAAGAAGTAAGATGAATAGATTTTCTGACAATCAGCCGCTTTAAATTTTCATCTGGGTGGAACACTTTTCAGAAAATAAACCTTGGGCTAAATTCAACCCTCGTTCTATTTCATTTTTATTTACATATTAAATGAACTTTTATTTGGTAATAATTGTATAGCACCTATGCTCTTGCACGATTACACACATAGGTTCATATCCAAATCACAATCCAACAGTATAAACTTTAAACCCTGACTGATTAAGTTAATACATGGCCTTCCACCAGGGAAGTGATGCTGATGGTCGGGAAGGGTAAGGTTATTCTGTCTAGCTAGCTTCACCCGCCACGTGTGAAACCGAAATATAGAATGACAAAAACATGGAACTATTGGACGTCGAATATATCAAGAACAATTCTTAAATACCGGGACATCATACGTATCAGAATTATTGTGATAATGGGCATTTTGATCATTTTCTCCAATTAATACAAAACAAAATCAGCGGCCTAAATTATCATAAAAAAGGCAAGGTAAAACTATGAATATGTGAACATTTAGATAAACACTTGGAGTTCCAACAAGGAAGTGAAACCGTGTGCTCTGAAAGAATAAATACCTCTCATTTAGCTAGCTATTGCTTCTATTATAATTATTTTTACTTATAATATTTTTTTAAACTGATTGCCCTTATATTTATAAATCGTTTATGACAAATACTTTCGACTTTAAACCTTCATCTCTGTATTATCTGTAATTAAAAAATAGAACATTATGATAATTACTTGTCAAAATGCCAAGTACAGATGCTATAAATGTGGGTGAAACTGTGTCGTCCATAAGTTTAACAGCCCTGGCTACGTCTTACGTTTTAAGTTTTCCATGTTTAGTTATTTAAAGGTAAGATTAGGTTTTATGTTCCTCTAATTGTACCACAAAACAATTATCAGTGATTATTATACAAAATTTGACAGGCGTCTTAGGACTTAAGTCTTGATCATTTGGTATCAGCCAATGTGAATTAAAAACATTCATAAGAATCCCTTGAACATCTTGCTTCTAATACTTTATCTTGTGTAAAAAGTATAAAAACATTTTTTTCCCACAGATTACACCACTATGCATAATTTTAAATCCAAGGAAAGTCTGAAAATATTCTCTTGTCATAATTTTACAAAAACGGTAAGTCAAGATACAAATATCTAGCGCTGTCAGGGATTCTGTGAAATACCATACGGAGTCCAAACAAAAATATACTTAAGATATAATAATATAATGGTATAATAGATAATAATACAGTTTTTGATCAACAGCAAATTTGTTGCGTTTGGGAATTTTTTTATGTTTGTTGATTTGTTTTTTTATTCGTATAAAGTAGAATGTATGCAGAACTTGTTTAATCTGGAGACAAGACTGCCGCCAAATCGTTCAACTGTACAATATATAGTTTACGTTCTATATCTTAATTATCATATGTTTGAAGATAATGTGAATATGATCTATCCTAGTGATTCTGAAAGAAAAGAAACTATTGGTTCTTCAAGGTCTGCTCCATATTTAGACTTATACTTCAATTATGATGCCAACAAAAGGCTACAGTTAAAGCTGTATTTCCAAATTAAAATATTCAAATTTTCTATTTTCAACTTTCCTTATTTATATAACTGGGTCTCATGCTTATGATGTACTGGCTTCACAATCAATACGCTATGAAAGAGCCTGTTCCCACTTTATTCAAGGAAGTGAAACCGTGTGCTCGGGAAGGGATAATTCAATCATTTAATCTTACGAACTCGAAAAATGGGAGGATTTATCTCAAAATTAATGTTTTTCATGACGCCAACAAAAGGCTACATTTGAAACTTTATGACAAACGTGATGAGTTCAAATTTTCTATTGTCAACTTTCCTTTCTATGCAGCGATAAACCTGCTTCTTTTGCTAATGATGTATTTGTTTCCCAAATAATACGCTATTGAAGAGTTTGTTCCAATTACGGGAGCTTTGTACAACGAAGCTAGCTGATTGCAAAGAAATAAGGTTCATGCCTTCTGTGTCTAGGATTAAAAAGTTAAAGTCTTGCCCGAGCCATTAGGCCCATCAGGCCAGAGCTTATCCCGATTTCGGTGGCGTTAAGCGACTGAAAGTACAAGACTCTCCCCTGAATGGGACACCGGTCCATCGCAGAGTTAACCCCCAGCATTTTGCTGGTACTCATTTATTTTTTAGCTGAGTGAACAGGAACAACGTGAAATTAAGTGTCTTGCTCAAGGACACAACACATCGCCCGGTCAAGTGATCGAACCCATGACCTTCCCTTCGAATCATGAGTCTAACGCCTTAACCACTAGGCTACGCGCTTCCACGTGTCTAGGATTGCCCTGGATATATTCGACGTCTCATAGTTCCACTTTCCTTTCACACAATTTGATTACACACGTTGCTGGTGTAGCTAGCTAAACAGGAGGTGCTTACCCTTTCCGAGCACCCTCCTTTTTTCCCTAGTGAAAGTCTGACTTTCTAACCTAACTTGTCAGTTCCAAAGTTTTTACTTTGCTTCTGGACTTTGATTAGGACATGGACTAGTAAGTTTGTTTTTTATTATTCCAGAGATATTTCAAGCCTAGGCTTATCAAGGCCCTGAAAAAGTTTTATGGCCGTCATCACAGTATTGTTAATAAGTTGGACTTTTCTGTGTCCAGAATTGCCCTGCATATATTTCACGTCCCATAGTTCAATCTTCTTTTCAAGTAAATAATTAATTAAAAGCCTTCTTCCGTGAACTTTAAAATTGAAATCCTTGTGACACGTATTTTGTTTACAGAATATAAGACGTTAGTGCCCAAAATGGTTGAACTTTAAGCGACTCATGTAGCTGCATGTAAACTAATAATTTTATCAGAACTTTATAGATAATAGTAAAAAATACTACATGTGTTTCAGATAACACTGAACTTGTATTCTTTTTACTTTGATATTTTGACACATGCATATGTACCTCATTAATTCATATTTGTGTGTTTATATTTTTTTTTAAAAAAACCACAACAGTGGGATGACTCGAATGACTTGTTTAGATGTTCATTTTATAATTCAAAACGACAACGTATAATGATTTAAAAGTCCAGGTTTCATCTACTAGAATCAAAACTACAAATATCGTGTTTTCTTAAACTGCCAAACTTACTCTTTCAATTACATATACTTTTTATAATTAATTTAATTTATGAATAGATACAACATTATTATGACTCATTTAATAAAATATCTGTTATCTTTTACAGGATTGCACAATGATAACTTACATGATGGGTGACAAATGGACACGGAGCCAGCCGTTGATGGAACCTGAGTTCACCCTTACCTCAGTAAAATAGCATCATCCGTTTAGATGGATTTTCCCATGTAAAAAGTTTACACCTTTGCATGTGTTTTTGTTTTCAAACTGTGTATTCTATTACAAATGATTTACTAATATAAGATGATAATGAAAGCAACTTAACTTCTTTATGTACAAATGTTTTAATTAAGAAGACTTGGATTCTGTATGTAAATGAGCAATGAAATGTTTAAAAATTTATTGTTACCTCAAAATTATCTATTGTATAAACAACTGAATTTTGAAACCTCGCAGGTGATTACTGGTATCAAATCTACAGAGAGTAATGTTACACTGACGGATATTGACAACATATTTTTGTTACAAGTCCACATGAAGCAACAGTAGCGACACTCGAGAAATTATGCAGCAAAAAATTCACAATTATCATAAGCCATTTTGAGAATAACTATAAACAATGAACACAATTCCAATCAATAAGTGGTTTCTATTGCAATACATAGTATGACAACTAGGTATTTTGGATGGAATTTACACAACTAATAAAATTTTAAATAAATAGAAGAAATGCTGTTTTGATCTTTTTAATCCCTACAAACAATACTGCATGAGTTTATTATTTGTAATGTACATGCATTATATACCATAGAAACATACAAGTGGATAACTACATTACTAAAGATAACAATTGACTGTTAATGTCATATACAAAACGTTTGATGGCCATCATCACAGTATTGTTGAAAATTTTTATGTATCTGTGTCCTGGATTGGCATGGATATATTTGACGTCCCATAGTTCCATGTTCCTTTCACGCAATTTTGATTACACACGTGGCGGATGTAGCTAGCTAAACAGGAGGTGCTTACCCTTCCGGAGCACCCGGCCTCACTTCCTTGGTGAAAGTTCACGTGTCTAACCTAACTTGTCAGTTCCAGTTTTTACTTTGTTTCTGGATTGTGATTCGGACATGGATTAGTATGTTTGTTTTTGATACATGTATATATACATGTTAAACAAATTACGTAGTACAGTTGCTCGGAACCATTCACCTGTATAATTGCGATGTGAATATGACATCAGCCAAACATAAACATAATCGAAATCAAAATCAAATAAAATAATCTACGATGGAAAATGAGACAGTCAACTGAGTCAAGTTCACATGCGTGATACCTTTGTGTTATGATAAGGGGCGAGTTTGTTGGGCAAGAACTGTGCGAAATCCCTGAAGTAACACATTTACATCAATCATGATAGCGATTTAGTATGTCGTAATTACGATCTAATGTTTTTACGTGTGTCTCCTTTTAGGGTCTCCATAAATAGACATTTTGTAGAGATTTCCTTGTCACGGATTTGAAGTGGTGTGAGGTACATGTACGATTGTTGAGAATTTCGATTTGATTATATACAATCCTTTCTGATGTTACAGGGACTCCAGTTAAAGACGACAAAAGCTTGCCGACGTTCAGTGGTTTTCTCTGGTTGTCACAGCTTTCTGCACCAATTTATAACTGCTGGATGAAAAAGTCTTGTCTTTGGCATGAAACACCATTCCAAAAACTGTTTAATATAATTAACAAAAAGAGTCGTCAAGTTCAATGACTCATAATTTTAAATATAGACAAATCAACCACAAACATACCAAGTCATGATTATATGTATATATTTTATGTATTTATGAGTTGATAGACAAAAACTATTTAAATATTTACATACCGGCGTTATGTTTCAAAACAGTTATGCAATACCTGCCAACAAAATCATTTAAACATACATGTGCGGTGCATTTGTTTATCGATTATTTATAACCTTTGATGAATAAACACGAGGACTTAAGGTGCACTGAAAATCGATGACTTGTGTAGATTCATTTTCAAAAAATAAATGCAAATGCATTTATAAATAGTACGCGCCACATTTTATTTGATATTTTATTTCGGGTTTTGATTTTTATTTTTAATTTATGGGCGTTTTTAGAGTAAATTTTACTTTTCAAATTTTGTCAATAAACAAATAAATGATTAAGGACAAATGAAGATTCAAAACATGTTCATATTAATTTTTAAATCATACTTCATATGCCAGGTTAATGCCAACAGGCTTAGGATTTAGATCTGTGGTGTGTCTATATTTAACAAATTGACAGAGTTTCATAATTTGGATAACTATAACATCTTTTTTCAAAAATTTATCACATATATCTCGTAACACTGTGATATTAGTATCCCAACTTTAAAAGCTATTTATACTGTTCGATAATAAATATAACATTTAATTTAAGTTTTTTGTGCTATTTTTAAATGTTTATCAATCAAGAAATAAGCATTTGATTGTTTCTGAAGTCTAGTAGGCAAAAGATTTTATGGCTGTCATTACAATATTGTTAATGAGAATTATGTATCTACGGCCAAGATTATTCTGAATATATATCTAACGGCCCATGTTTCTAGGTTCCTTTCACTCTCAATTTCTGATTAGACACGTGGCTGGTGAAACCAAGAGATACTTACTCTTCCAAGGCATCCAGCCTCCCTTTCCTGGTGGAAGTTCGTATCAATACTATATAACCTTTTGAAATTTCATAAAAATCCTTACAAACGTTTTACAGGTTTTGCTCTTTTAGCCATTGAACAACAGTTATTATTGTTAAGCTTCAGACTAACAGCAGCATACAATATTCTTGTCTAAAATTAATTATTTTGAAGACTTAGGAAAACGTTGATTCTTCGATAACGTTACTAATATTAGTCCCTGTGATTTTACCACATAAGATTCAATCAACTGGTAATCATATTTTGTTACCAATTAAAACATCACTTTAAAATGAAATTGCGTTTAATAACGGATTACGTGCAGTTTATAGGCACTTGAGGTGCATTTCATCAAGGATATAAAAACCTCTTCTTATTATTCTTATTCCTATTATTATTCCGCCTTTCTCAAAATCTACTGTCATAGTATATGCTGGATCAGATCTCGAAAACGGCTTGATGGATTTAAATGAAATTTGGTACCAATACTCTGTTATCTGTGTAGATATGCTTGACATGTTCATTTTCTCTTTATCTTGAAAGTGGGTGGATGTAAATTGCGTAATTAAATACGTCGTTGAGGCCCTGGGGAACACAATTCTGAATGGACATAAGCTGGTTACGACACTTTAATAATACCAAGCCAATGCTTTTACCTGTGATCAGTTAATCCTATTAGTGACCGTCAAAGAAGTCCACTCAAGCATGAAATCTTGTAAATGCACCATTTATAAATGGGACAAATTTAAGTAATAGATCTGCACAATACCAAGTCAGCCGGCAATGTCCGGTTAAAAGACCCTAGGGTATTGCATGTATTTCTTTTGCATCAAAACGCCTCAATAATCTATAGAGCAATGAAGATCTCGATCTTTTAGATGCTGGAAATAACAATTGTAGCAATATACATGAGATTTATTCCGTATAATATTTCCGCATTTATAAATGCACATTTCTTTGCGTTTCAAAACACCTCCAAAAATAACCATGTCCTTTTTATATTATGTCTCTCCCATAAGAAAACCCTCTGAGTGATCAAGATTAATAGCACTCTTATATTCGGGGACAGTTGCAAATCCTGAAAAGAAATAAGAACCTATGATCTTTAAACCGCATATATATGCCATATATTATTTATGGATGGTGGGGAATCATACGTAACTGGTATCCCAGTTATAATCTCTAGTTATTATTATTATTATACCCCCGCAAACGAAGTTTGGGGGGTATATAGGAATCACCTTGTCCGTCTGTCTGTCTGTCTGCCTGTCCGTCTGTCCGTCTGTCCCGCTTCGTGTCCGGAACAGAACTTTTAAATCGTAGCACCTAGGATTATCAAACTTGGTATGTAGATGCATCATTGGAAGGCAATGTGTCATGTACCAAATTTAGGTCACTGTGACCTTGATTTTGACGTTTATGATAGTAAAACCTTGTGCATCTCCGTGTCCGGAACAGAACTTTTGTACCGTAGCACCCAGGATTATCAAACTGGGTATGTGGATGCATCATGGAAAGGCGATGTGTCATGTACCAAATTTAGGCCACTGTTACCTTGACTTTGACCTTTGACCTCTATGAGAGTAAATCCTTGTGTATCTTCGTGTCCGGAACAGAACTTTTGTACCGTAGTACCTAGGATTATCATACTTGGTATGTGGATGCATCATGGGAAGGCAATGTGTCATGTACCAAATTTAGGTCACTGTGACCTTGATTTTGACGTTTATGATAGTAAAACCTTGTGCATCTCCGTGTCCGGAACAGAACTTTTGTACCGTAGCACCCAGGATTATCAAACTGGGTATGTGGATACATCATGGAAGGCGATGTGTCATGTACCAAATTTAGGTCACTGTTAACTTGACTTTGACCTTTGACCTCTATGAGAGTAAATCCTTGTGTATCTTCGTGTCCGGAACAGAACTTTTGTATCGTAGCACCTAGGATTATCAAACTTGGTATGTGGATGCATCATGAAAATGGCGATGTGTCATGTACCAAATTTAGGTCACTGTGACCTTGACTTTGCCCTTTGATATGAGGGGTACCCATTTTGTGTAATCAACTTCTCTTACAGCTTTTAACCGAGAAGTCTGAAACTTTGCAACATTTAAACATATTGTTATCAAGGAATATTGCAATTTTAAGCTTATCAAGAACTTCGGAATATTTTATGGCCATCATCACAATATTGTTGATAAGTACGATGTTTCTGTATGTATAAAAAATTATACGTTATATATTTGACGTCCTATAGTTTAGTTCCTAACATAAGCAATTTTGATTTTACCCGTGGCGGATATAGCTTTCTCACACTTGTGACATGGAAATCCCTTGTTTTTACCCATGTGATATTTCCTTTTCTCCCATCTCTAAATATGAAAGATCGAAGTATTCAGTGTAGGAAAGCCGTGTAGAATATTTCTTTCATCACGTGGGTGAAAACGTCATTCTATAGGTACATGACGTGGTCTTGCAGGAAAATGACACCCGAGTCTCAAAACTTTAGAAATTTTCATTGCGTTTTAAATGTTTATTCTGAGAGATTATCATAAATAGCTTTGTTTTCTAGTTTATACACTGTGTATAAACCATTTCAGGTACATTCTGTCCGATGGTCATATTTATTTTTATGTACAACTTTAAATAACAAAGTTAGATTTTCAAAGATGGCGACGATGTTACTTCTTCTTGAAGCACCAGAATGGGAGAAAAAGAATCAATTATGAGTTTATCCATGTAGGATAGGGAAATCTCAGCCTCGGGGTTCTGTACAGGAAAATATTCATCCTCGTTTGAGATATCTCTGTCTTACCCTGTTACTGATGTAAGATTCTATTAATCTATACAGGAGGTGCTCAGATTTTCGGAGCAACCGATCAAAATTTGACCTTTACGATATGACCTTGCCTAAAGGTAATGACACACCTTTGGGCCATGAAAATTATTCATTACGTGGTCTTGTAGGAAAATGACACCCGAGTCTCAAAACTTTAGAAATTTTCATTATTCTGAGAGATTATAATAAATAGCTTTGTTTTCTAGTTTATACACTGTGTATAAACCATTTCAGGTACATTCTGTCCGATGGTCATATTTATTTTTATGTACAATTTTAAATAACATAGTTAGATTTCAAAGATGGCGTCGATGTAACTTCTTTTTGAAGCACCAGAATGGGAGAAAAAGAATCAATTATGAGTTTATCCATGTAGGATAGGGAAATCTCAGCCTCGGGGTTCTGTACAGGAAAATATTCATCATCGTTTGAGATATCTCTGTCTTACCCTGTTACTGGTGTAAGATTCTATTAATCTACACAGGAGGTGCTCAGATTTTCGGAGCAACCGATCAAACTTTGACCTTTCCGATATGACCTTGCTTAAAGGTAATGACACACCTTTGGGCCATGAAAATTATTCATGGAAGTTTTATGACGGTCGCCCACAGCAATTATTTGATATGACCCGACTACGATTTAACATGGACAGACGGACAGACAGACATTGTGATTCCTATATGGCCACCCAAACTAGTTTGCGGGGTATACGTTTGAGGGTTGTATAAATGGTTCGATGTTACTAAAGTTCCCTAACATAGTAATCTACATGCCTTAATTCGCTCGGTTTGTTCGTTTGTGCTCTAACATTAACGAAATCTACTTATAATTTTACATAGAGTTAAACTATTTAATGAGTGTGTGGTGTCAGGTTTTTTAATCTCTGTATTTTATTCAAATTTCACCTGGTTAGTTAAAAGTGTAAAACAAAGAATTAAGATGAGCGCTTGCTGCTGTCAAAACTGGTTATTGAAATTTTAACCCGTATGCAAATGGGAATTGTAATGTATAGAATTCTTACTTAGGCGATGGATATCATTTAAGAAATGACATTCTGACAATTCAAATTCGATGAAGGGCGAAGCCCTTCATTTTGAATTTGGCACGCGCAACACTATCTTTCATTGCCATTTGAAATACCATGAGCAGAAATGTCATTTCTTATATTTACAATAAATATTTTGTACCTTGGCGCTATTTTTTCCATATCTGCGCGTGTGATATAGAGTTTTTAGCCATGCGAGATCGGCGTATCTCACATGACCACGAGACCCCCTGTGTAGGACATGACATAACATTGCGTGAAAATTGATACATATCAAGGGTCATGACCCCCCATTGTCTTTCATTGGAAATTGAAATACAATTGCATCTGTTTGTTTTATCGAAGACAGGTACAGTCATATTGTAAATATTATATAATGATATTATGGTATTGATGTTTGATCGTCAATTCTCCTTTCGCTATCTTGAAATAATATAATTACATTTCCTTTTCAATGCAAACAGTTTTTCAAATTTTGGATTAGCTTTGTTTATACATATATATATAATTATAGTTGAAATGGTCAATCCTTCAGGTTAGTTATGTAATGTATCATTTGTTTTATGTCTTTGGCATAATATGTATTTGGTGATTCTATTAATAATCTTTTTGTACTGTTGTACGGAATTATAAGGATAAAACTAAACTATGTTATAAATAAAACATGATATCAATCAAGTTAACTGCGTTCATGTAACATAATCTTGTACTATTTGAATTAAACATTTTATTGAGACTTTAAGATACGGGTGTGCCTAAACAATTTAATCAATTTCAAAATATATGACACGCATGCGCTTAAGAACAATATGATTGGAAGTCTCCTTTGGCAAAATGCCAACACAAATGTGTATATATATATAAGGTTAGTTCGGATTTTAACTCAAAAAGACCGCTTCTAAGATTTAACAAGATATAGAGTTTTTTACGCCTTCGGGCGGTTTGTAAAATTTAACAAATTCGAGAATGTTTACGCCTTCGGGTTGTTTTAAGGTAGGTTTATTACGTTTTATCAAATTATAAGAACTATTTGATATGTTACTATTACAGCAGATTGAGTTTAGTATAGTTTTTATTTAAGCACTGTGTTTTGATATTTTGACTATGATTTACTACTGTAAATCAAAACCTGTTTTTCGTTTTTCATTCATTCATACTTTATTTCCTTTTAAATAGAGATTTTACGAATGTAATTTCATATAACTACATGTGCTTAATTGAACAATACGCAGAACATGGTGAATAATCAAACAACGATTATTACCTGTATAAGTAATGCGGTTTGACAAAGCAAACTTACTCGACAACTTGAACAAGGTGTCGGTAGTATGTCGCGGAAGCGGCACGTATGTAGTGGATAAGTCTTTGACAGAGTCTAAACAAAGTCTAGTAAATACATGAAGATTGTGTGGTGGCACGTAAACAATCCGGCTAGATATCCCTAGTAGGATATAATAAAGCTGTTCGTCTGATGCACTAGACAGTTCAACGTTTAGATGTACACCAAATCTATCCGTAAGTGACTCCCAAAATTGCTGTCGTAGGTAATCTGTAAAGGGACAAACACACGATAAATGAACAAACATATCCGTATATCTATTGTTACACACTTGTTTCAATGTTGTAACTCGACATTGGATAATTTCCTTGCCAACTCGCGTATCTTTTTTTTCTTTTAAGCAAGACAATTCAACAATTCAAATTATACATATTCAAATTATATATAATATTATATAATATTGCTAATGACTTATAAGCGTTAGCAGTCTCAAACATCATCCCATTATTATTCAATCTCTTGTTTTATTGGAGATATTCAACTGAACAGTATTTTTATCGAACATTTTAATGTACATGAACAATTCATGGACTAGTTTGGTATAGCTACTAGCAACAGGATAAAAGAAAGTGCCCCATAAACATAAGTGAGCAAAGACTGAAATTACTTAGTACACTAACAATATAGATAAAAATTATATGTATAGGCAAACAACATCGACCTGTCCGTTTGAACTTTCATTACGAATATTCATATAGAAGGGTCCACCCAAGACATAGGAAGCGTTAGGATTCGCAGTCAATACATATTTACATTGTCTATGATTAGAATTTGCATCATATACATGTACACGTAGTCGTAATATACTCGCCCTATTACTATGACCTAAACTTACTCGTCCATAATGAATATTAAAATCAAAGGTCAGGCGGACAGGTCAATGTTGTTTTCCTATAAAATGTTGTTTTTCATTATATTTGCAGTTTATAAAGACGCCTGTTTATATAAACCATGTAGAGAGAGAAATCTATGACAACGGACCCGAGTCGGGTTGTCCGGCCGTGTTGCGTTATCGAATTTATCCGATATGACGGATTTTCCCGTGCATAGGTGTAAAATCTTTGCATGAGTTATGTTTTTTATTCCACTATAGACATGTTGTTTTAGTTGTCTTTGTTTAAATCTCTTCTTATAAATAATTTACGGGGATATAGGATGTTGAAACTGAATAAACTGATTCTACTCATTTTAATTTTCTGTACAACAATCTTGTTTGAATTTACAAATCAAAACTTTGATTTTGCATTAGGGTGCATTCAAAAAGAAAAGGAAATAAAATATGGAATTTTATTGGTACAAAGGAAATATTTGTGCACAGTACGTTTAATTATCAAATTATTTTTTAACATGGACAAATTTCCCGACCAAAGTGTTTTAAAAACTGGCACTATACCGAAGATTTTATAAAGACATGGAAATTGCTTCAGGGAATTTTGTAAAATACTGCATACAATTTGTTATACATGTATTTGGAATTCGGAGAACTTTGCCTCTACAGATTATTGGAAATTATATGGACCGTTAATTTCTTGGGAATTTTATTTGTGTGATTTTGGTAATGATTTTAGTTTCTGTATGATGTATAATTGTATCAAATTAGTTAATTTGATTAACCCTTTTTTAAAATAAATGTGTGTCATTAAATATATAACCGAATGTATTCTTTTATTATTTTTGAAATTAGATGATATTTACTTGTTCTTCCTTTATTTAGTTCTGTGGATAGAAAATCTGATCCAATTCGAAACTTCGGTAAAAAAAGTAGTTGCCATATGCATGTAAGGAGGTCGCGGTGGCCTAATGTATAAGACGTCAGTCTACAAATCCAGGGTCTCTCACCGCTGTGTGTTCGAGTCCCACTCAGACAACATGTGGTAAAGTGAATTTCCTTGCCGCTGGCCTTTACTGATTCACTTGGTATCAGTATAATTGACTGGGGAGTGGTACGCTTGTCTGCGGCGTACTGAATCGGTGAACTAGCACCTTAAAGTCGTCCTGAGTGCGCGCAAGAACAAGGCAGACCATACAACACACTCGCACTTCACATGCATACACAAAATTGTTCATAGATTTTAAAATAGTTCTCGTCGCTAATAGCTGAAAAATTGCTGACGCGACGTTAAGCAATATTCAACCAACCAACCATATATGTGTAAGTATCATTCAGAGTTAAACAGACACTTCACACAACTTGAAATCGTGAGAATGATTTTCGTTTTACAAATGACTTAAAAAGACAATAATTTTACATTTGCATTATCGTTATGGAAGTCAGGTTATATTTTGTCACATCATATGGTATGTAAAAACAGTGAATTTAATGTTACTATTCTCACTTATTCTCACCCTTACAATAAACTTTCAAATTTTGTCAAACAATTTAATTATTTATATAAGTTTATTACATAAACTTATAATTTGATGAGCAAGATAGTTTGGATTGAACAAACTGTGAATATATATATTTATTCTAGATCTGGATCTAAAATTTATTTCGTAAACCGCCTTCTAGGACCAGTGGAAGTGGTCTGCCTCGAGAGTGGAAGATCGTTGATTTGAACCCAAACCCCATCCGAATCATATAATAGACTTTGAAGTTTTAGATAGTGCTTTTTGGAGACTGGTACTTGGTGTTAGGAGGAACAAGTATCGACTGGTTCACCATGTGTCTACATAACTTTACAGGAGTAGTGGTATGCTTGTCTGCGACATACTGACTCTAATGAGCTAGTTAATTAAAGTCGCCCCACCCGAGTGCACGCTAGTACAAGACACCTCATAGAACACTCGGACACATCTCACACATACACGAACGTGTTCTTAAATTAATTCTTAGAGATGAATACACTTGATATATACAGGTCCATCTAGAAAGTTTGGACCCACCCCCTTCTATAACCTTTGTCAAAGAGCAATGTTGATGGTCTTAGTACTTGGTTTATATTTGCTGAAAGACTAGTTTAATATACTACAGTCAAACCTGTCTATAAAGGCCACCCAAGGGAACCAGTAAAAGTGGCTTTTATGGGCAGGTGGCCTTTATATACAGGTTCAAACAATATGAGTAAAGAACAGTCGGGGCACAATTCTACTGGCCTTTATAACCAGGTGGCCCTTATATAGAGGTGGCCTTTGAAGCAGGTTTGACTGTACCTAGAATGTTATTTAAATTGCATAATTGATAAAAGTTTCAATTTTAGTTTTTAGTGAACAGTATGTGATAAATAATGAAAATATTTGGGAAAAAAATTATTTCTTCAAATATGGACTTATATTTACAATATGACTGTACCTGTTTTCGATGAAACATACAGAAGCAATTGTATTTCAATTCCCAATGAAAGACAATAGGGGTCATGACCCTTGATGTGTATCAATTTTCCCGCAATATTACGTCATGTCCTACACCGTGACAGGTGGTCGCGTAGTCATGTGAGATTCGCCGATCTCGCATTGCTAAAAACTGTATATCACACGCGCAGATATGGAAAAATAGCGCCAAGGTACAAAATATTTATTGTAAATATAGGAAATGACATTTCTGCTCATGGTATTTCAAGGGATAATGAAAGATAGTGTGGCGCTTCGCCCTTCATCGAATTTGGCACGCGCCACATTATCTTTCATTACCCCTTGAAATACCATGATCAGAATGTCATTTCTTAAATAGAAATTACTGGAAACGACTTTAAACACTTAGTTCAAAGTGACTCTTAAGCACTTTCCAAGTAAAATATGTCGTTTTATCTGTTTAAATTCCTTTTGTATTGAAAATACTAAAATATTTAGAAATACGGTAAAATTGTATTTTTGGTTAGTGTATTTAACGATTATTTATTTTTGGTATAACGTCCATTTCCTTCTGCAAAAAGATATTTTATAGTATGATTTGACTTAGAAAAACCATTTTTACTTATGTTGTGGAACAGATACTTTGTTCTCATTGTTTAATATCATTTTTGCCAAAGGACGACCGTTTTTGTGTCTGGAATATATAAAGGGAGATAACAGTGTCTTTTGCAATTATATTGTGTCCAAGTTACATCGGTATGTCACTTGTAACCAACTATTCAACAAATCATTGACAAAGCATGTCAAAAATTGTTATAACAAACAAATTTGTGGCCAACTATGAATCACTTTTAGGGGTGTCCAAACTTTCTTGATGGACCTGTACATAGATATATGGAAAATGCTGATTTGACGTTAACAACAATATTAAATTAAAGTTATCAATGATAATACAACTGTATGCAGATAATCGAATTTTCGTTTCTCCGCTCAGAACAATTGTTATAGATATCTCATGATTATCTTCATTAAAATAAAAACACTGACAAGTAAAGTGATAATTCTGTAACCATATCACCAGAAATAAAGACTCAACTTAATATCACTATTAAGAAAAAAATTTGTTGCCGAGAGATCAAAATACCAAAATGCATTTTTTCTTAGGACAACCTTATATCTACTTTAGGACAACAATTCCTTGTGTACAGTTTCTACCGTCCAAGTTTAAAGGAGAGCAAACCTTTAGCCACCCCGGTTAGAAACTGCTGGGGTAGTACTTCACCAATCGCTGACAAGACAAAACACAATAAAAACAGTTTGTGGTTGCAATTTATTTCTTGTGATGTTTTGCAACATTGTTTCATAGATTAAGGAAATCCTACTCTGCAATGACGAAGATAAACAGAATACCCGGGGTACAAACATTCATGTCCAAATCACAATCCAGAAACTTTGAAACTGACAAGTTAGGTTTAACACATGAATCTCCATTTGGGAAGCGAGACCAGGTGCTCCGGAAGGGTAAGCACCTCCTGTTTAGCTGGCTACATCCGCCACATGTGTAATCAAAATTAAATAAATCAAATTAATAACCTTCTATTGCTAGCAGTATACCAGTAAGGTGGTCACCTTAATATATATTACTACTGCTACATTAAAAACTTATTAAAACACTACACTAAAATAACCACTGCGGTAGCTCAGTTGGTAGAGTGCTCGCTCCGTAAGTGGAAGGTCGTGGGTTCGAACCCCGACCGGGTCTGACCCAAGACTTGAAAGTGGGTAGTGACTGTTCTTTCGCCAAGCACTCGGCATTACGAAATAAAAGTCACGGTTCTTTCGGATGGGAACTTAAAATAAACGAGGTCCCGTGTCACGGTGGGCTTGGCACGCTAAAGAACCCTGCTGTATAATGCCATAAGCGCAACGCACAGGCAAAATTTCTGCACTTTCGCCTATAGCTGGCAACGTCTCGATATAAGTGAAATATTCTTGACTGGGACGTTAAACACAATTACTCACTCACTCACTACACTAAAAAAAGCAACCAATGTCGGCTACCTCGGAATGAATTTTAAATTCAACGGACAATCAAGCAAAACCAATCTTACATGAAAAAGCACTATTCAAATTAAACAAGAGGCACATTGGCCTTACCGCTCGCCTGAAGGTGTGTTAGATAATTAACTATTTCATCTGTGACCTTGACCTGTATTGAGGCAGTACAAACTGTCAATTTTGATTTGTACAAAGGTAAAACCTTTTAAGACTTTTAAATATACAATCCCCAATATCGATCCCACGTCATGTGTTAATTGCAAGAGTATCACTCCGGTAATTGTATGAATGCTCCGCTTATATCAAGACTTCACCAGCTTTATGCGAAGTGACGGAAAGTTTGACCCATGAAGTGCGCTAAAATGATGATTATTTAAACGCACCACACCTGCGTCGACATGGGTCATCGGTTTTTAGGTCTTATCCAAATTACCCTAGTTGCTTTCGTTTTAAAATACCATTTTAAGTCTTGGTCACCCCTAACGGAGTTCAAACCCGCAATCTTCTTAAACCGTAACAGAGTAATAAACAAACCATAACAAAAAAATCTAATTCAACGATTTCTTCGAAGCTGCGTCTAATTAAACTCCCGAGATGTGAAATTATCTCGGGACTCTCTTGTAGTAGTTTTGTCATGTCATTCCTCATCTTTATGAGTAGAGTAGAACTGGAAAAATCTACTTGCATTTGACTCTTGCACTCGGGCTAAACATGGTTGAAATCGCCGAGTGCAACCAGGGTTTGGATTTTCATTTCTCAAATTAAAAACCCGACATACATTCCACAAATTATTCGACGGCGAAACCACAATGCTACTACCCGAGATATTGTCCATTGTCAAAAATATTAAATTTGATTAATTTTTTAATTTTACTTCATTTGTGGTAAAATTTAGTTGTTACATTTGTGATAAATTTGTGTTGCTACATATGTTGTAAAATTTTGCTACATTTTTGACCAACATTTACTACATTTGTGACCAAAAGTACCACATTTGTGGTTCGTTAATAATACTTTATTACATTTGTGACACTGAAACATTTGTTGTTCGTTACTACATATGTGACACTATTTTATAACATTTATGACACTTATTACATTTGTGGTAGTTACTACATATGTGACACTATTTTATTACATTTGTGACACTTACTACATTTGTGGTAGTTTCTACATATATAGGGGGTCACACAACCTGTCGTTCATATTTCTTAGATAACATAGATGGTTTTCATTTACAGATTTTATTATATATATGACATTGTAGATCTGCTGTGTGCTGATTTTTAAATGTTTTTAATTGCAATGAAGTTTTAATGTGCTGATTCTCAATGCATTATGCTAATAAAAATTGAAAATAATGTTACTACTTGGTCTTTGTCCAAGACTGCGAGATTTGTTTCCCTTTGATTGAGTTGTTATGTCTTGCTTACTAGGGGTTGTGAACAGTAAGAGAGCAAATATTTATGATGGAAATAATCAAAAGAAACATACCAATCAATATCCAAACCACAATCCAAAACCTATTACTTTTAAGCTAACAAATCAGGTTAATCATGTGAACTAGTGAGGTCCGATGATTTGGAATGGTAACCATATCCGTGTTTAGCTAGTTACACCCGCCACGTGTGAAATCAATTTGAGAATAAAAGAAACATGAATCTGTGGGACGCCAGATATACCCAAGGTTAAGTTGAGTTGAGTTATGGTGTTTAACGTCTCAGTCAAGACTATTTCACTTATAAATGAGACGTTGCCAGCTATAGGCGAAAGTACAGAAATTTGCCTGTGCATTGCGCTGATGGCATTATACAACAGGGTGCTTAAGCGTGCCAAGCCTTCCGTGACACGGGACCTCGTTTATTTTAAGTTCCCATCCGAAAGAACAGTGGTCCAGGGTTATTTTGTATACTTATCAACAATATTGTGATGGCGGAGGAAAAAATACGGATCAGACACATGATAAATGCATGACATTTAATCAGAGCCACAACAAAAGAAATGAGCATCGATCAGACCAACCCGTCCATAACCATTTCTGTAATCAACCTTTGTCTTTATACCACAAATAGCTGAACCATTCTGACAGGAACCACTATAACCAGTCCAAACGCCCCATCTGTATAAGAAATTGTCAGATTAAACGTCGGTGCTGTAAAATCATGTTTTTGGAAAATTTTCAGAGCCACCAAGACCATAGTATTGGAAATTTAAATAATTACAATTTGAAACCCAGACTGTAAATTCCTACAAATAACTCATACTTAGTATATATACTGAAGGATTCTGTAATATAGAACGCCCTAAAATAAATATGACAATTTCAATATACCCTTATTGAATTTTAAATTTAATACGAATATTAAATAATTTACATTGTTGATTAATATTTCAAGTTATTGAATGACCCAGTCTTGTCAAATTTGGAAGGTCGTGTTATTATTTTAAACTTTGTCCTATTCTGATCCTTGGTTGTATAAATAATAATTGTGTCGTATACCATTTTTGAATGTATTTTATGATCAAATTTTAAAAATTGGTACATGACAATTGATCAAAACTGGAAAATTAAACTAATTAAAAAAACTATTCTATAAGTATACTGGGTGCTTATCCAAGGATTATTATCTTCCATTGTCATGAAACGCAATTTTCAACTGGTGAACGTAAACTTATCAACAGTATCTTGTAATAGCCTTCTTTTCATAAATTCTTGTTATTAAAATTAGTAGTAGTATGACACTTGAAATATAAAATAGAATTATTTTGACTTGGACTTAAACTTGTTTCGCGATCTATATCGATGTGTTTGAAATTCTTTTTATTGAAATCCGTAGTGTTTGAATTTGTGTATTCAAAGCACACTGACTGAAAACGTAGACATCCTAAATGCTTTTTGAATCTATTGACATTATATTTTTGTATTATTACCATTGAAATGATGAATCTATGATGGACGCCGCGATATGAGTATATAAGACTGAGAGTAAAAATAATACATACCTATCCTCATGATCAACAAATGGATGGTCCAATACGGTTTCTTTCCCTCCTCCATTCGCTCCATCATAAGTTCTACATCTGAACCTTGCGTTAATGGCGGCTTTGTGGTCTAGGTTAAGTGACTATATGCCAAAATATTATAAATTTATAAATTAAAAATTTTAAGTATTATAAGAAGTTGAATACGCCAAATACATACAGCACATCTGGACTTAGTAACTTTACAACTAAGTTTTGCCTCGAACTTCTGTTGTGGACAACATAATTATCATTACTAACATCACACATAACGATTTTGTTTTAAAAAACCTATATAAATATCAGATGTGGATAATTATATTACATCATGGGAAACATGTCTATAGGATAAGTTTACGTTTTTTAACTAATAAGGCATCTCTCAACGTTATTTCTTTGCTTTGGAATTGTGATTTGGATACGGATTGGTTTGTTTGTTTTTGATAGCAACCTATACCGACATACAAATGAATACTAGTATTTAAGGAATTGATTCAGAATATAACATATTATGATATTTCTCACGTGAATTCTTCAAAATGGCAAAGTGTATTTGTGTGTATGTCAAAGATACTTCTTTTTAATTTGTTAAAACGACTACATGTAGTCGTAATAACTGATAATCCCTCATGAAAATGGATAGTGATGTTTAGCATATGCTGTTCAAGGTTTGGTCCTAATCTGTTCGTAATGTCCGATTCTGCATTACATGTGTTTGGTATATGAACAATTACTACCTTTTTCCAAGTTTTTTGTTACCGACATTTCTCATTCAATGATTGTTTAAAGTAAGTTTAACATACATGTACATGTATTTATTATTTAACTGTAATGCTTAGTCTGCGAAATGCCATACATCTATGACCTTGTGAAATGCCATACATCTATGACCTTGCGAAATGCCATACATCTATGACCTTTTAAAGTTTTAATAAAAAGGTTCCGAAACAATATCGTAATTGCTTTTGTTGTTGTTGATGTTTATGTTGCTTAACGTTGTATCAGAAATCCTTCCAGTTTTCACGACATATACATGTTTATTAATCCCTAAGAGTTAATCTTAGAAAAATGTCGTGTATGATTGAGATGTGCGAATGTCTTGTGGCTTGTCTTGTACTATTAAAAGGCGCACTCAGGTCGACTTTAACCGATTCAGTTTGCTGCAGACAAGCGAACGACTCCCTCGATAACTTAATAACAAGTTAACAATTTGGCATCAAGGCGAGGAAGCGGTATCTAAAATTTTAAAGTTTTAAGTATGATGGAGGTTCGAACCCACGACCTACAACTATCGAGTCTGAAGCTTATTAAAATAGCATTTAGGTCATACCGGTTTCTCGATGTTCAATTCAAATCCAACTAAGAACTCGTCAGTTGCACATCTTTTCCATTCACCATAGGATCCTGATGGACCTGAATAAAATTGAATTTTAATTAGGAATACATTTAATATAATATATAATCATACAGCCGCCGAGGCAATTGTTCTGGTATTTGATACCGTAATTAATTATTTAATGTATCAATTTTAACTTTCAAAATGAACTTCTTAATAGATACATGTATGCCATATACCTATTTTAATTTAAACATAAAATACATTTAAAAAAGTGGTACATGTTTATGACAATAAGATATATCACTTTTTGAACGTATGTTTAGATCATTTTCAGTATATAGATCTGTATATTACAGATACACAAACAAGCAGGATCATATTGCAGTGCGAGTAGTTGAAGTTATAAAAGAAAACATTAGACAAAACTTATTAAGATCACTAATTAGAGGTAAGACAATTATCGAATTACAGGATACTTGGTACGTGTTTTTGATAGAATGTTACACCAAATTTAGATCAATAAATAGTTTACAATTTAACTAATCATTTAGCTGGTCAATTTAATCTCTGTCAATTAAATTTATTAATAAGAGGATTAACTGCCTAAGGAAGAAGCAATTATGTTGTTAATTTCTTTTCATTGGTATTTCAATTATATGTTTATTAAGTAACAGTTGAACTAAATTTGGTGTGAACTGAAACCGTTTAACGTCACATTATATTGTGGGGGACATATGAGACAAAACTACGCCAGTAAGGCGACATCTTCTATCGGTATATATTACCTTCCCCGGACTGTATAAAACCTCCGAAGATAGACTGATCTTCTAAATAACTACAGCTAAGAAGTATTGCATTTAAACCGGAATCGTCACCAATATGTTGATCGGCCTCAATCTAGAATTTAATCAATTAATTAAGCATATTAAAACGTATAATATGTCGCGCATAATGGTACAAAAAAGGGGAAAAACAATATCGTCGTATCACTACATTCTTACATTGCCAAAAGCTGACTGCAAAATAATATCACATAGTTACGTCTTTATTTTTGACTGGCTACGTATTTATACGTAATCAATAAACACCTTTTTCAATTATATAAATTTCACACACAACATTTATCGCACCTTTAACTGGAATCCTGTTGCGTACATTCCATGTGCGCAGAATTGTGGACCATGCCAGGACCCTCCGTACACAGAGTGCACTGGGTTATTCACAGAGAGGACTTTTGTCACATTCCTTGGGTACCTTTCACAGTAACAAAATCCCAGATAAACTAAAACTAAAAGTACTATAGTACTAGCCATTCCGCTAATGTAAGATCAAGATTTACTCGTGTCTTCGGTTTCTTAGTTCACGGTCATGTTATAAGTGTCGTACGATGCGAGATAAGACCTAAACGATACGTTGTATAATATATAGAATGCAAGATTAGAAATTTAAAATTAAGAAATCCAACTGAATTTGAAATGAGAACTTCTGTGGCGGTAAAGCTAGTTAAATTGATGGTGCTTACCCTTCCGTGGCAGCCGGCTTCATTTCCCTGGTAGAAGTTCATGTGTAAACCTAACTTGTGAGTCTATATGATATAAAATCAGCATGAAACATGGACAATGATAAAATAAACACAACACATGGCATTGTACTCTGAATAAAAAGACAAATAAAATCAATCATACCGTTCCATGTTCACAATCACAATGAAAAAAAAGCAAAGTGAAATTTTTAGCAAATTAAGTTAAACACGTAAACTTCCAAATCTGATATAACCTCGTTTATAACAAATTATAAATGTCACTTTTTAATAAACGTTAATAAAAATCTTGTTCGATTGTAAATTTTGCAATTACTCAAAAACTTATCTTTGCTTAATCGTTCAAAGAATGGTCTTATGTGAAATCGGTAAAAATTAATTTTGGTCTTTATATTCTCTCATTTCAACATCTAAAACATATTTGGATTTCCACACACAATTTTGGTCCAAGAATTACTGATGAGGAGTTTTATTCCGAAACGGTCGTCTATATATAGTGCTGCAAAATTAAAAAAGGTTAAGCAATAGTTATATCAGAGGTAAGACGCATGAATTTATGAGCAACTTTTGAAGGTGTTCACAAAAAGCTTCAAGGTGTATATACATGTATATCTTAAATATATATAAATACATTGTAGTACTGTTAGTGGAAAATAACTAGTATATATTTACCAATATATAAATATTAATAACTAGTTTTGCTTTTCCGCTAACAGTACTACAATGTATTAACGCACAGGACTTGTGCATCTATTCGCTTGCTATGATATAGAATGCATATACAAATACGTGTATTAAAAATCCTATAGTGACCGACTAAATAATCTAAAATGATCGCTACTTCTTGAACATTGATAGATATGGGGTTTTTTTGGCCATCATACGTATTTCAGAACCTTCCTGTTTATGATTTAATTCCAAGATGCATCTATCTACATGTGATTTAGTAATCTTTCATGTACATGTATAAACCTTAAGAGAAGACTGTTGTCAAATAATGCAACTCAACATACAGGCCCAACCCAAAAGTTTGAATGCCCTATAAATGAAGTTTATAGCTAGGCACGAGTTTCTAAACTAATACAAATTTTGACAGGTTTTCTCAATCGTGCTTTTAGTATTTACCAACCAGTGACATACCAACAGAGCGAAAGGATGCAAATTGCAAAAGACACGGTTGTCTCCCTTTATAAATTTCAGACTGAGGCCCTTGTTTAAAGAAAAACAGTTTTCTAAGACTAACGACAAAGCTTATGAATAGAATTATATTTCTCTTCGTCAAAAAATACTATGAAATATCGTTTTGGTGTGTGATATGGGTGTTAAAAAAATATAAATCTTCATACACACTCAACAAAATCTGATTTTTCACTTTTTACATTATACCTTAAAATCGTCATTACAGAATTGATTGTATCTTACAATATAGTATGTTATTCTTCAAAAGTGCATATTTGACATTTATTTCAGGTTTAATAGCTATTTCAATATTTTCTTATCATTTAATCTATATATCAAGAAAGTTTTCGTAAATGTTACCCTTCCAGAGCACCTGGCCTCACTAACCCTGGTGGAAGTTCACGTGTTTAACCTAATTTTTCTACGTTTTTATTTTGTTTTTGAGTTCAGACATGGATCAAAATGTTTGTTTTTGATTATCATTTGTTTTACCACTCGCATTTTACGTAAACTGAAAACGGTAGTTTTATCGCTTATTTAAAGAACATTCTATATGGTAGATACAAACAGTCTTTAAACAAATAAAAACAAAAAGCATAAAGTACTGAGATAACCAAAACCCTTGTTTTACAAAGCTTATATAAGTGGGCCTCCAAACCTTCGGAATGGACCTGCATAGATGTCGCTCTATCATTTAATAATATTATATTTGGAAAATAGGAGCATGTTCGCTGTATCATTTAATAATATTAAATTTGGAAAATAGTAGCATGTTATCTGTTTATTGAGCTATCACCGAGTCTAATAGTTCTACTTCATATTTGAACTGCTACCTTAATTATGACGGTCAAGAAAGGCTATATTTGAAGCTGTATAACAAACGCGATGGCTTTAATTTTTTCTTTTCGACTTTCCTGTCCTATGCGCCATTATGTCCACATAATTGTGCTTATTATGCATTTGTTTCACAATTAATACGCTATGGTAGAGCTCCAGCGTTTCCCTCTACGCATACGAATGCTTTTTATAATGAAGCAAGCTGCTAACAAATAAATTGTTGACTTATTGATATTTTAAGCCTGGCGTTATAAATCCCCTCAAAATGTTTCACGGCCGTTATCACAACATTGTAGTTGATATGTATTTAAATTTATCTTGGATATATTTGAAGTCTAATAACTCCATGTTACTTTTATTCTCAATTTTGATTTTAACACGTGACGGGTGTAGCTAGCTAAACAGGAGGTGCTTACCCTTCCTTCCGGAGCACCCGGCCTCACTTCCCTGGTGGAAGTTCACGTGTCTAACCTAACTTGTCAGTTCCAAAGTTTTTACTTTGCTTCTGGATTGTGATTCGGAAATGGATAAGTATGTTTGTTTTTGATTATACGTATAGCTAGCAGGTGGGTACTCTTCCGTAACACCCAATGTAGTCTATAAATTAATGTTCACATGTTTAACGTCATTTACAAGTTTTCAAATTTTATACTTTGCTTTTGGGATTATGTTTAGAGATGAATCGGTATATTTGTGATTCATTAAGACGTTGACATATTTTTGTGTATTAACGAAACAAGGTTGATAATTTGATAAAACTGTATATATATTCATAATTGAAACTTAAACCAGGCACTTGAGTGTAATTTTATGTTTTCTTGAAAACAATTTTGGTCCAACCACTAGAGATGAGGAATTGTATTTCGAAATGGCCGTGTAGTGCTGTAAATTTAAAACTGGCATAATATGTGATTTAAACCACTGAGCTGGCATCTCTTCTGGTGGATGTTGCCCCGAGGATATCGCAAACTCAGTAAGCAATAATTGAGTATTATTGTCAGAAATATATTATTGTCTAAATTTGCTGCTAGTTAACATTTGAAATTCTTCAAAACTAAGGTATATTCCCTCATGTAAAGTATTTCCTTAGCTAAATTTGGTAAAATATATTTTGGTCTTTTAGGTATCTTTTCAACATCTTGAAAACAATCTTGGTTTCATAATTTTGATCCAACCACTACTGATAAGGAATTGTATTCCAAAACGTCTAGTGTTGTAAAATTGATATAATATGTGATGTTATATTTACAAGTAAACAAAGTCTTTTATGATGTAACAGTTTATTTTTTTTTTAGAAATACTAGCTGTTTTAAGTTATTTGGTTAACTTAATTAAAATTCAGAACAAAATCCGCCAAAACACCACCCACGACAACACATATCTGCATCTGTACAAGGCACGTACTCAGGAACACATTTTTAAACTATAAACAAAGAAATAAATACATTTGATTTGTTGTCTTTTCTGTTACGATTCAAAGACACAAGACAATAGGTAAGACAATTAATCTGGACACAAAATAATTAATAACATAATTAAATACATACGAACAACGTGCATGCATAGACAAACTAACCATGTGATGGTTTGTGCAATTTTCGTTGAATATACATATACATATTATTACATGTATTATTATTATTATCATTATTATTATTATTTAAAGGCAGATTTAATTGGATTTTATCCACTCACACAACATGTAACAAATGAGACATTTACCACAAAATTACTGTCAGCATACACCTCGACACAGCCATGTTATAATACTATTATCAACCTCTGACAACCTGGTAAGTGAATTAACTCGCAGGGGGACTGTGCTTCGTTTGGTTAACAATAATTTCAACGTCAACTTTGTTTCTTGATAATATCCACAGGCAGACATCACATCAAGGGCGACTAGTCGTTTTGACAGTTCGTTTGCAATGACAACGATGCAGAAACACAAAATGGCTACTTACACTACATGACAAGTCACAGAATAAAATATACCTTCTAGGTATGTGGACATACAGAATGGTCACCTTCAGAAGAAATGTCACCCTTTGAGCGATGCCGTCGAGTGACTATTCTGATGGTTGACAATTCTGAATGTATTGATGTGTCCGCTTGACCTTTAATTAAATAAATAATACGGACCAGAATATTTCTCTTTAGGGTACAGAGTTGGTTAAATCGTTTCCACCATATGGAACATGCACGTATTGGGTGGATGCTTCTGTAAAGATATTCCTAATTAAGGCCAAGGGGACAGGTCAATGCTGTGCCTATACACATACATAGTGGGTTATAATTCTATATTATTATATCTAAACAAGGATATTCGGAAACATGCAAAGCTTGATTTATTGTAATAGGTAAGAAAGATAGTTTTAGTTTTACAGATGAAAAATTTTCTGACTTTACGCGTACTACTGCCGAAATAAAGTTGGATTACGACAAACTTTTTATACTTATTTTCTACACAAATAGATGCAAACCAAAACATATGGTCCGTTCTGGACATGCACAACATTTTCAATTATATTAACTGCATGCTGTATACTGAAATAAGAAACAGACTGTATATTGTAGTAATTGGTTTCCAATCTCAATTTCATTCCCATATAAACACAGCTCAATGACCATCATACCTATGGTCGCATGCGTTATAATGATGTAATGCATTTGTGTACAACGTTTGGAAGGAAAGTGAATTCACTCGACGAATGCCCACGTAACTCAGTAAATACGCCATCCATAAACTTCCTCTACACGAAACATGTATCTTTCTAACACATTCGTTGCCTTTCTTTGATGAACGCAAGAAAAAAGAATTACTTCTTTGACAATTGTAGTAAAATTGTGAGCAACGTGTAATTGAAAACATGCGATCTCAAATATTGTTAGCAAGAAAGACTTAGAAATCCGAAAATGTGAAACAATAAGCAGTGTCCATTCATCACATTTAAATATCAAATGAAACAAGTAAAACGTTTTACATTGATATATGCTGAAACAGTCATGCACACTTAAATAACCGTTTAAACCAACAACAACACAATACAGCACTACATACAAACAAAAAAAGGAGAAGGCAAAAATCCAGATAATTCAAAACAGATGCAATACAATTTCCGCTGTGTACGGGTCCTGGATATTTTAAATTGAATATTAATAGTATACATTTCTCACCTTCTCAATACCATATAATCGGGTGGATTGGTATCTGAAAATAATATATAATTGTGATTGTGAGTTTAATTTTGTTATACGTAAAATTTTATGAAGTCCATTCAAGGCAACAAAAAAGTATAATGAGGATGATGACAACTGCAATGATGATAATGATGATGATGGTGGTGGTTGTTGTGGTGGTTATGATGATGATGAAGGTGGTGGTGGTGGTATTGATAATGATTATGATGATGATGATGATGATGATGGTGGTGGTGGTGGTGGTGTTGATGATTATGATGATGATGATGATAATTATGTTGATGGTGTTGATGATTATTTCGCGACCTTGACCCTTCCTATATGACCTACGTTCAAGGCCATAACATCCCTTTGGACCATGGAAGATTAATTATGTGAACTTTTATAACAGTAGTTTAAATTATGGTATATGACCCGTACACGAGTTTAGACAGACAGACAGACGGACGGAGAGACAACATGGTGATTCCTATATACCCTCTGAAACTAGTTTGCGGGGTATGATAATAAAATATAAGGTCTGTTAATCTTGAGTTTAACCACTTTAACTGTATGCATTATATTTAATATCTGCATGCAGACACCGTAAACATACAATAACCTTTGCAACATACTGTATACGTAGAAATATTCACTGGTATAAACTTTAGCGGTTTTGGTGTGGAAAGCATTTTCGCTGGTATAAATTTTTGCGGTCACGTAGGTGGTGTAAGCATCTGACAAGGATATAAAATTTCACAGTTGATTTATTTTCTCGGTTAATCAGTGACCGGACCGTGAAAATAGCGAATATAAATACACAGTGAATATTTCTACGTATACAGTAAAAGAAAAAAAACAATATTTAAATTGAAACTAATTACGAAGAAAAGGCATAAAATAAAAACTAAGATTTAATAGAAAAGGCAAATTAGGATAATTAAAGAAAACTAAACCATTGACAACTGAGATATAAAAAATTGAAAATGATGCTGGAGTTTAAAGATAAAAAAAAGATACTGACGATTACTGGCATCAAAAGAATGCGTACAAGAGAAGTGTAATGACCGATTTTAAACGTGTAGCATATTATTATTTTATACTTCTCGTACAAATAAACTTTTCCACAGAAAATATACTTGTTTTACTGCAATTTGTTCCAAACCCTTTTGGATTTTTAAAGTGAAAGTCAGTCTTTGTTGTGAAATATTTGCTTCCACTGTCATTGGTCCACTGTTATTTATAATGGCCCCTTTTTCACATAAGCTTAGTTTTTTGCATGTTTGCCAACATTTTCTCATTTTTGCAAATTTATTTATCAGTTTTGTGAATTTATTTATCAAATTAAACAAATGTTTATGTATCGTATCGATAGCATATGGTGTAAAATAATAATAACAGAATAATAAAATAAATAGTTTCGCAATTTTGGTCCAAGCACTACTGATGAGGAATTGTACTCCGAAAGGACCGTCTAGTGCTGTAAAATAAAACTGGTATAATATGTTATTTAAACCCCTGAGCCGATGCTGGTGGCTAGTGCCCCAAAGATATCACAACCTCGGTAGGCAATGATTGTGTGATATTGTCAGAGATATACTAAATTTGCTGTTAGTTAACATTTGAAATTCCTCAAAAACTAAGGTATACTCCCTCGTGCAAATTATTTCCTTAGCTAAATTTGGTAAAATTTATTTTGGTCCCCTTGTAATCTTTTTAACATCTTGAATATATTTTTGTTTCATAAATTTGGTCCAAGCACTACTGATGTGGAATTGTATTCCGAAATGGTCGTCTAGTACTGTAAATAAAACTGGTATATCATGCAACTGTCTCATTAAACAAATATAGATTTTTATTTCTTATACAAAGTATATACATTCATTTCAATTCCACCATTATTATATATGGAATATATTTACCTGTTGTCATGTCACCAGTTGCTACTAAAAAATAAAAAATAAAATGGAATTAAAGATACGCGTTATTTAAGGGCAACACTTGATACAATTTCAGAGTTTTTCGTTTTAAGTATCTTATTTAGGTCAGTCAATATGAAAAAACATTGCATGACATATGGCAACATATTTAGTACATCAGTGATTGAATTTCCGAGGAAACAGAGACAATTACCTAAGCGTAGCTTCCTGTTAAGTATCATAACATATTTTGTTGTGATCCATATAAAACATTGATGGAGTGGGAGACTTTTGACATTTTTTAACAAAAAATAGGCTCTTTACGCGACTACCAAATGAATAATAAAAAAGCTTAAAATCTTTATATCTCATTTCTATATAGAATATATTTACCTGTTGTTGTGTCACCAGTTTCTGTAGCTGAAAATAGACAATATAACAAAACTGTAGATACAAGTCATTTAAGTAACAACACTAAAAGAATCGGTAGTTGAGAGTCCTTTGGCCAGTTTTTTATTAACCATTTGTGTGATATATAACATCAACTATTTTGTATCAGTTAACAAAATTATTATCACATTTTGTTCTGAGAGGTAGAGTTGTTGAATAATTGTATACAGTTACATTATCAAAACAAAACAACCGATTAGTTTTCTATTAAGTACCTTGACAATCGACTCACACAGATGAATGTTTTGTTGTTATCCATGTAAAAAAATTGAAAAGGCCCGTGTGAGATGATGTTTAACAACGTTTAAACAAAAATTAGGATAAATGTGCGACAACAAAATAGAACTTCGGAATTTTTTATCTGATTTCTATATAGAATATATATTACCTGCTGTCGTGTCATCAGTTGCTGCTACTAAAATGTAAAGATTATAATTAAATTGTATATATGCGTCATATAAGAATCAACATTGATACATATATACAAAATTGAAAGTTGTATGGGTTCCCTTGCTAAATTATATGAAACAAACGGATGATATATGACATCATATCACCCAATTTTGATTTCACTCGTGGCGGCTATAGCTAGCTAAACAAGATTTGCTTACCCTTCCGAAGCACCCAGCCTCACTTCCCATGTGGAAGGTCACATGTTTAATCTAATTTGTCAGTCGCAAAGTTGATACTTTGTTCCTAGATTGTGATTCGGACATCGATTAGCATGGTTGTGTTTTTATTTTAAAACAAACAACTCACTGCTTCATATTAGGACAATAATGCAGCTTTCTGTTAAGCATCTTTACAATCTACCACAAATTTGGATTTTTGTTGTAATGCATATAAAATTACGTTAAAGCAAAGGAATCATCGAAGGTTTGAGCAACAACAAACCAAACACATTACCCGTCCATATTCAACAAAATGAATAATTAAAACAGATAGGTCTGAATACTGAACATTACTAGATAGTACTGGACGATAGTTATATATTTTTAACAGAAGTCTAAGGTTACATTAGTACTTTTGTTGATGAATTATATATACAAGAACATATATATTTAAATGTACAATATAAAATTGTCTTAACGTAAACTAAAACACATTACACTTAACTTTGAAAATGTTTAAATACAGAAAAATATTTTTTTAAACATGGTCAATTTGAAAGGGTTAAATAGAATAGGAAACGAATACTAAATAAAAGGCAAATCAACTAAAAACACAAATAGTTGCTAGACTAAATGGAAAACTATAAAAAAAACTTTGTTTAAAAATCAATAAGTCATCCAAACTGACTTAATTAAAAACATTTTATTAAAGTTTTTAAGTTCTGCCAGTAAAGTAAATATTTCATTATCACCATTATTTATTATGGAACAATTTGTTACCTGTTGTCGTGTCTACAGTTGCTGCTACTGAAAATAGAATGGAAATAAAATGGTAATTATACTACATTTAAGGATCATAAAAGGTACATATAAGAAAATCGAAAATTTTCGGTCTCTTGGTTTGTTCATAAGAAAGACCTGTATGTATTGATTTGTCGATGATAAATGTACAAAAAATGACTTTTTTACCTGTTGTTGTGTCGTCGATTTCTGCTACTGAAAATATAATTAAAATGAAATTGTAATTACACGACATTTAAGGATCATAATAAACACACAAAGAGAAAAATCAGAATTTTTAATCCATGTTGGTTTGTTTTTAGACAGACTCCTACAAATTGATATACTTATAAGATTCTATGAATTGATTTGTCGATGATAAATGTTTAACGAATAATTTGTTTACCTGTTGTGTCTTCAGTTGCTGCTACTAAAAATATAATTAAAATAAAATTGTAATTATACTTCATTTAAGGATCATATAAGACACATATTTTTAGTCCCTTGTATTGTTTATAAGAAAAACATATATGAATAGATTTGTTTATGATAAGTATGATACATAGCTTCTCCGTAACTATATCTATTGTATAAAACACGTTCATGTAGGCAACATAAAAACATACAAATTAACATAAACAGCATAGAATAATTAGATCTTTGTCTAAACTAATCCATATCACATTACACTTAGACATCGACTAATCAGAGCAAAGTATTAGAAGGCATCAAATCCAATTGAGAGAATAAAATAGCACAAATATGAAAACTAAACCAGGGCAAAAAACTAAAAACCACAAATGGCTGCTAGAGTAACAGAAAAACTATAACAGCATTATTTTATTAAAATCATTTTTTTACAATCGATATGAAGTTCTGCAAGTATAGTATACATTTTTTTATTTAATGTGGAATGATTTGTTTACCTGTAGTCGTGTCTTCAGTTGCTGCCACTGAAAATATAATTTAAATGAAATTGTAATTATATGACATTTTAGGATCATATTAGACACATATAAAACAATCGAAAAGATTCGTATGAATTAATTTGTCGATGAAAAAACAAAATGATTTCTTTACCTGTTGTTGTGTCTTCAGTTGCTGCTACTGAAAATATAATTTAAATGAAATTGTAATTATATGACATTTTAGGATCATATTAGACACATATAAAACAATCGAAAAGATTCGTATGAATTAATTTGTCGATAAATAAATGTATAAAAAATGATTTCCTTACCTGTTGTTGTGTCGTCAGTTGCTGCTACTGAAATTATAATTTAAAAAAATAAAAAAAAATATGTAAATAAACGCTATTTAACAATCATATTAGACATAAAAAGAAAAATCTAAAATTTTTGGTCCTTTGGTTTCGTAATTAGAAAAACTGGTATGAATTGATTTGTCGATTATAAGTATGAAGCACATACATATTAAACCTGTGCATGTAGACAACATGAAAAACACAATAACATGAACAGCATAGAAAAATTAGATCTCTCCCTAAACTAATTTATATCACACTACACTTAGGAAATCATTAAATCACAGAAATGTATAAAAAGGCATCAAATCTATTTGAGAGGATAAAACAACACAAAAATTAAAACTAAACAGAACGCACATAAATTATAAATATAAATGAATACCTGTCTAAAAGGACAAAATATTTTGAATTATTATTATTTAAATAACATTTGATTTGAATTAATGTAAAGGTCTTTATGTAAAGTATATGTTTAAGTATGAACATTATTATTCATGCAATATTTTTACCTGTGGTCGTGTCGGCAGTTTCTGCTGCTGAAAATATACAGAACATCATAAAATTGTAACAATACGACATTTAAGAACCATAATAATAACACTTAAAATTGTTTCTCTTGGCAGTTTATATAAAACATCCGTGCAAAATTATTCGATATAGTTGATTGAGGTGTTAAGTGAATTTACGGAACAAAACAAGAGGATGTTTGAAGTTCAAAGAGCGATTAGAATATATATTTGCAAAAAGCAAAGCATGACATATACAACATCGAATTATGAGATCATTGAATTTAACTCAATTTAAATATCTTACAGTATTATATTTTCTCTAATTGGTCAATTTCAGTAGTTTATCTTACAATAAACAAGTATTTCTATTCAATATAACATTTTCTGATTCCGTATCGGGGTGTCTGATATTTTTCCGTATCAGGCATTTGCCTGACACAAAGTCGCGCGCGTTAGTTCGCGGACTACTTCAGATTCATAGTAATGACGTCATCAGATTGGAATGTAACGTAAACAAAGATCGGGGGTTTCCCCTAGATTTTGTCATGTCAAAACAAACGAATGCAGTCACAAACTACGATTAAACGTAAAAATGTCTATCTTAATCCGAAAATAAAGCGGTAAAATGTAATTTTCGGCAATGACGGTAAGTTGATTTGCATCGGCAGTACATAACATATTCAATGCTCTTCAAAGACGATTCATCTGTCAAAGTAAATACCCAGTCAATTCATGTGAATGTAAACTACACAAAAGACTCAAAACACTGTCATAATCATACGTATTAATAACAAATAATCGTCACTTTCATTTTCCAAAGATTCCATTGTCTAAAAGCTTGTTGATCACACGTCCAATGAACTGGCGTCCGTTAACCGTGATCCGTGTTTTATTCTGTTACGTTACACACCCCAGATATTCATCCGAAAAATAGTACGTACTATGTTTAACTTTATTTAATAAACTAGATTTTTTGCTAAATTTGAAAAATTTGTATGATAAAAATATCATTTATATCTTATGTATGTACGGGATTTGTATCAGAGTCTCGTCTTGTCCCCATGACACATCACGACTTGCCGCTGTATATGTATATATATATCGATATTCAATGCAAAACGTCCCAAAAAAATACATAATAGTTGCCAGACGAAGAAGCTACATAAAAGTATCAAAAGCTTTTCCAACTTGTTGAACATCTCGAATAATGCAAAAATAAAGATCATTGTGCTGATTACACTAAAATTGGACTTTGAATGCCATTTGGAGTATAATACTAGTAAAAAAGCAATGGCTTTTTTTATGCCTTTGGATACGGACCTGACCAAAATAATGTTTGGCCTGGATGTATATTACTTTAGAAACAGGAAACCATTACAGCACAGACCATAAAATTCAAGTTAAAAGAACAAAATAGCATAATAGGAAAATTCATCAAAAATCAAATTAGCTGATTTCTGCCATTAAAGCCTACATTTGATTAAACAACATCATATATGGAATATCTTTACCTGTTGTCGTTTCATCAGTTGCTGCTCCTGAAAATAAAAGAAATCGTTTTATAATTAAACCTCTTTTAACTTTGTAATTAGCACGCCTAATGGTCTCGGCCAGATCCTTATAATCATTTCAAAAGACAATAACAGTAATTCTAAACTATATACTGCTACTGGACACATAAATCTTTAAAATCTTTAAAAGTTGAATCAAAAACAAACAAACCATGAAATAACATCGTTTGAAGGAAAACTAAACAAAAGGCAAATCATTGCAAATGAATCCAGACTAAAAAGAAAAATATAAGCATTTTCTCATTAAAAGCATTGTATTAAAACGTATATTAAGTTCTGTCAGTAAAATCTACATTTCATTATCACCAACATATGTAGATAATAAATTAAATATGTTTACCTGATGTCGTGACATCAATTGCTGGTTCTGAAAACAAATATAACAAAACAACTGTTGATCATTTCAAGAAATATGTAATACATTTCAGGAATAAAAATATACATAATAACAGAATTTGGAATTGTGTTGATCCCTTGGCAACCTTATATGAAACATCCGTATGATATATAACGTCGTGTATATAATGATCGAAAAACAAACATAACAATTCTTGTCCAAATTACAAACCTGAAGCAAAGTTAAAACACTTCGAAGTTTGATTTACAAAAATATAGTTCCACGTTTTAATAAGAGATATTAAGTTTTTGAATAAAACACTAAAATGAAGAAAAACTAAACAAAAGAATAATCAACTGAAGATATATACGAGTGCAAGGTAATACTGAAAACTCAAGCATAATCTCATAAAAAGCATTTGAATAAAATTTATATTAAAGATGGTAGTAAATTACATTCTATTATCAGCATTATTATATATTGAATATGTTTACCTGTTGTTATGTCATCGGTTGCTGCTACTGAAAATATAATAAAATAAAATACAATTCTAATCATACGACTTTTAACAAAATTATACAAAACATATTTACAAATAACTTAAGAAATCATAAAACGGCATAAAATCTATTTAAGTGGAAATATAAAATAATCAAGGAAACTAAATACAACGAATACGTTCCAAAAGTGTAAGCAACTCCTGTAAAACTAAACGCAATCCCTATGCGTGAAAATCAACAATAAGTAATTTAAATTTAAAAAAAAAGATTGAAAGTAACAACAAACATGAGACTTCTAATATATTCAAGACAATTTGAATACAGAGACGTCATACTTATTTATACAATATTGTGATACCTGCTATAACTATTTTTTTCTAAGCAGTTTGCTACATTGTAAAGGTTCCCGTAGCGAGAATAAGTTATACCATAGCATATGAATTGCGAAAAAAATCTAGGGCAAATTGCTACAAATAAAGGAAAAGTTGACGATAGAAATTTACCATTTCATTGCCACCATTTTAAATAAAGGATGTGTTTACCTGTTGTTGTGTCATCAGTTGCTGCTTCTGAAATATACAGAATACCATAAAGTTCTGACTATATTGCATTATATATTTGTACCAGTATTAAATTTTACAGCACTAAACAGCAGTGTGTGTTTAAACCACGCTTTTGAAGATGTTGAAAAGGTACCCAAAGAAACAAAATATTTTAACGCATGTGCATTGTAAAACAACATAAAAATACAATAGAACGTTTAACATAAAATTATAACATGAATGTCACTTTTAACTATGTAGTTTTACGCTACACTTAAAAAGCACAAAACCGGTACTAGAAGATAGCTTAAACATCGGTCATTTAGAGATTCTGTTTCAGAAAAGTAACTGTATGTAATGTATTATTGTGTGTATGTAGACAAAATAATAATAAAGAATAATAAATAAGAAAAAAATTCACTTCATTATAAATTTTAAAGTTTTTACTTTAACTTTTAAAAAGGTTCAAAACACAGATAAGAATACAAATAAAATTAGGATCAAATGCTTCACGAAATGTAAAAAAGTAAAAAGCATTATTTGATAAATATCACTTTATTAAAAGCTCTGTAAGTGATTGGCCATTATGGCCAATACTATTTATGGAATATATTTACCTGTTGTTATTTCATCAGTTGTCGCTACTGTAAATTAAAAAATATAAAACATTGTAATTACACGATATGTAAGGGTTATAATTCATACACATAAACAGAATTAGAAATAGTTTTGGTTTCTTTGCCAGTGTACTAAAAGATACGTATGATGTAGGCCATTAAGTTTTTTTAAAACAAATAATATTCAATTATCACGATTATTATATATGGAATATGTGTACCTGTTGTAGTTTCATCAGTTGGTACTTCTGAAAATAAAAAGGAAATTGTTATTATACGCCTTTTAACTACCGAAGTAGATATGCTTAAACAGAATTTATAAATGATTGCGTCCCTAAAGAATAACTCACTGATTTCTTACCAGAATGTGAACAGTAGGTTTCTGTTAAAAATCTTGACGAATCTGAATTTTGTATTCCGAAAATTGTTATTCGTGTAAAATCAATCCATAGAACCGTTTGGGATGTTGATGAAATGTATGTTTCAACAAAACAATAGAAAGTTTTATCGAACATAACTGCATGTATTAAATAATATATGTAGATGTATACAATAAACAAAAGCTTACAATGACATGTATTAAATCATATAATGAGATAACGGACTTTACAATGTACCTCAAAACCTCTTTATGTTTACTCAGGAAAACATAAACGCGCAGAAACCATAAAAAGGCATAAATTCCAGCTGAGGGGGAAAAGTGAAGAAAACAAAACAAACCATAATACTGATGGATACTAGATTAAAAAGAAAAAAACATAAGTATTATCTCATATATAACATTTGATTTAACATATATATCTGCGAGTAAAGTATATATTGCATTATCACTATTAAATATATGAAATGCGTTTACCTGTTGACGTGTCACCAATTCCTGCTACAGAAAATAAAGAGAATTCAATAAAATTGTTATTGTATTTTTCATAAAAAATATATATAAAGAGAACAAAATACGATAAAATATAAAATTAAACAATGCAATTATTTCTGAGCATGTTTTAAGTTTGCAGCCACAGACGGTCGTTTCGGAATAAAATACCTAATCAGCGTTTCTCGTACTAAATTTATGGAAACCAAATTATTTTGATTTTGAAACTGTTGAAATGAGAACAACTAGAAAGCAAAAAATGTATTTTAAACATTATTTTGAAAGATTAGGCATAGCATACTAGTAGTTATTTGATGAGTTTTGAATTTGAAATGTAAAAAGCAGATAATGTTGATGAACAATATTTATCTGACATAGTAAATGATGCATTGTCACCATTACTTTACTATATATTGAAAATGTTTACCAGGCGACGTGTTTTCAATTTGTACTGAAAAGAAAAAAGAGGATAATTAAAATCATACGCCATTTTAGGACCAAAATATACAGCAGAAGTAATTGCCGTTGTTTCGTTATGTTAACCATCAGATATGGTATAAGGTATGTTTATTTTATTATATGACTATAAATTTCCTTAATTCTGATTGGTTGAGGTTGTCTTTACTTCGATCTGATAAAACTGCATATTTTATAAAGTCTCTCTCAAACATATTATAATCACCGCGCGTAAAGTCGCAAGAGGGTAACAAAATGAACGTGGCACCAAAATTAGATATAGGGAATTTCCATTATTGACTTGAGATTATTGTAATACCAGACGTATCAATAAACTCAAAAGGTGCAATGTACGTCATCACAAAACTGTTGATAAGTATGATGTCTCTGTATCCAAACTTATCATGGATATATTTGTCGTTACATAGTTCCATGTTCCTTTCATTTTCATTTGTGATTAAATGCGTGGCGGTTGTAGCCAAGAGCTGCTAACACTTGGCGGTACTGGTCTCACTTCCCTAGTTGAAGTTCACTGGATTAACTTCATTTGACTGCATTTTCTCACTTTATTTTTGGTTTAGGACACGTGTTGGTATGTTTGTTTTTGATTAATCAATATATTTGTGATCCACAATGCTTAACTGTGGTTTTATGAGAATATTTTTACCCTATTTTAGTTGACAAATTTACTTACCAAATTTTTTCTCATAATACAATTATCTATTTGATGTCGTTTATAAATAATAAAAACATCTGTATATTATCTGTAGAACTTGTTTTAAAATATACGATTTAAAAAAATATGTACAACTGAACTTTTAAATTAAAAGTGATAATAGAATAAAAAGGATAAAAATAATACATATGTAATTATTATTACATAAAACAAATTAAAATTAATATAACATTATGTCTATTAAATATTCTATCATAATTATATTTACCTGTTTCAACGCCATTACAATTTTCTGAAAATAGCAAAAAGTATAATAAAATTTCAATTATGCCTCAATTAAGCACAAAAATAGATACAAATCTAGCAAATTGGTAGCATTTTAATTCTTTAGCCAGTTTATATACAACATCCCTATGATACATGATATCATACGTGTGTCTGATAACACTTTCTTCTAAGACAAAAGGTAAACAGGGGTTCATTTCCTTCCGAATTTACCGGTCTCACTTCTCTGGTGAAAGTTCACGTGTTTGACCTAAGTTTTTTCTTTGCTTCGGTCATGGATTAGTATGTTTGGTTTAGATGAATCGATTTTAGTAATCATATACAGTTATCTAATACAAATTAAAAACAAAAATCAAACCGATTTTATAGCAGATATCTGTCAATCATCTTAACAATCACCTACATATTGACCTTTTGTAATCCATATAACATAAATGATTTGATGTTGGACATTAAATTTAGGTATTACATAGAAAGTGTGAGTCACAATAAATCAACGGGTACGTGTACATTTTTGAAGTAGCTAGACTTTAAAATATTTTTTTTGTTTAAATGAATTCGTTTTTATTTTTTGGTGGATATGATAGTGAAAAGGCATAATATCTATTTGAAAGAGTAAAACAACATAACAGCGGACAACTGGGAAAACAACAAATAATTTAGACTTAAAGGAAAACAATAATTATCAACTTTAAAGTCATTAAAATGTATGGAACATATTTTTTCTTTATAACCATTATTATATACTAGTATGGAACCTGTTTACCTGTTGTCGCGCCACCTGTTGCTACTGAAAATAGGAAGAAAATAAGAAAATGGTAATTAGACGTCTTTTAAGGACCAAAAACATATGCACATAAACATAAATAAATATGCTCACAAACTCAGTAGGCAATAATTTCGTATTATTGTCAGAAATATACTATAATTGTCTAAATTTCCTGCAAGTTAAAATTTGAAATTTCTCAAAAACTAAAGTATACCCCCTTATGCAAATTATTTCCTTAGCTTTATTTGGTAAAATATATTTTGGTCCTTTGGGTAGCTTTTTCAAAATCATCTTCAAAATAATTTTGGTTTCATAATTTTGGTCCAAGCACTACTGATGAAGAATTGTATTCCGAAACGGTAGTCTAGTGCTGTAAAATTAAAACTGGTATAATATGTCATTGCTAATATATTATTGCTAATGTTGTTTTAATTTTGCAGCACTAGTACTAGTGTCATGTGCTACTTTTGAATGTATTATTTCATAAAAATTCAAAAGTAGCACATCACACTAGTACCTTAGTTTTATTAAGGATCTTGTTATTTTAGGAAGCAGATAAATTATGAATAAAGTCCAATACTATGTACTGCCTCCTGGATTAGCGAAACCCTCGGGGATACATTGTCAACTATCATACATACCAGCCCAGTAGTTGTAATTATTACTGAATTGGTTTTAATTTTGCAGCAAAAACGTATAAGAAAAAATACTGAAATACTTGTGTTGATAGCCTGAAATAATGCATAACATCAATCATATAGTTAAAAGAATTATGAACATGTTCATCATTCCAACTATTAAATTTTGAGCGTGAATTACGGAGATCTAGTTCAAACAAATCTAATCAACAAAACTGTACAGTGTCGTAACCAGAACAGAAAGGAATAAGCAAAACTGTACATGTTACTACTCATTACTGCTATTCATCAGTATATGGTGGATAGTATAGGAGAACTGGTGCGGACAGAAACAATCATTATAAAATCAAAAGACCAAAACTCTGTGTGTGTGTGTGTGTGTGTGTGTGTGTGTGTGTGTGTGTGTGTTCTTAGAAAATTAATTAAATCGGCACGTAAATACGATATGCACCTTCCACATATCATTTCTAATTAATTCCATTGATATCTGAGGACAGTATTTGGCAACTGGTCCGGACAAAAACCAAAAATGTGAAGCACGGGTGAAGGACGGACGGAATGCATAACTACTCGCATCCACTCGCCATATACTCGGCAGGGGATAAAAAGGATGCTAGACTATATAATGAAACAATAGTAATTATTATTATCTCAGTAAACAAACATGTATAAAGTTTTGAACAATAAGGCTTGTGTTTGATTCTATCTATAAAGTATTTTATTATTGTCATTATTTTATTATGTAATGAATACGTTTACCTGCTACCGTTTCATCTAATACCACTGTAAATAACAGAAATAAAATAAAGTTGTACTAATGTCTCATTTAAAGATAAAAAATAGATACAAATAAACAGGTTTTTTTGGTCTCTTTGTCACTTTATAACATAAAACATAAATGTGTGATATTATACCATCGTTTATAACATCATTAACAAAATTAGGATCGCACGTTGAAGTGAGAGATATTCAGTTTTGAAGTTATCGTTGACAGTATTTGCAAGGAGATTCTTCGACGTGTCACACCTGTCTTGAAACGGGGCATCGGTTTCCGAAGTTCTGTGTGAGACATTCTGGAGCAAAGTTCGAGCAAAACAATAAAATGTTTGAGCGAGAACAAATTGGAGAATTAAGCGACATATTTTTGTAGGAAAGGCGAGAATTTGGTAGTCGAGTTCTAGATCTATTTGATGTACTTTACAAAAAGTACCTCTCCCATTCGCCTACATATTGCATGTTTATTTAAACTAATACTTAAGTACTATACTCACATGTGCTACTTTCGCATTGTTATGAATATGAACAATGCGTTTAAAAAAGTAGCAGACAGAACAGTGTAGAAGCAGAACTGTGTACGTGGAATTCATAACCTTAAACCACTGTGTACAGTAAAGACCTTTCGAAAGTTTAACACTAAACTGTCGAATTCTGCAGTTCAGTCGGCCCTCGTTACCTTTAAATTCGACTGTTGTATACATGTAACTATGCATCTTCAGCTTTTCGACCACAAGCTATCCATATTTAGGCAGCAATATCGTTAGTTCAGTGTTAAACTTTCGACTTGTCTGTAAAGTCGTTCGATGTTATTTTCGTTATTTTTTCATTTTATCATTTTTCAATTCTCAATTGGATCTATCTGGAGATAAATGATATACATACCTTTTTGGTGTTCAATGGTAATCTTAAACGACACCACACTCTCTGTTACCACAATCAGTAAAACTGTTGATAGTATAAATTTCATCTGAAAAGTGTAATTATAATTTATAGTTCAGTAATGCATACATTCTCAGAAATTTGACTAAATTATGAAATTAGCAATAAAAATACAATAAAGCCTTATGTTAATACCAATAACACCTAAAAATATGATATTGTAAGTCAGATGGTCTTTATGTCATATACAGTGAAACCTCTCTAAACCGCTGTTTCGATGCACTTTATGATTAAATTCAAAAAGTGGTATATGACATTTATATATTAAAAGATGTCATTTTGCGTTAAAATATTAAGAAACATACCTTGAAATACATGTAGTGATCTTATTGAACATATATACAGGTGGGCGTTATATCAAGTTTAACTGTACAATCTATTCATTCGTTTTAAGCTGACAATAGTGCTGTTGAGAGCGATTTCATCAATATTTACCTTCAAACTTTGTATCATTCAACCTATATTGGATCCCAATATCAGCACAATACTATGTACTATAGTATTCCTTTCGGATCTTCAGCACTAGCTCTAGTAATCTTTTGATGTTTATGCATATACTTAAATATGCTTAAGTCACATCTGTTTGTGCGCCGTCGCGTCAGAAAAAAACACCTTGCATAAAGAACAATTGGTCTACATGTTGAACAGCAGTTGCATGTTGGACAAAAACAAAAGTACATTAGTTTGCTTTACATTTATCATGGACATATGTTGTGGTCAGAGACAATGAACAATGGTCAATATTTTACTGTCATGCTCAGTTTGAACCGGTATGTATGTGATTTATTGATAAATGGCACAAATACTCCATTGACCACACGACGATCATTATTTATAAAAGATAAGTTTAACATAGGTTAATTTAAAAACTGTGTTTCATAATTGAATATTGATAGGATATGTATATTAACCTTAACTTAGCCCGGATCTTTGAAAGTCATTCATTAATACTTACAGTCCAATCTGTCTTAAGGGCCATATCTATATAAGGGTCACCTGCTCATAAAGACCAGTAGATATGTTTTCCAATCGTTTTTCATTCATATTATTTGAACCTATATATAAAGATCACCTGCCAACAAAGGCCACTTTTACTGATTCCCTTTGGTGGCCTTTATAGACAGGTTTGACTATATATATATATATATATATATATATTATATATAATACAGTGCTTACGGCAGTAGCGGATCTCAGTCAGTAGCGGATCATTTTTTAAAATAAAGTTGATTTTTTCCCTATCATTACGAGAAACCAATAAAATTCGGATATATTTCTGTAATACTGATAAATTTACTTCATTCTACATATCATTTAGGTTAATAAACGTCCTATTATTTTAATTCTTGGCTTTTTCATGCGAATGTCATAAGCGTCTCAACGACACGGATGTGTTTTCCAAACACTTACTTTCGATTCGGACGACGTGTTCAATACTTTCAAAGGTAATTTGAAATGATTGCAATAGCTATTTACAACCGTTAATATATCTTCTTTCGAGACATAAACTTTTATTGAGCTTTACAGTTCTTGACAATAAAAAATAAACCCGTTTTCCGAAGGGTGCAAGTACGGCAATAACGGATCAGCTGAGCACTGTAAACAGGGGGCCTCTCAAAAGGCTAATGAAAATGGGGATTCGTAATATTTCTTAAGAAAAAATAAATTTTGCGCCTGATGTATATGTTGTAGTAAATTGTAAACAATGCAGAGACCATTGGAGAACCAGTGCCTAGCTTCCCTCCTTGAACCCATGAGAAAGATGGATCCATTGTCATGCTATGCCGCTATCTTATTTATCATGATAATACCAGATCAATGGGCGTTTTAAAGAAACCATAATTATCATGCTTGAAGGATAATCAATATAAGATTCGAATATATTGAATTAATACATTAATTAATATCCAACCCTATATATTCTTTATACTTTTATGATTAAGACCATGAAAGTTTTATTCCATTCTATATTTTGTCTGGTAACAATTTTGGACATATGATGCACAGTGTACACTCCCAATATGTATCGTTGTTTGTATACACTGTTCTTGTTAAAATAAAATCTTCATGGACAACAGTATGTCATAAAACATAAGGCACAATATTTTTATTTTCTTCGCCAATCTTTGCTTTTATATTTCAGTATTCAAGACAATGTTAATTGACTTAATTTATTATTACATTTATATCAGAAACCTGTTGATGATTTGTTTTTTTTTTATTTATTTAAATCATGTTATTTGTTGATATATTACGGTTAAATTTTTTTATATTGTTTCATAATTTGTATTTTTGCAATTGAATGATGAAAACTCAAACTAATCATGTTTTGAGTTGATTCCCTATCGTTTTCTTGACACTAGGTGGCGTGATCCGCTACTCACAAATTGATTCGTTACTGACGTAAATACATGGGATACAAAACGGGTGGATTGCCCATACTTATAGTCGGACGATTTCTATCATCTAATGATAATTTGAAACAGTGGGGAAATGTCAATTGATAGTACCAAAAAAATACAATCGGCTGCGATGATTTTTTCGGGGAGCAGTGAATATTGCACTAATGATCCGCTACTGCCGTAATCACTGTATATATATATATATATACATGTATATATATAAGTTTAAGTTTAATTTTACGGTGTTTTCTTGTCAAAAAAGGACAACCTCTCCTTTCCCGGATTGCTGTCGTACTCAATTTTAAACCCTGGACACATAATAACATGTCCCATATGATGATAAGTTTATCTAATTCAGCGTAGATAAGCGATCATGAGATGACACATTATTTCTGGTTAATAACGTTGGTTAATACGGTTTTTTTAGATTCACAACTGAAGAAAATGACAGAAATAAACTTTTATATTTGTGTATATATTGTTGATATTGAATAAAACTTTTTTAAATCGCACGAAACAAATAAACGTCAGGCAAGTATACAAATAACTGTAGCAAATTCCTGACCGTGTTGTAAACACGAGATGGTCTTAATGTTAAACTCTCTCTCTCTCTCTCTCTCTCTCTCTCTCTCTCTGCCTCAGTAGTTGTTACCCAAACGCTAAGAACTTTCTATCTTTCGTGTTACTGGAGTTTTTAAATCTACAATGGTATTTAAATGGTTCAAGATAAATTTTCTTTTCATTTACCAGCACAAACAAGTATCTGAATTCCTGAAACCCCATTGTTCAACCAAGTTTGGCTTTTTAGTGAACTAATTTAGCGTATTCTTCAATCTTTATCAAATGCAAATCAAACTTTTTCTCTGACCTGCACGAGAGATCGGCATGTATGTGTTTCAATCATTACAGACAGTTTTTACTTTGCTTATGGATTGCGATTCGGACATGCATTAGTACGTTTGTTTTTTTATTGGACTGAAGCTCGAATCACTCATCCGGCTCATCCAGTGTTTGATGCAGGCCATTTGCCATGCCGATTGAATGATGGTTTAGAATGGAAATTTAATCCTGTTAGCTATTATTAATCGCTTTCCGGAATTTTTTTTACTTCTCTCCTTTGATTTATATTCTTTTACTTTGAATTTTCAGTTAAATGGTTATATATAATTCATTCAAGTAACGTATAGGACAGTCTATTTTGATGCTTTTTCCATAGTCTTTGACTTGTGGAAAAATTTCAGCCCGTTTGGCAAGGTGCTTCACACTTTAATGGAGAACAAGACACCTTTATAATTGCATGTCTCTTGATAATTCAAGCATGATGTCACAATTTCTCAGTCTTGTATTAGCAACTCCTTTCCCATTTCCACAGAAAACTTACTGTAGCCAATTCGTCCATTCCAAACACATACGCGCTGAAACAAATTGCGGATGGGGATTTCATTTTATTTCAAAAATATTTTATTCAAAAAAATTACTGGAAAATGATTGGACAGCATGCATTGCCTATTTTGGTCCTTTGCTAACAGATTGGGGTTTTCATTTTATCCGGACATACCTAAAAAAACGGAAAATTCCAGAAGGCACTATTACATTATTTAACATTATCTGAACGTCCTAAAGAAATTACTTAAAGCAACGACAAACAATGGTTGGTCTGTTTAAGAAATAATCAACATTTGCATTGGTATATCATCGAAATAGTCGAATAATACACGGGCCGGCGTTCACATGCGGGAGAATACATCACAAGGTGCCTTGTTCAATGTTCAACAGCTTTTAATCCACGCCAGGCTGTCACACCTGCAAATTTAGCTAAATGGATAAAGACTTTATTGAGGCAAGCAGATGTTGACATCTCCGTTTACTGTGTATGATAGCACTACTGTGTTTCCACAAATCCAGTGCACATGGAAAATGCAAATATTAAGTCGTATTTTCCAACAAACTCACAAAAAATTGTCAAAACGTGATACAAAATATACTGACCTAATAGGAAAAAATATTTTTCATTCAGTCAAAAGTGAATTTAATTCTGTACATAGAGCAGTTTTTTAACTTTTTAACAAAACAACAGATATTACTATGTCAAAATTATCCCTTCTGTACCTTCTTGTTGTGACGCAACATCGAGAAAAATAGCAAACTTCTTGGTACTTTTAATGAACTTTATCACGTTTTGTTATTTTAGTAACAGTTACAATTTACTCTATATAAAATGGATAAAAATAACAGTTCGTTGTGTTGGAAATAAATGTTCTATTCTTTGCTGAAGTCACGTACCGTATAAATACGGCATTCACCCCTGTTACCAGTACTAGTTATTTGTAATCTGATCAAGTTAAAAAATATTAATATGGCAGTTTTTCAAATTGTTATACAAATTACATGTATTATTTAATTGTAATTTTTCCTGGTTCGTGATGAAAAAACGTTTTATACTGAGAAAACAATTGCAAGAACCTGAACAAATCAGGCGCGGATCCAGACGGGGGCACACCCGGCCTGTGCCCCCCCTAAAATTATAGAACTAAATCTTGTTATTCTTAATAAGAATTCGTAAAATCCATAAAATAAAATTGCATTGTGTAAAATATAAATATGAATTAGCACACGGCTATGGAAGTGGTAAAGAAACGCCATTCTCACATAAACTTGAGAATATGTCTGAAGCGATACAAGAACGCTGACCGCCAGAGGGCGAAAATACCCCCTCTGGCGGTCAGCGTTCGACTTCACTGAAGTGGTACACCCATTGAATCTCACATAAATGTGAGAATATGTATGAAGCTATAAAAGAACGCTGACCGCCAGAGGGGGTATTGAATACACCCTCTGGCGGTCAGCGTTTGACTTCACTGAAGTGAAAGAACGCTGAAGTGGTAAAAGAACGCCGGCGAATGACTTTGTGACTCCGAAAGTCTGATCTGGATGCACTTCGTGTTAGTCGCATAGTTCTTGTCACTTATTATTATTCAGAGTTTTCTGAGATTAATTTTTAAACTGAGTTACGCATCATTTAATTTGAAAACATTACTGAGTGACGAGATATTGTTGCATTATTGCCATAGTTATCCCACGTATATTACTTCAAGTCTTGTATTTAACAAAATACTAAAATCAAATAAAGTATAATATTAAAGATGACTTCATTCCATTTTGATCATTTTACCAAAATATACAATCAGCTTTTATCAGCAAGTTCAAAAGGCTGGCAAACATTTAAATTTGCAGTTAATTTTCAAACGCAATTCATTAAAAGAACACCCCTGCCATCTCCATTGCAAAATGTCAAAATTCCATCCATAGAAGAAGATGTTGTCGCAAGGAGTCTTTATCCACCTGACGCACCTAGCGATTTAACTCCAGTTAAAGTATATGGTGACGGTAATTGCCTTTTCAGGTCCATTTCATTAGCCTTATATGGGTCTGAATCGCATCACATCGAATGCCGTGTTCGAACTATAGTTGAATTAACATCAAATTTTCATCTATATTGCGATGAAAATACTTATAAAAAAATGCTTGGCACAAGTGAACCTTGCATTGATTATATTATTATGTCATCCGCCAGTGATGAAAATGTTGTTTTTGGCAATGTTCATAAAATTCTTGAAAGGGAAATTCTCAAAACCATCAAAAGTGGAACATATTGTTCTGTTGTTCATCTTTTTGCACTTGCAAATGCATGTAAAATACCTGTGCAAAGCATTTATCCAAGAGTGAATAATCCTGCTATCAACAGAAATATTAATAACGGGATAATTAAACCTCTCTCTGAAAACAAAGATCCTGATACTATTCTTCACATCATGTGGACTCACATAACAAATAACGATTTTGAAAACTGGGAGCCAAATCATTTTGTACCATGCTTAAATTTGACAAAAAGCAAAATTTGCAATGAATATTCTCCAAATGATCAATTATCTGATTTATCACGTGAAGACACATCAAGCACAATCACGTTCCCATGTATAAAGTCAAATCCATTTGACACTTGCCACATTACAGAATCACCTTCGGATGATTCCAAAAAGTTTTCAAACCTCTGCACATCTTCCTATGGTCCTGATGATTTACCCTCTGAAGGGCCATGTACAAGTGAAAAGGACATATCGGATTACACATCTCCAAATGCGAAATTTTCAGATGGAGATATTGAGTACGTGATTGAAAACAGAAAACCAAGTCAAGTCTATAAATTTCCTCCAAAGCAGTACAAATTAAAATCGCGAAAGTGTGGGTTTGTAAACAGATCTTGTCTTCATGAATGGTTCTTGAAGTTTGACTTCATTGCATATTCCAAAAAGTGTGACGGCTTGTTTTGTTTGGCGTGCGTCTTCTTTCCTGATACTTCACATCGTCGTCCAAAAAAATTAATATCAGAATCATATCAAAACTGGAAAGATGCACAGGCCGACCTTTCATCTCATTCTACTTGTGATTATCATAAAAGTTCGATGGCAAAGTTACTTGCCTTTAAAACTACAAACAAAAATCCAGCAGCACGAATTGATGTTTCAATATCTGACTCAAATTCCTTCACCGTGTCAAGAAACAGGGAAATATTGAAATCAATAATTAAATGTTTAGAATTTTGTGGTAGACAAGGCATTGCATTACGAGGGCATAGAGATGATGAAACATCATCTAGTTTTAATCAAGGCAATTTTAAAGCACTTTTAGATTTGCGAGTTAATGCTGGTGACAAAACTATTGAAAACCATCTAAAAACATGCGCAAAGAATGCTCGCTATACTTCTAAGACTGCTCAGAATGAGCTACTGCTTTGTATAAAAGAATATATTCAGTCTCTGATAGTTGACGAAATAAAGTCTCAACCATGTGGTCCATTTTATGGATATCAGTGTGATGAAGTAACGGACAGCAGTAATTGGGAACAGCTCGGATTAGTTGTCCGTTATACTCAAAACAACAAACCAATAGAGAGATTGTTGGAATTTGTCTCTTGTGAGAAGATAACTGGAGAAGCTATTTGCAATAATGTTGTTGAGTGTCTCACCAAGTTAGGCCTTGACATACAAAATTGTCGATCACAAACAATGGATGGGGCTGGTAACATGGCAGGCAAGCATTCTGGTTGTGCTGCGAGATTTATTCAGTTGTCACCCAAGGCTTCTTACTTCTACTGTTGCAGTCATGATCTTAACTTGGCTCTTTGCAAAGCTTGTAATGTCAAAGAAGTCCATCTTATGCTAGACACTATTAAACAGATCGGCATATTCTTTAAATACTCCCCAAAGCGGAGCAGACGACTAGAAGCCGTAATTGACTCGTGGAATATGTTGCATCAAGATAATGCGAAGAAGAAAAAGAAAATAAAGTTGTTCTGTCAGACACGCTGGGTTGAAAAACATACAACACTCATAGAATTTCACGAACTGTACGAGTGCATTCTGGAGTGTTTGGATAATATATCCATGAGAGAGACTGATTGGGACACGAAGACATCTGGTGAAGCGTATGGTCTTATGAAGAAAATTACTGACTCGGTTTTCATAGTGGCATTTAACACGGTCATCCACTTCTTTGGATATATCAGAGGTTTAAGTGTTCAGCTTCAAGGTACCTCTCTTGATGTCATTCAGGGATATGGAATGGTTTCTCATGTACGTAATGTTATAAGTGAGGCAAGAAATAATACAAGGGAGTTCGAGTCCCTTTTTGAAACCTGTGTCGTAATGGCAAACAAAGCAAACACAACAATTTCAATTCCTAGAATATGTGGTCGTCAAACCCAAAGGTCCAATATTTCTGCAAACTCTCCATCTGAATATTATCGCCTAAATATATATCTTCCTTTTGTAGATTCATTAAATCAGCAACTATCCTTGAGGTTTAATGACCTCACACATAAAGCAGTAAAAACTTTAAATCTCCTTCCCAGCAATCTAGTCAATCTAGATCAACAAACTACTGAATCTATCTTAGAATTATTCCAGTCTGACATGCCTTCACCTGACAATTTTTCCAAAGAAATCAAACTTTGGAATCAGACATGGAGAAATGAAGAAAGAAACCAAGTTCTATTACCGATACTCTACAGAGCAGTGTGTTTACTCCAAAAATGTTCCCAAATATCAATGTTATTCTGCATCTGCTACTTTTACACTCAGTTACAACAAGCGGAGTAGAACGATCAAACTCTTCTTTGAAATATGTAAAAAGTGCTGAAAGGAGTACCATGGGAGAGGACAGGTTCAATGCCTTAGTTCTCTTATTTGTTCACAAAGATATACCTCTTAACCTAGATGAAATCGTGGATGCATATGCTAGAAAACACCCTAGAAAAATGATTTTCTTAAATCCTCTGAGTGAATCTGAAAATTAAAATCTGAAGACCCCAAAAATCCCACTTGCCAATGTCGCAACCATCACCTGCTCCTTCCTCAGCACACTAGTTAGTATACAACACGGGATATGAACTGCTTTACAGAGCCTTTGTCCCCAAACACAATTTAAAAATTTGTCAGTGTGTCCCCCCCCCCCCTAACATAGAATCATGGGTAATGTAAGGTTAATTTAAGGTTAATAAGTGTGCCCCCCCTAACATAGAATCCTGGATCCGCCACTGCAAATATAATATAATTTGTTAAAAATTGGTAACGTAGTAATCCAGATTCGACTTATAATTTAGTAATAGATAAAAAGAAAAGATGGATATCCGATTGATGATGTAGTCGAATAATTTGTTTAAAAAATTGGTAACGTAGTAATCCAGATTCCATTTTAACCAGTAAACCAAATTTAATCGTTTATATAATGCGCTTTAAAAAAAAACTTCCAACCCGCACTGGCCCGAGTGTCTCTAACTATTCCGGGTCGTTCCGTTTTCCAGTTGAATATTATAATAATTTACTAACATCCGGTCTTCAAAAAGCATGACCCACAGTACTATTCCAAGTGCATTTCTTAAAAATGTACTGCATAACGGTCTTGGTCGCTATGTTTGTCAACTACAGAGAGTAACTCTAAGTTTTTGCAAATCCCATGCAAGTAGTAGGGGCATGAGGTAAGGTTTGTAACTGGAGTTTTCTGGTTGTGCAGGTTTGCATAATTTATCTGTCGTGTAGGGGTCAGACTCTTCCATTATGAAATCGAGTGTACTTTTGAATGACGGGGATGAAGATTAGCAGGGGCCCAGTAGCCAATAGCTACTACAATTCAATCTGTTCCCCTTAATGGTTACACATTTAAGCTATAATATGTTGTTACAAATTTTTAATGAAGTGAGCTGGGGCCCTAACTCAAAATAGTTGAGCTTCATCCTCGAATGAACAAGTTACTGTCAAAGTATAGTTTGTCACTTATTATATTTATATGATATACCGTAATGTAGTAATTTGATGTCGATTATAAGTAATATAAAACAAGCTCATGAACAGCTGCTCTACATAAACTTGCTAGAGATGTAGAGCTTATATTCAACAGATATGGTTGTTTTCATTGCATGGAGTATGTGCATGTAGATAACAACCTTTCTAATAATAGTGGAAGATTTTAACCACTGAGCTATCCCGCCTCCTATCAAGTCCTCACCACATTCCTCCCTTCCTTTTTTCAATTCAACTCCCTTGAATCGAAACCACCAGGTTCCACCCTGGTACCAACCTGTTGGTCTGCCACTTCCCAGGGTTGGCCGAGCCTCCAAAAGTAACTTGAAAGGGGAAAAATGCAGTGACCAAACCAGGATTCAAACCTGGGACCTTCACAATACTAGCAAAACGCTCTACCCACTAACCTACCTGGGCATCTATCGAATCCGGTCTGCCACATTAAGTGTGACTGGAGTGTGGGAGGTCCTGGGTTTGAACACCATTTACATTTACATTTACTGGAATACTGTGAAGGGCTTATCAGCATCAACTCACAGGAGTACGTCATAATAAGACTTTCTAATTAGAGTTTCTGCTGAGTGACTGTTGCTAGTATTAAAAGAATAGAGTAATGGTTGTTTCACTGGTGCCAGTATAATGCAAGGGGGGAGTGGCATATGCTTGTCTGTGGCATACTGGCTCTCAGCTAGCACATAAAAGTCACCATATGTGCACACTAGTACAAGACAGACACATCTAACACATACATGAACTACTTCTAAGATTCATTTTTAGAGGTTAATAAACTTGCTCTAGTCAAGAATAGCAGAAATATTGCTGATGTGATGTTAAAAACATTTCACCAACACCATATTACACTACATTTATGAAAGCATAAAAAACATTGAAAGCATAAATTCTTCTTGAAAGGTTAGAATAAGCATAAATAAAGGACAACCAAACAAAAGGCAAATAAACTTTTAAAAAAGCACAAATGAAACAAGTTTGATTTTATCATAACTTGCAGTTTTGTTCACAGGCAAACTACTGCATGCTATCCTGTTATGTTAATTTTGGACTATTTTTCCAAATGATTATTTATGCTAAGTTGAAATTTGCCTTAACATTGATAATAATTTTGGCGATTTAAAATGTAAATGTTACCTATATCACTCTGCATAAACATAATGGAATATTGATCACATGTACAGGGGTTTCAATAGAAGCCAGCAACCAGCAAAACCTGTCGTCTACTTTGGTATTTCTACACTTTGTCTGGTGCCTACTTTCATTCATCAGTATTACATTTATATAGAGTAACAACTGAATTTGCTGTCTACTCCAAAAAACTTGTCGTCTACTTTAAAATCTGTTGAAAAGGCTGCATGTACACTTGCTAACATGATTTGTTATGAATGTAAAGTGGTAGTTATTAAGTTAAGCAGGTGTAAATTTCAACAACATTGTTCACTTAAAGCAAATGTCTTGTAAATGTGTGAACCATTTCATTTTGACCTTGACATTAAAACTATGAATTTTTTTTTTTTTTTTTTTTTTTTTTTTTTTTTTGCTACCTGCAACATTACATGTCCATGCTATTGTTCTGTATTTTAATTTTTAGCTCACCTGAGCCAAAGGCTCAGATGAGCTATTGCAATCTATCACCGTCCGTCGTCCGTCGTGCGTCGTCCGTCGTGCGTCGTGCGTAAACTTTACATTTTAATCTTCTCCTCCAAAACTACTGGGCCATATTTGATGCCACTTGGTGATTATCATGCCTGGGTAACAGCCTTTCAAAATTGTGTTCGGGGTTTGGCCACGCCCAACAAGATGGCCGCTGTTACTAAAAATAGCAAAAAGACAAAAAATCTTCTTCTCTGAAACCAAAAGGTGCAGGCAAATTTTGATTAGCTATTTGGATTCAGCATACCTGGGAACATTAAAATTGTGTTTTTCATGAAAATTAGACGAAAAATAGGTTACGCGTTTTTTGCGTAAAATTACATAATTTTTAAAATGAGACATTTATTGTTATACCTTCATAACGGCTGAAGGTAATTGTATGGAGTTTTCACTGTTGATCTTGTCTTGCAATTTTCTTCCAATTGATGTCAAGGTCGAAGGTCAAGGTCATGTCCCAGTTTTTGACCTTTGATAAAAAATGCTATTTTTTTAACATTTCTTGTGACAATGGCATAGGATTTTCAGTTATTTGTAGGTATTGACATGACAGTCATTTTGATACATAGATCAGGGTCATAGGTTCAAAGGTCAAGGTCACAGATGTCCAAGAATACCAAAATAGTTAATTATCTGCAAAACTATGAATTTTTTGTATAGGCACGTATATCAGAATATTGTAGGTAATGGCACAATGGTCATTTTGATATATGAATAAAGGTCATTGGTTCAAAGGTCAAGGTCACAGATGTAAACAAGTACTGAAATGGTTAATTATCTCAAAAACTATAAACTTTTTGTATAGGCATTTATATTGGAATATTGTAGGTATTGGCCTAACGATCATTTTGATATATGAATGAAGGTCATAGGTTCAAAGGTCAAGGTCATAAACACAAACGAATACTTAAATGGTTAATTATCTCAAAAACTATAAACATTTTGTATAGGCATGTATATTGGAATATTGTAGGTATTGGCCTAATGATAATTTTGATATATGAATGAAGGTCATAGGTTCAAAGGTCAAGGTCATAGAATTGAACGAATACTTAAATGGTTAATTATCTCAAAAACTATAAACTTTTTGTATAGGCATGTATATTGGAATATTGTAGGTATTGGCCTAACGATTATTTTGATATATGAATGAAGGTCATAGGTTCAAAGGTCAAGGTCATAGCTGCAAACGAATATTTAAATGGTAAATTATCTCAAAAACTATAAACTTTTTGTATAGGCATGTATACTAGAATATTGTAGGCATTTGCACAACGATCATTTTGATATATGACTGAAGGTCATAGGTTTAAAGGTCAAGGTCATAGATGTGAACGAATACTTAAATGGTTAATTATCTCAAAAACTATAAACTTTTTGTATAGGCATGTATATTAGAATATATTAGGCATTTGCACAACGATCATTTTGATATATGACTCAAGGTCATAGGTTCAAAGGTCAAGGTCATAGACTCGAACGAATACTTAAATGGTTAATTATCTCAAAAACTATAAACTTTTTGTATAGGCATGTATATTGGAATATTGTAGGTATTGGCCTAACGGTCATTTTGGTATATGAATGAAGGTCATAGGTTCAAAGGTCAAGGTCATAGAATTGAACAAATACTTAAATGGTTAATTATTTCAAAAACTATAAACTTTTTGTATAGGCATGTATATTGGAATATTGTAGGTATTGGCCTAACAATCATTTTGATATATGAATAAAGGTCATAGGTTCAAAGGTCAAGGTCATAGCTGCGAACGAATATTTAAATGGTTAATTATCTCAAAAACTATAAACTTTTTGTATAGGCATGTATATTAGAATATTGTAGGTATTGGCCTATCGATCATTTTGATATATGAATGAAGGTCATAGGTTCAAAGGTCAAGGTCATAGATGCGAACAAATACCTAAATGTTTAATTATCTCAAAAACTATAAACTTTTTGTATAGGCATGTATATTGGAATATTGTAGGCATTTGCACAACAATCATTTTGATATATGAATGAAGGTCATAGGTTCAAAGGTCAAGGTCATAGATGCACACGAATACTTAAATGGTTAATTATCTCAAAAACTATAAACTCTTTGTATAGGCATGTATATTGGAATATTGTAGGTATTGGCCTTATGCACATTTTAATATACAGATGTTTTAGCTGTTTATAAATAATATATTGTAGCTAGACTTTAAATATGTTATATATAGCATACTTATATAATTATTATAATTAATTTGCAAAAATACTTGCATATTATTGGCCCTTACTGCTGAAAATTTTGATGTTCTCTTTTATTAATGTCATTGACCATTGAACCTCTGCATAAGATATGTACTCTTCCTCAGGTGAGCGTTAAGGCCCATGGGCCTCTTGTTAAATGTAGAAGTATCGTACATATGTAATTAGTATAAAACATAAAATAATTAGTCATATGATATATTTTGCGCCCACAGACTTAAATAAACCAATGAATTAATATATAAATAAATAAATGTTACAGTAATTGTATGAATACATAAAAAATAAATAATAATAGGTAGGATGCATAAGTTAATGGATAGGATTTAAAGTTAAATATCATAATATTTAAGATAAAGAAGCATGTTTACACAATTGTAAATACATGTACTGGTAGTCTAAAATATGTCTGACAATATCTTAAACACCAAATATAAGGGTATAATATTTAGATTTCTTCAAGAAAAGTTATCTTAATAATTGATTTGTCTAATTGTTTATGTTCAATTTAATGGATTTTAAACACAAAAAAATGATAAAGTGTTGTTATTAAAAACTGTACTTGTGTCATTAACTTTATAATAAAATCCCTTAAGTATGTGTTTCCATGAAAAAAAATTGGGAGTTATTTCCCTTTTGTTACACTGGCTATACTATAGGAATGAATTTTGAATGTTATCTTAAGTTAAAATCTGTTTTTAAATTTTATTGAATGGTGCTCACATCGTTTGTTTCTATTAAATTGTTCGCTTTACCTGTAATACATGTATAAAAATAATCACTTTATATTGATGATAATTGTTTCACCATGTACCAAAAACTCTTTCATGCTGTAAATGTTTTCTGATTTTCATTCATTGAAGAAATAATTTTCATGTGGAAGAAACTTCTATTTCAGCATTTTATTTTCACTCATTACTGTGTACATGACATGATGGGGATCCTAATATAAATGTATACTGTTTTCTGTTGGTTGTCGGCTCATGATCATTCCTATTTCTATGTGGGAGGCTCTCGGGTTAAAACCCTAGCCAGAATCTGACCAAGACTTGAAAATAAGAAGTAACTCCATGGACATTTTGGAAATGAAAGTCACAGGTCCTTTGGAAGTGACCTTAAAAACTTATGTCCATGTCACAGTTGGCATGGCACGTTAAAGAAGCCTCCCTGCACATTGTCCTGAGACCACTGCAAAGGTGAAATGTCTGTCACTTCAACTACAGTTGGTGATGTCTTGATATAAGTGAAGTATTCTTTACAAGGGCATAAATTGCTATTTAATCAATCATGATTATGTTTATTATTTTCAGAGACTTTGTAGAAAATCATTTAATAGAGTTTACAAGAGCTAATCCAGGTGTTGTGGTGTATTTAAAACCCCGAAGACACAAGTCGCCTAGAATTGTTGGTACATATTGTAAGTATATACAATACTAAAATGCAGTAAACAGTACATTGTAAAGATATATAGACATGTACAAAATTGTAGAAGGAATGCTATGTTTCCATTCCTGATAGCCAAAATTGCCATTTGCTACTATTTTTGGAGAAATTTATTTATAAACTGCCAAAAAGCCATGTGAGTTTTATGCAAAGTGTGTGTGTGTTTCTTTAATGCCATTTGTTGATTTCCCCTTCATAACTGGCTGACCGATTCTAATGAAACTTTTTCAGAAGCATCTTAAGGACAGTACAATTTGTGTTTGTTTGCAGAGTCCCAATAGCAGTTAAAGTAGGTTACTGGATCATAGTTGTTCAAAAATCATTTTTAAAAAATACTTGTCAAAAATACATGTAGGCAAAATATATTTTTATTGTAAAATCAACTTCACAAAATGTACAAAAGATAGTGTCACAATCTCAAGCTTGACTGGGCAAAATATTAAAACCTACAGTTAAACCTTGATTAATCACCACCATTTGTTCAGAAAAAATTCTGTGTTATAAAGGGGTTGGGCAATAAATGATGGGAGACTTATGAAGAAAGATCAATGGATTGTGGGACTTCAAAATAGTGTGGTGATAAACAAGTTTGCAAAGTTATTGGTGAACACCACTGATGGGTTTTACTGTATATATAGCCAAACCTGTCCATAAAGGCCACCCAAAGGAACAAGTAAAAGTACCCTTTATGGGCAGGTGGCCTTTATATACAGGTTAAAATAATATGAATAAAAATCAACCAGGATAAAATTCTATTGGCCTTTATAAGCATGTGGCCCTACTATAGAGGTGGCTTTTAAGACAGGTTGGACTGTATACTATGATGAGAGGACAATGAGACTTTTATTAACACACTTTGTTTTATCTCTGTCATGGATAAGATAATGATTGGTTAAAAATTCTAAATTACAGAGTGGTTAATTAAAACATTAATTATTGTTCTGCTATTCAGAATTTTGATATCATTAATACCCTTTAACTTTCTTTTTCAGTAAACGGTAATACAGAGACCATAACTGTTCACAATTCTCAGGTGGATGAAGTTTGTAAGTGGGTTGAGTTTATGAAGACCAGATCTGGTGAGAAAATAGTGAGACTTGAGAAGAAATGGCATACAGATAACCCCAGTATTCAGGGTATCTGGGACCCTACACTTAATAAACCAACGTGGCTAAATGTTACAGAATTTCCTAGTGACAAATTATCTAAAGTGATTCCAACCGAACCATCAACTACAGAGAAATTAATGGAATTAGCCAAAGATATGAAAAATATCAGTATATCAGACTCTGCTGCTGGTGAACCCGTAAAAGCAATCAAATGAATGGAATTTTATCTTTAAAAAAAATAAACATGGAAACAGTCTTATGTCATTTATTAACTGCCACATCTTGAATACAGAAGAGCTGGCCCAAGTTTCACAATCATTTTGTAACTAAGATTTGTCTTAACTTAAATTTGGTGAATTTCGCATGGTAATCAGTGTTTTTCATATGAGCCGGCAAGGCACATTTGACTGCCTAAAACTCCAAATTGGTCTGTTAGAATCCATAAAATTGCTTCAGAAGACCCAAAAATTGTTTTCAAGCTAGGCCCTCCCTTGACCACTGGCCTGTTGTATTAGTCAATCTACCTCTTGCTGCAAATTTTTGGGAAATCACCGAGTAATAATTTTGTTAATGTTTAAGATATTTGGGAAGTTAAGGTTTCATAAAGAAAAGAAACTCGAGCTCATAACAAAATGTATTTTGTTTGAGTCATAAATGTTTGTCTGAAGTTATAAAAACAATTGTCAAAATTTGCTAACTTTGAGTTAAGGAAAATCTTAGTTAAGGAATGATTGTGAAACTGGAGCCTGAAGCCATATCCCCACCATGAGCATTATTTGAGCATGGGTGTTGACACCTAATGTTATCCCTGATGTGAGCTTTGATGTGCCATCCAATGTTATTCTTGAATCTTGATGTGACCGATGTGAAACCTAATGTTATTATTCTTTCTTTATTTGAGACAGATCTGAGTTGTTTCTACTACATGCACTAGGTTTATACAAAGTGTGATTATGGTCTGAGATGTTGTGAACAGATGTTTTCCCTGGTGCAAGCCGAATATGAGCACAAGTGTTATCCCTGGTGTGAGCATAATCTGAAAGTGGGTTTTGTCAACTAATGTTACCCTTGATGTCAACCTAATTTGAGTATAGGTGTTGTCACCCATTGTTGTCCTAATTTGAGCCAAATATGAGAACAAGTGTTAACAACAATTGTTATCCCTGGTGTGACCATAACCTGAGAGTTGTGTGTTGCCCACCAATGTTATCCCTGGTGCCAGGGTAATCTAAGTGTGGCATTTATCACCTCATGTTATCCCTGGTGAGTACCCGTGTTGCCATCAATTTTTGCTCTTAGTCTCAGCCTGGGGGTTTTCACAGTATGCTGTCCCTTGTGTCAGTTTAAGGGAGTGCAGGGTTTGTTACCAAATGTTATCCCTAGTGTAAGCATGATCGGAGTGTGTGTGTTGTCACCTAATGTTATTCTTGATGTCAACCTAATCTGAGTATGGGTGTTGTCAGCCAATGTTATAACTGATGTTACTCTAATCTAAGGGTGGGTGTTGTTACCCAATGCGATTCCTTGTGCTAGCCTTATACGGGCATGGACATCTACACCAAATGTGATTGCTTCATGTATGCTTTATAAAGCGTGGGTGTTATTATCCCCAATGTAATCCCTAGTGTCAGGTTTATATGAGCATAGACGTTTTTACCTAATGTTAGCCCTTGTGCGAGCATGATCTCAAGGCCTGTGAGTTAGATGAAATGAACAATAACAAAATAAGAGTTAAATCTTAAATCAGAAGGTCAAAACTAAGACATGAGACCTTTTCTAAATACATGATCAGTTTTGACAGAATTTACGGCAATCTGATATGAATCTTATAAACTGTGAAGGAATTGAGTTGTGTAATGGTGTTTTACGTTTCACTCAGGAATATTTCAGTTATACCGAGGCGTCGTCAGCTATAGACGAAGGTGAGAAATTGTACCTGTATGTTGCTCTGATGGCATTATACAGCAGGGTTCTTCAACGTGCCAAACGTATTGTGACACGGGACCTCGTTTATTTTAAGTTCCCGTCTGAAAGAATCGTGACTTTCATTTCGTAAAGCCGAGTGCCACCCACTCTTAAGTCATGGGTCAGGCCCGGTCGGGGTTCGAGCCTACGACCTCCCTGTTGCGGAGCGAGTACTCTACCAATTGAGCTTCCGTAGTGGTAATTTATGAAGGATATTGATATCTGACGGTGATATAAATGTACATCTGGCATGCAGCCAGTACAGCATCCGTAGCTATTGTATTAAACTGGTTGTAATGACTTCCAGATACCTTAGTTATTAACGGCGTGTAGAATCAACTGTAAGTCTACAGGTAACAATGTGACCAGACAGAACGAAAACTTATTTCATGTCGACATACTCGGAATCATTTGAAGACCACATAATGTCATCGAGCAAGTATAATGGGGCCCAGTAAATGCTGAACAGCGCAGTTACAGGTTATTGTCGTAGCTCATCCGTAAACGACAAGTTTGTGTACATTGATCCACATGTAAAACACAGAAAAAGAAGTCAACGTGAATGATCTTACGAAAGTGTAATAAAATTTGTAAAAATTCAAAAACTGAAACTAAGCTTAAAAGAACATTGCAGGAAAATATAAGTAGAAAGCAGTTATGGTCTCATGTTTGATAGGAGATGTTCATCTAGTCTGCTAAGAAAAAACATCAAAATGGCAAAAATTTCCTTCACCATAAGTGAATAGACGCATCTACCATTTTAATTCAAGCGGTATAAAGAATTTAAAATATTGTCTATATGTATTTTAAAATGTTAACTAAACATACCATTTAAGTAACCGCTGATAACACAGTATAGTACTAGTATAAACGTTTTAGTTGCAAGTTTTTTGTTTTTTATCTACTAACGTAATTTCTTTATTCAATACTGATAAATAGGAAGTATTTCCTATATAATGCTCTGCAGTTAAACATTTCACACACACCGAGCAAATCTCAACAAACACGTGAAAAAACGCTTTAAGATGTTATATTATATACAATATATTCAAGCAACAAATTTGACGAAGTCAGACTGAAAATAAAAAGCTTTGCCCCAATCACATTCTGACTGAAGAATAAATCCGAGTTACATCAACTGTGCCCGAGTCACCACACTGGATTTTAGAGTAACACATGCCACGTCTACGATCCACTGAATTATATGCATAACTAGCATTATTCAAAGGTGTGACATTCATGTTATCTTTAAAATTCATCTCAAAATATCGAATAAAACGTCAGAGTTTTCAACATGATATATTTGATTTCTGTAATCAAATAGTTAGTCTTTAACGTGATATAATATAACAAAGAGAATGAACGAACTGAAAAAATTTTAGGCTGCAAGTTTTTTTTTCATCAGTCATGTCGTGAAAAACGCTTCAAGTGATGAATTAGTAAATTGCCATTGTCATAACTACTTTATCACGCATTGCTGTACAATAACATATACAGTCCAACCTGTCTTAAAAGACCACCTCTATATAAAGACCACCTGTCCATAAAGACCACTTTACTGGTTCTCTTGGGTGGCCTTTATAGACAGGTTTGACTATATCTTTTTAACATTGTGTGGGGTACTTCGTATTTTTACTTAGCATTATGGGGGTCGCCCTTTCGTCGTATCATATGTGTCAAAGGAAAAGACGACACAAGTGGGCCTCCGTACATACTGAACATACTTTGATCATTGTATTCAGGTTCAATTCAAAGACGTTTCACTTTTTCATTTTTGTTGGGATGTTTTGCTCAATGTCTAGTATCTGTTTATAAACTGCATATTCCTAAATTATATAATTATCTGAAAATGTTTAGATCCTTTCAAATTGATTTATAATAATTTAATAAATATTTAAATATCGTTCACATTACGGTATGTATTTCGTATAGATTTGTATACTTCTAAAAAGTTGAAAATTGCAACTATCTCTAAAATCGTATAAAGAGAACGGTACATACTTATAGATATAATGTTATATGTGATGTTGACATTGGCAGGCTTTATCCTTTGAAGTGAAACAGATCAAATTTATATCAGCGATCGTGAACGCCAAACTCAGCAAGAAACCAAAATATTTCTGTAATATTATTAAACATGATACACTTCCTCATCTGTCTCTACCCCCTACCAAATAATTATAGATAGTATTCTAACGGTAAGTACAGTACAGACCTGTCAAAAGTTTAACACTGAGCTGATGAAAAAAGCCGAAGACCAGGCTTCCGATTGACCGAGATATTAATAGCTAGTAACAGCCGATGGATATATCGCAACTGTCGAAAAGCTGCCAAGTTATAGCTAACGTGGGGCCGAGATGAGCTGCCAATTCACAACAAACATCGTTAGCCTCATGTCAAACTTACGACAAACCTGTGCGGTAGTTTTTGTGCTGTAATAGTTTTGTCTGAACTACGGGACAGTTATCTTCTTTGAAGCTTCAAGAATTCCACGAATGTAGTTAGAAAATTGTGTATACACATTACGTACAAAACGGTATATCACAAAAATGCAATTTTTCGATCTAACTCTTTTCAACAAAGCAAACATTTTTAGCAATTTAACATGAGCTGTTTATTGTAAATCAAGTCTTTTTCGTAAGCACTTACCGACATACTGCGTTAAGTACATGGACAAACTGTATAAACCTTAGGTAGTCGAATACAGATCTGTCGACAGTTAAACACTTGGCTAACAAATGGCTGCCTACAGGTGGAGATATGGAAAATAAGTAGCCTAAATGCTTCCAAAAGAAAGAAAGCAGCTTTGGAGGTACAGTAACGAGGAACCGAGGATCGGCACGAATTCGTTAGCTCTGCGCTTATCTTTCGACAGGCCTGTACTACATATGTATACATTGTAAAAAAAACTCGAGAAAACGTGTCGAAATTTTAAGGTGGATTTATACAATAAATTTCCAGAAAATTTTAATAACTTTCAAAAATATCTGTACCAAAATACCTTTACCTAAGTTTGATGAAAACCAACTAAATGAAATAACAACATTCTTATACAGTATATGTATTCTGAGATGCAAACATTCTGTATATAGTTTAACCCTGAGAAGACGTTCCTTAAGAATATTATCTGTTTCATATTAAGAGGTATGTTTTTATTGGATTGGTACTTTTATGTATTAATTAACTCCACTTAACAGTTGGTACAAATAAATGATTTGTCTGATATATGATCTTAATATTACTACCAAGATATAAACTATACATCTACATCACTGAAAACATGCCGAGTAGAAATTATTCATACAGCATCATTAATATCTTTTGTAGAATAATATAGAAATGACAACTGTGTAGTAAAAGTGAATTGAATTCCTAGGCAGCACTTGTTGTACGTTTGCATTCTGTATCTTTGACAACATGTTTGGTTATCTGATCGTATATTTTAAGGCCAAACGGATGGTGTCATTCAACATTAAAATGTTAGTTTAGAAATTCGTTTAATTTGAAATTCACTTGCGGGTAAAAAGTAATACTACATTTACTATGCATATAATCACACACACGCGTGCGCTCTCTCTCTCTCTCTCTCTCTCTCTCTCAGAGCAAATAGGGTCTGCTTCAAAACAGGAGATTTGTGGAACGTTTATGGTATGGACACATATACATTTGGAAAGAAAAAGTAGGAACGGCGGTAGATTTATCGGTTTCATTGGAGATGAATAGTCTGGGGTTTCCGGAATACATTTAGCCTTGCCACCATGAACATATACTCGTCCCTATAATCTACCAAAAATAAAGATTGTGTTTTATTTTATTGTACCGAGTCCAGAATAGCAAATGTTAACTTGTTGATTCCAATTACTAATGTTAAATGACAGCTTACTAGTAAATACTTAATGTATTTATTGCTGGACTGGCAATTATACGAGATTCATCGCTATTTTTGAGTGTGTTTTGAGTTTAATCGGATAATCTCATAGTATCAAATTCTTTATAACCAAACAAGAAATATTCCCCCTGATCGACCCATTTTGTTTATTGCTTAAGGAACATAGTTAAGGTTTAGTAATACTGACGTCCTCTATTTATATAACGCTTATAGATAAAGCATGCAAATAAAATATAAAAATATATCTCGATTAAAAAGAGACCTTTAACCTATATCGATTATCATGATGTTTTTCATTAATTTTTGATTTATTCAGAAATATTATCACTTCAATTAAAGTGTTTTATCAAATTATATCCAATCATTTCACCGAGGAATTTATGCTTGATAAACGCGATATTATCAACCATGTAAAACTTAAAGCAGATAATTACATTTGTTTTGTACTTGAAATAATTGCAAATACATTTTAAAAACAATGATGTGTACAAAGCCAGCAATGACGTTAAACTGACATTATTTTTGCTCTAAAACTTAATATCGTTAAGCATTGGAAACATTTATACACATATCGTTTTTATTGTTTGTTATATTGGCTTTGCAATTTCACTCTTTAGGCCGATGATTAAAACGTGACCCTTACAGAACGTATTTATTACTGAAGAAACATTTGTTATCTATAAAAGTTATAACGTCTTGCCCGTCAGTATGATTGTGATAGTATAGTAAGTATAGTATAGGATTCAATTCCTGTATGAGCAAAAAAACAGGTACAAACATTATGCTCTGAGGAGCTAAATACAATATCGATACCCAGGTGCCAGCGATAGTACACCATAAGAGAATGATACATAATACAACTTAACATACTAGTAATTCTTAGAAAATCTATATAATGCACACAATAGTTAAAGGTTCAAGCTTTGGTCGAACACCTGACGTTATATCAAACTTTTGTCCAGCCAGCTAGATGTGTTCGTTCGTTGGACCCTATAACTAAAATATAACTGTGCTGGTTCATGGGCTTCTAATAGTACTATAACCACGTTATTGGACAAAATTGAATTTGTCAGTACCTGAATTTTATAATCAATGGTCCAGTACATATGTGTTAATTCTTTATTGTCTTGTTTTCTTTGTTTTTTAGTTTTTTTGGTTCCATTGACTATTTTTGTCAAGCACCTGTTTTCAGATTCCTTTCTTCTATTTCATTTCTGTATTTGCCCAAATGGTTCCTAAGATAGATTTTATTTGTAACATGTTTAGTCGAAGATGGGGGCATAATTAAAAAGTCTTTTAACAATTTCTTCCATGATCTTTTTGTCGATCACTATTCAACAGATCTTTATAAAACTTTGGGTGGAGTAGATGTATCATTGGTTATTCGTATTTTGGTCATGCATTTGTTTGCTTTCCCAGTTACAAAATTGTTTGGAAGACAGTTTGAAATGACATCCCATTAAGTCATAACTCTGGAACATATACAGTAATTTAATTTCATTTGAGGTACAGATGGTTATAAAGATCTATTTGAAGAACACAGAATTCTTAACCGAGTGTTATCTTAGAATCATCACTATTTTCAGTAAGTTTGGGTTATTTCAGATTTGTTTTTGGCATTGAAGTCTTTATTACCAAAAAATAAAGAGGATTTATCACTGTTACTAATATTAGCTAGATATATCTGTACCAAAACGTTTTGAGGCCTTCAAAAAGTCAAATATTTTGAATGCTTGTGTTTGAAATTTTACTATTTATTGAATACTTTAATTAACAAAAACTTATCACATAGAATATTCATATTTTTGTAACCAATGGTTCTTTTAATGGAATCCGCTTCTAGTATAAAAAGAAAAACAAGAACCAAAAGAGTAAAACTGATATTGGTATAGTGTATAGACATTCCAAATAAAAACCAACAAGTTTTTGTTCTGCTTAACTTGGGTCCAGAGACTTGATCTTAACATCAAAAAGTATAAAAAACGAAGTGAACAATTCTGAAGCATCACATTCATTTATGTTTTTTCGAAACGGATTTGTTGTGCTTAACACTTGACTGCATTGAAACTCTGACTGTTTCATTTGCCAGTTTGGGATTTTTTAATTATGTATTTAATAATTAGCACATCAGTGCTGAAAACTGCATTGTTCAAATATTTTTATTCTGCCAAATAAAGTATATACCCAATATTGTGACACTTTACAGTTTATAATTTATATTAAAACGGATATATACACAGCAATAAGCACCGCAACGCGACATTAAACAATTCTAATATCAAACCACGATATAACGTCACAGAACAATGTTTTTATCAAAACGTTGCTTGTTATCATATTTTTACGATAAACAACACGTGTTTGAAGAACCAAATGGATAACTAAAAGATGCGTTTGAATTTGCTTTTTAAGAACATTTCTAGACGAAGAATGAAAAAATGAAGGAAACTATTCTGTTGCGATATCTTGTTAAATCAAGAGAGTTTTAAAACGAGCTATGTTCTGAACCACTGACTGTTGAAAACATTTGTCAAATGCATTAATAATTATTGCCAACTGGAGGTATGTGATGTATAATTTTTTATAATAAAAAGTATTTCGTGTGGAATAATAAATTCACCAAATCATTGCCTAGTATTTATTTTAAAGGAATCATGGCAGACAGAAAACCAAGATGATATGACATTGAACCAAATCAACGTATAACATATTAACATATAGTACAACGAGTAAATACCTAACAGATTCAATAGGTTGCGTTTCCTAAGCTAAAAGGCTTGAGTCTGCAGAATTAATGAGAATGAATGACAGACATTACAATACATTATAATGGTATTCACCGATGATGTTTTTCTTATACTGTTGGTAAATGGCCAAGTGATAATCTGGAATACATGTGTAGAAGTTCCTACAAGATATAAAATGTAGGTAATAAACTGACGTGGGCAATGATACGGTGTTCTGTTAGGACCACAGTAGACGTATCGCCGGCCACGCCTTTTATGTTCCGACACTTGCCGCCATCACGGTACCAAAGCAGCGTCCAGATTCGCCGAATCGCCGGCCACGCCAACAATGTTCCGACAAAGGCACGGTATGCTTGAGTTAGACGCAAAAACAATGAAAACTCGGCCTGAGTTGGGTCGTTTAATGACGTCACTGGCACTAGTATGTCATTAATTGCCGTGACTCTGCTTTAGTACCGCAATGGCGGCCACTGTCAGAACATAAAAGGCATGGCCGGCGAAACGTCAATTGCATTATCGCTCCTTCGACCAGAACGCGAAGTAGCGAAGGAGCAAACATACGATGGCAAAGTTGCGGTAAATCAAAATTGAGTGAAGTCAAGATGGAGAAGTTGAGGTAAATCAAAAAGGAGCAAATGTAGGATGGCGAAATTGCGGTAAATCAAAGGGGAACGAAGCTACGATGGTGAAAAAGCAGCGAAAATACGATGGCAAGGAAGCGATATTTAAATAAAAAAGGAGCGAAGATACGACGGCGAAATTGTGATAAATTAAAATGGGGCGAAGACACGATGGCGAAGTTGCGGTAAATCAACAAGGAGCTAAGGCACGATAGCGAAGTTGCAGTAATTCAAATAGGAGCGAAGGCACGATTGTCAGGTTGCGGTAAATCAGTAAGGAGCGAAGGTACGATGGCGAAGTTGCGGTAAATGAGTAAGGGGCGAAGACACGGTGGCGAAGTTGAAGTAAATCAGTAAGAGGCGAAATTGCGGTAAATCAGTAAGGGGCGAAGACATGATGGCAAAGTTGTGGTAAATCAAAAAGGAGGGAAGCCACGATGGTGAAATTGTGGTAAATCAAAATGGAGCGAAGGTACGATGGCGAAGTTGAGAACATACGATGGCGGTAAATCAACAAAGAGCAAAGGCACGATGACAAAGGATGGCGAAGTTGCGGTAAATCAGACAAGAGCGAATGCACGATAAAGGCGATAATGCAAATTTGACCCTAACGAAACACCATACAATACACATCAGACATTCTGTAACTTGACTTTCAGAGGTTTTTTTATTCTCCTTTTTGTTTCTATTTTTATTTTATTGTCTCTGTTACAGTTAGAACGGGTTAGTATTTCGTGTTATTACATGTTGTAGTTGAGTGAAGTAATCCATGTTTTATGACCTTACCTTGCTGGCCATTATGCACTAAACAGCAAAAGCTGAAAAAATATTGGGACTACTGATTATACAACTCCTAACTCTGGACGAGCAGTGAATTTAATGAAAAAATGGTGCCCATAGATGGTTACAATATTATTAGAGGGCCAAGCTCATCTCGCTTACTTTACAATTAATTAGTGGTCAATTTAAATTCAAAGTAAGCGTTACCACAAACCCATCACATGTATATGTATACATGGCCTGCATATATTAATCATATAGATTTACGGTAACACATTAACAGTTTTGCTTTAGATTTATGCTTCTGTCATGTGCTACTTTTGAATTGTATTATTTCATAAAAATTCAAAAGTAGCACATGACACTTCTTTAAATGTTGAAGAAAACTCAAAATAAGTTGTTTTCCTTTTGTAATCAGTGGCCCTGTCATGTGCTACTTTTGAATTTTTATGAAATAATACAATTCAAAAGTAGCACATGACAATTAATTGTCATGTGCTACTTTTGAATTGTATTATTTCATAAAAATTCAAAAGTAGCACATGACAGCCCGAATAAATATTGTCCTGTCCAGTCTTGTCTGTCTTTTTAGCATTTCTTTTTTATTATGCCATGTATTTGGTTGTTGCGAGTGCATGGTTTTCAATGATAAAGTTACGCCGATTTCTTCAATGTTGAACATTGAATAATACAAATGTGCCATGACCTAAGATTGAATTTTTTTATGAAAAATATTTAAAAATAACCTCACGAAAATCAAAATTACAAAGTAATCAATGCTGTACGTTTGCATTATATTGATGGCCTTATGCAAACATTAACTAAACCGGGTACCATTTTGCGATTATAATCGGTGATGGCATTGCGTCTTGTTTTTTTTTTCTATGTTTTTGATACAGTTTGTTAATGGTTACTCCTGTTATTGCCGAAGAGAACATTACACTTGTTATTTCAACTGCCACATTTCTACCATAAATTATGTTATAAATATACCAATAGTAAGTTCCTGACAAACATTTTCATATGAGTTACGACGTATTTCATATCATAACCATGGACTTGTAATTGTATTCAACGAAGTAGACAAATACACGACATTGAGCATTATATTTAAAGAATCAGTGGAAAGAAAACTGCCTTGTATTAACATGTGCATGTAGTGTCATACTATACATTCAAAAATTACAAGTTGGCATAGAACAATGTTTTTATCATTTCAATCAGAAAATTAAACAAAAATTATTTTAACCCCCACCCTATAACCCCTCCATCTATGGAAAGTTCCTGTGATGAGTTACACGAATGTTTTATTATGATTATAATGTATATATTGGCACATCTGGGGAAGATATGATCTCGCAATCCTATTCAGTAATCATGATAAGTCGGGTTGACACTTTAATTTGACTCGACTTGTATTGCATTGTAGTTGGGTTTTTTTTCTATTTGCACATACGTCATGTAATTTATTTACGTAATCATGTGATATAATAATGCATGTATATATAGAACATTCCACAACGAAACAATTGACATTAGAATAATAAGACATACAAAGCTGTTTTAGAGGTTCCTATTTTTTTCCAATATGCGTGTCATTTTATGCATACTGTCATATTACATATTATACCAGTTTAAAATTTACAGCACTAGACGGCCGTTTCGGAATACAATTCGTCATAAGTAGTGCTTAGACTAAAATTGTGAAACCATTTTTCCCAGATGCTAAAAAGATACCCAAAGGACAAAAATATTTTACCAAATCATATATAATTTTTTTTTAAATTTAATACGGACGTTTCGATATACAATTCCTCATATTCCAATTTTTAAATGTATTGTACGATTAAATTTAAAAAAAAACGGTATATGACAATACTACTGGACAAAGTCAGATATTTTCCTATTCGTCTGTTTTGTGAATGAACGCCTATTCATCCTTTACCTATCTACAATTAGAAAGTCCGTCAGTATTGTCGTGCCCTAATTTTTTTATTGTATTTTATGGGTAATATGAAATATTTCAAAAACAGCGCATTTCATAAACTGACTAGAAACTCACCACGTGAAAGTACTAATTAAATAAATCAATGCATCTGATCTGTGACCAATACATAACATTTCTGAGTCCACATTATTTATTACATACATATGTTAAGGAGTTTTCGATAAGGGCATACACGGAATTGGGAACTGTCTACTGTTGCCGCAAAATGTTATTTAATCATTGCACAGAATTTTACATAAAATGTTTATAAATGTTCAGTCATTTTACTCGAACTACTCGAAGATATAAGAAAACAACAAATTTTCTATTTAGTAGTCAAACCTGTCTATAAAGGTCACCCAATGGAACCAGTAAAAGTGGATGGGCAGGTGGCCTTTATATACAGGTTCAAATAATATAACCAGACAAGAAATTCCGTTCATTTCTCAAATACAAAGTTAATTATGCAAAATGCTTTATGGAACAGAATCATACATATAACAATTAATTTAAACCCTTACTATCTTGCTAGTCACTATATTATTGTAAACAAATATCTATTTGTCCCTAGACTTAAACTTTTGTCAACATGCCGATTTTGATTTTTTATATCTTGGAGAAAATTTTTATAATTAGAAAAGACATACAAATCATTTTGAGTTTTTACACATTAAAAAAACTTGCATCAGCAATCTACAAACACGACGTGAGCTTGTAGTTAATCAAAGACACGTCAGGAGTAATAAGAAGGTGGTATGTAAGTCTCTGTAATCCTCCCACACGTCTCTCACTAAACAACATGGATAAATTCTGCATGAGATCCTTGGCCAAAATTCAATTATATAATTACAATAAGTTCACATCTATACTCAATAATGTAAAACTTGCGCCAATTATTAACCAAAATTATGTTGTACATGACATAATATCGTAACATTGATTGTATTCTTGGAGTACTATTAACATATAGGATTAATGGATAGCTTTGATACTACGACTGATAGTAATTATTTTTGTACCGAGAGTCTTCTTGGATATACGATACCTTTATTTTCATAAAGGTTCAAAAACATACATGCCTATAATAAAAAAAATACCTATACAATCTATGTTACAATACCAATCCTCAAAGCAAAGTAAAACTATGTAAAATTGGCAAATTAAGTTAAACACGTGAACTTCCAACAGGAAGTGAGGCCGGATGCTGCGGAAGGATAAGTATCTTCTGTCTAGTTAGCTACATTCGTAACTTGTGAAAACAAAACCAAAGGAACCTGAAAAGATGGTACATGTATTTAAAATTTATCCAAGGATAATTTTCGATACAGAGCCATCAAAGGATATTGTAATGATAGCCCAAACGTTTTTGAGGGACTTGATAAGCCTTGTCTGGCAAAATATCCACGAGTCAACAATTTATTTATCTGATTTCAATATTTTATATGCACAAATATTTTAAACCTTTTCTTGTTATTTACAGTATCGCCGTAATAACCAATATTTTCTTTTCAAGGTTGATATGGTTATTGTCTTCTTGGTTGTATTCTCAAGAGCGAGCTCACATGGGCGTTTTTCATTCTTTTTTTAAAACAAAACTTTCAGTTTTTCGTATTTTCGGTTTGATTTCTTTACGGACAACATTGCTTGGGCTGGCGGCTAAAAATGGCTTTCATCCCAGGATTCACTTGGGTTTCTCAGGAAATCGTTTGCTGTTCATCCGGTAACTAAGAATATTTTATTTTTTTTTTTTTTTTTTTTTTTTGCAATATAATTTTCCAAACCACAATCGGTAAACCAATGGGCAGAAACTGAACACCATTGCTTGTTTCTTATTCATATAAAAGTGGATTTATGTAAACCGTGTTTAATGTCGCATATACATACAAATATATTGATGTCGTTATATATCTTAATAAAACAAAGTTTGTTGAATATGTGATTGTCAACTATTCTAATAATCTTGAAATAAAAGATGGCTCCCACGAAATGTTACATTTGAATCAATAGAACAGACGTGATTACTTTTTTTAGTTAACTTTCATTTTCTTTGTAGCAATTTGCTTCCCTTGTCTAAGGCGTATTTGTTGCGCATTTAATAAACTATGACACAGGTTGTTCCCACAACGGAAACCTTTACAACAAGGCAAGCTGCTTACATATTATTAACTCCGACTCGGTGGTATTGCAAGCTTATTAAGCCTGTCTCACACAGAACACACGGCTTTACGGTTGGCCACCCGTGTAAACCGTACATACAACCGAACCAACCGTGGCCTTATCCGACTTACACTCGGGCCATTCGAGTGTATCCGTGAAAGCCGTGTATGATTTTTAAAACTTTTAAAAAACTGGCACGGGTGCCATGTCTGTGTATGATCGTATTAGCGATTGTACAAGACCGTGTGAGATCGTACAAGACCGTGTGAGACCGTACGAGACCGTATATACAACCGCACATGAAGTCCACTCCACGAGTGAGCTCAACCGTGTCAATATCGAACCGAGTCGATTTATATCAAAACATACACGAATGTGTGATAATTCGAGCATAACTCGAACAAAAGTCGTCGGGACCGTATGTAAACCCTGTAAATGCCCAGTTAATCGAGTAAAAGTCGTGTTTAATCGTACTAGGCCGTAACAGACCGTACTAGACCGTACTTGGAACCGTACAACAATCGTATGAAAATCGTTTGCAAATCGTGTTCAAACCGTGACAAACCTTGCTTGACCGAGTATATCCGTATAGCTTTAGGCTAATCAAGGTCCACAGAAAGTTTAATGGCCGATATAACAATATTTGTGATAAGCACTCCGCCTCAGTACCCAAAAATTATCTTGGATATATTTGACGCCCCGTGGTTCCTTTTATACTCATTCCTTTCACACATGGCTTAACAGGAGGTGCCTACCCTTCCGGGGTGTGGTCTTATTTCCCAAGGGTTTACTTTGCTTTTTTGCATAAAGGGGTTAAGTTAAACGACTTAGTATGAATCTTAAAAGGGCTTATATCTCGACAAAAACATTCATCATCATCATCATCATCATCATCATCACGATGATAGTGATGGCGTTGGGGTTTTTAGTGAGGTTGGAAATGATAGGTGATGATAGTGAAGTATAGTATAGTATCGTGCTTTAAATGTTTTCTTTATGCGGCGGAAGATAGCCTTTTTGTCGCATAAAAGCGTCCTCTTTGTGCATTGAAACTCCCCGCATAGACGTGTTGGAACACGTTTATAAATTCGGCACTACCGCTATGTGGCGTTACACTGCCCAAAGCGTTGATATACTGTTTGCTGGAGCAGGGATGGCGTTTCTTGAGTCCTCTGCCGTACATGCTATTCCTCTTAGTAAAGCACTACATATGGGGACATAGATACAATGCAAAGTACACATAAGTTATCAAGTAAAGGTAAACAACCTTGTAACTGTGTAAAGCACATACATATACATGTATGTCATGTATGTAATACAATTTGAAGGTACTTACATTTATGACTAAAGTATTTGTTGTACTAATTAACAATATTACTAAGAACTGCTTATATACGACTTTTACTGGTACTAGTACTGTATGTACATAATATGATATGTTTGGTGGTCAACAACCAGGTTCCACAGTACATACACATAGCATGTAGGCCAGAGACATCTGCACCTTGCCCTGGGCGAAATGCGAGGGTTAATATTCTGCCACTTCACCTGTAGCTGGTTAAGTCTGGTAGGGTGAAATATTCTTGACATTGGCGTAAAACCTCATTCAATCAACGAATTTTAATTCACGAATATCATATTTGGATAAAAAAAAGCAATACATCAGTTCGTGTCTATACGTTTATTCCTTGGTAAGGTTCGTGCTAATAAAACCACATGTCTTAAAGATGCTGCAAATGAGGGGGTTGTATTATTTGAAGTTATTTTTACATCTCCCTTTTATCGATGTTTCGTCAAATGGAACAAACATTCTGAAAGTGAAAATGAAACGAGCAGTTTACATAATCTACTTAAATGCATTTTGAGTTTTTGCGACTTATGAAAATCAGAAATCACATGCTGTAGGATACAAATACATGTACAAATATTTGTAGATTTCTTGTATATTTTGTTGATTTCGATCCTTTATGACTTCTTAGGTGAACAGACAAAATTAACACTGTTTTTATCTGTTCGAATTACCTGTGCTAAAATAATGCATTGAAACGTAGCACATGACATAACTAAAGGAACTGCCTCATTTCTTACAGAAAGCATCGGTTTCAGACAGATAGACATACATTTATTTACATTATGTGTTTACCAGCTGATTCATGTGATGTAATACTGAACTGGCAAGCTTCTAGAATAGTTAGGCAATATATTTATTATATAATATTTCACAATCCATCAACAAGTGATATCATATCATCTAACATGTGTCCAAATCTACAAACCAACAGTCATGATGTGTTTGTGATGATAATACCTGTAGGTCGGAGGAATTACATAACTGTGTGTTCAAGCCACCAGATATATCTGTATTTACAGTAAAACCTATTTATAAAGATGATCCAATGAGCTGAGAGAGAGAGAGAGAGAGAGAGAGTGTGTGTGTGTGTGTGTTGGTGTGTGTGTGTGTGTGTGTGTGTCATTATTATTACATAGAGGATATTTTACGTTCAAAATTAACACGTAGGTTCAACTCCAGTGTTTTATGTATAAATTTGTTTTGTTTGCTGTTTAAGCTCCTGAAGTTTTATTCACTTGAAAGCCTAGAGGGCTTCGTAGAAATGTGATACCGTACATTCGTTATTTTTTATCCATTGTGTCACTTTGAAGCGAACATGGTTCTTTTGTTTGCACATTGGTCTACATTTCAAAAGAATATCAAAATCAAAGTCTATATAGGAATGAAATAAAACATGTTGAAAATGCCTAATCCCTGAATGTTTGGTGGTCCCATTATATGTGTTTTGTAAAGTTTCAACGCTTTTAGTACCTGATGTTTTGTTAATCAATATTAAGATATTTTGTCAAAATGATGTAGACGTCGTGTTTTAATATTTTGACATGCGATAGCATAACGATGAACTTTCAAAGGATATACCTTTGCATTATATTTAAATTCGAATATAACATTTACTTTACTTTACTTTAAATGGTTCATTTAGAATAAACCCATCAAACCGCCAAACATCTTTGTGACCACAAAAAAATGAACTCCTACTGATACACAAACAGGACGGAAACCAGATCCCAATCATAATTCCTTGTACGTGTAGTTGCAGATCAATTTCTACTAGTTGTTGAATGAACCAGAACCGGATCCACAAAGGACAATTTAAAATATTTACAAGTTCCTGTTTTCCACCATGGACTCGTCAATGTACACAACATCACAAACTTATTTGTATCTAAGCAGAAATTTAAACAATTTTATTAGATTTCTTACCAGGTACCCTTCCAAAGTCAAGAGTTGTTTTTTTTACACCTGACAGTTGTCTGTGTATTGTTTTTAAAATTGTTGATTAAATTCTTGTTTATTATATATTGTCACTGAGTCCATTTTAGCTCCATTTTTACAGTACATAAATACTGAAGCTTTCTGAACACTTTCATATACATCAACAGATAGCAAAATACTTCCAAAAAAGTGTAGCACGTTAAGCCCTGATAAAACTGAGAATACATAAACGAAGAATCGATTTTGACGCCCATAGTTCTATGTTCCTTACCCTTCCGGAGCACCTGGGCTAACTTCCTTGATTAAAGTAAGCGTATTTAGCCTAACTTGGCAGTTTTCTTTTTTTTTCACTTTGTTTTTTTATTATTGTGATTTGGACATGGACCAAATTGATTGTTGATCGTCAGATTGCATTTGGCTCAAGTTTTTTAAGGTTATGCGGTCTCGAAAAAAATATAATCAAATCTTCAATAAATAAGTTTATATTGGAATTACACAATCTGAAACTTATGGTTTATTTAAGTATAGATGTATGAACAATTAATATTTCATCGTACGCTATATATCTATAACATATGCAAGATACAGTAATTGTTCTCCGTAGACCATGTGATGACAATAACAATACTACCACTCCTAGATTGATTAGTTGATTGGTAATTAAGTTGTAATGTTGTTTGACCTCGAATCAGCAAATTTTCAGTAATACACGAAGAGATAAATTTGATTAATCTCTAAGGATTAATCTAAGAACAAGTTTGTATATAAGTTGGATATGCGATTGTGTTTTATAGGTTGTCGTGTACTAGCGCGCAATCATGGCGGCTTAAAGGGGATAGTTCACAGAGTTAGTACACCACAGCATACCACTCCACCAGTCACATTTTGTTGACATTGGGCTAACCAGTCGATACATGTTCTTAATAACGAGCATCAGGCGAGAAAGTATGACCCGGTCGGGTTCGAACCCTGACCTCCCTTTCTCGAGGTGGACGCTCTACATCTGAGCCAACGAAGTAGTATGTTTTAAAAATACCATGAAATGTTAATAATTAAAACTTCATTGGGACTCTAGCTGTTTGTTGCGATATATATATATTACATAGTAGACAATTCAATGAACATCTCCAATAAAACTTAAGATGATAAGCTGTTTTGTTAGCATTATTAGTTCTGGTTCTACAGAACCATGTTATACGTATCGCGGCAACATCTCTACATACAGTTTATAATAGAGTCATCAAGGTATTTCTATCTTCAATATAAGCATGTTATGTCAGTGGGGGAATAGATAATATCAATAATAAGACACTGTATAATCATTATATATTGATAGAAAGAATTGCCAGAGAAAAACATCATTTTGATAACAACTGTGATTCGACCCACCCTACAAGAGGCAGGATGAGGGTATCGCGTAATTCGATTAAAATAAATACGTATTCAAACACCACAATACTGTATAAATTAAACATTGAATTTTTATAAAAGTTAATACGATTTTAGAAATATTCTCGTATTTTTATTTTTATTTATATTTTATTATTTTATACCAATCTCCTTTAAGGTGACTCAGTGAGGGAATGGAGAGATGCAATGTAATCCTCTCCTACTACTGTCGATAAGCGTGTGATGATGGTACATATACCTAGGGTTCTGTCGTGTCTGTATTTGGGCAAGACCATTTACCAAGATGCAATCGGAAGTTGGAATGGGATTAAAGGTCATGAAAGGTCAAATGCATATTATTCCCACATCGGAAACTCCTTTACTTTTTCCTTGCATATACATAGATTTTTGAAATCGAGTAATTTACTTCAGGCCTCATCGTCTGTTTCTTCAATTAATAAACAAACAAATAAATAAGTTAATGTAAGAAACATGTGAAGTTTTGTCTAAATCACCAAAGCTTTATCTCATATATGTAATTGGTCAATTCTAAATGACCATGGCCAGTACAGGTACTACTCATATGCAACCATTTCTTTCTAAAAACCATAATTAAATAAACTCTGTGTTAATAGAAATTCAGAAAAGTGGGTAAATGTGTGGTAACAAAAACAAATTTTCTTTTGTATGCAAGATGAGAATTTCTGTTACTATGGTAACGTGATACCAAGTTCCTGTAAAGATACCGTGCAGCCGGCCCATCTATGGAGCAGCAGGTCTGACGTCATTCCCTCACTGGTATGCATGTTAAATTCGGAACTAGGTAATTTTCACTTTCGTAGCGTTCATCACAAAGCCCGGTTGTGAGCAAGGTCAGCTGTGGTCGTTAGACCTGTTAAGAAAAGTTATTTGAGGAGGTTTATTAATTGAAAGGTAAGTTTAAATGTTAATTAACGTATTTTAATTAGTGAGCGATGAAATCGCGATCAGTATGATTTCAAAAGGGGCGTTTCCTCTGAGATTCGTCTTATCTTGGTCCCTGTATCGATTTCGTTAGTAATGGCAGTTTGATGTCACAAATTTGTCGCTGATAACACAAAGTAACCCATTTACATAATTGTACCCCACATGATAAAAGTATCACTATTCTTGATTAAGATGACCACGACTGATTACTCAGCATCCTATATGCGTGACCTTGAACCCCCTCCCATGAATATACCCGGGGGTACTGTTGTGGTAATGTCTTAGTCACCATGACCTAAGTATCTACTATTCCAAATACCCCCCCCCCCCCCATCAGTTTGATTCAAACCGCCAGTACGTGCTTTAAACCAGATATTTTTTTTCAATATTATACTTACATGTATTTAATATTGCCCTTACTGTTTAGGTAACTATTTCAATTTTGCTTGTTTGTGGTTCATCATTTATGTATTGGGTATTGAACCCCACCTCCATCCCACTTCTTCGGTAAAAAGACCAAGCAAACTTTCTAGATTTGATAATTTTTATTTCAGGCTAGTGTGTTTGAATCAAATAGAAAATCTCCTATAAACTTGGTTTACATGACGAAAAAATTAATCAAAACTCATGAATAAGATGATAAATAACTTAGAAACGCTACTTTGGTCAAAACCTTAAAATGCTTAATAAGCATTTTTTACTGTTCAACTATCCTGGTCGCCATGTACTCACCCAACCTTGCTAGAACCAAATCGAAATAATACTTTTGATTCGCCATTTAAAATGTTACCCCGCAGAGTATAAATCATAAAATGATGGAGAGACAAAATAGTCATCTGCTAATACCCGAATGCCGGTGGTTTCTTCAGGTACTCTGGTTTCCTCCACTGTCCCAGAACTAAGACTAACTAAAACAAAGAATATTGACTTCGGTGTAAAACCATTACTTCACTCATTTCTCCACTCCATACCTTTGCGAAAAAATGTAACTGATTTCATATTATTGCATGAACATATAAATACTGAATGTGAGCACAAAACTTTATTCACAGGGACTTTTTTTAAACATAACTCTCTATTCGCAACAAATTCTAGTTATTTTATCGGTTCGGACAAAAGCCACCAAAAGTAAAGGTAGCCAGCTTTACCTTGCCCGTACGTGTATATTTTGTGGCCTTTGAATGAATACAGTAAATCTTGTTATAGCGACCACCTGTAGAAAAAACACAATGTCAATTTTATATATGAAAAAAAACCAAAAAAAAAACAAAGGAAGTAATTTGCTGCATATTTCTACTTTCAAACCTTTTTTCAATATCAACCTTTTGAATTTGACTTAAACAAAAATATGATGATAAATCTGTAAGTGTATAAAAACACATTCCTAAATTTGACACCGTTTCTGCATTTTATAGGAAAAATATGACTTGTACATAAGTGTGTATATAGAGTTATTTATAGTAACGACAAGATAAGGAGGATCATCTTCGTTTTGGAGGGTATAAATAACATGCACATATCTGCTGTAAGATGTACTAACACTTCTTACTAATGCTAAACACGTGCCAAGTTACCAAGGCTGTGATTTATTCCAGCCTCTGGGGGTACCACAGGGGGTAAATAACGAAAGATGGTGGTGATGTTTGAGGTACTCTAGGGGGTAATTAACGACTGATAAATGGTAAATGAACCTTAAATTTATTCTTTACATAAATAAAAAATCTTAATGGTAATAAAATTAAATAAATAAAATTGTAAACTCTATGCCGCCAATATCACGTATATATATATTATATCAAGACACTGATATAGTTAGAAGATATAGCTATACAATATTATCATGTAATAGACTAAACTGATTTTTTCACAATGATTTCCTCCTTTATGGGAAAATATAAAGAGGGAAACAAATATATAAAAACAATAAATATCATCAAATGTTAAATGAAACAAAACAGGTCATGTAAAATGGGTCAGTAAGTTTTTATAATTAGAACCCCTTAGAGGTTTTTTTTTTAATTTGTATCACCCTTTGAACTATAGATGTTATTTTTTTATATTTTTATTTCTGTTTATTTTCATTCTGTTTTTTCTTATTTCTAAAACTATAGTTTTGGTTGAAAAAAATATGAATTAAAAATGAGACTCTTACGCATACATAACTTGAAATAACATCCCATGCTACCATATATAATTGGTATTGTTGAGGCTTAGCAAAGAGTGCATTTGAATTTATCATTTTCCTTTTGAATAAAATTAAACATGAAAAACTATTAAATTAGACTCCTTAAAAAGTAAAATGAAAATGAAGTTTGAAAAAAGCTACAAGTTCATATTAAAATGAACGACATTATACTTTCTATCTCTGTAAATCCCTCCCATGGCAGGAGAACGCTGTATTATTTAACAGTAAGTAATACGGTAATTACACAAATAATCCCTGCCGTATATCATATATGGCCGAGTATTTATTAGTACTGATAATGAGGAACACATGTGAACTATGGGGGGTAATACCTGGTGATAAGCCATGACATATCAAATGTTCCCTAGTAATACCAAAAATAGAAACCGGATATCAGCCATATTGGAAATCATATGTAACCTAAGTATTGCATTGTGTATGAGTTTGATAAATATCAGAACATTGATTTAGATCACCACATATTGAACATTGACATTCCCTGGTCAACACATTCCATCTCTCTTGAATCCTACTTAGACAAAGGTAAGAACTACTAGCTTTCTATTATATTCCTTACTTATAGTACTTGGTGCTTGGAGAATTTTGTTGACTTATTGCAACGGGTTTAGGATATTCGGGAATCTTGTTTGAAAACGGGTTTATAATCGGTAACCAAGTTAAGTTTTAAAATAGTTTTTTTTTTATAATTTGGCGACCGACTTTAGTTTAGAAAGGTTTTAGATATCAGCAATTATGTTTAATTTTAAAAGCTTTAGAAAATCGGCAACCTATTTTGTTTAAGGATTCAGATTATCGACAATCAAGTTTGAATAAGGCATAATCGATTTTGAAAGATTTGAAATGAAACATTCTTCATGTAGTAATTTAATAATTCATTGTCGGATTTGATTGATTTTAAAATATAACTGAAAGTCTGCTGATTTTAGCTACTAGCTTTATCGTGCGATTTGGAAAAAATACAGATAGTTCAAAAGACTATGGAAACGATGATATTTCAACTGGTATTTGACAAGACACGTTTTTAATTTTGATAACTGTAATACAAAAAAAAAATTAATAAAATTAGTCATTGCAATTACAAATTAATATCTGGAATTCTATTTTTTCGAAATTCGGTGTTGAATAGGACACAGCATAAAGATTAAAACTCTGGGATAGGGCAAGATTACAATATGACTAAATATGCAATTCCTATAAATATGAGGCAATGCAAGACTGTGGATAGCAGCACAAAACAACGAATTTTACAATGTTCGGACTAGCCTGAACTAACATAATAATACTGATCAACTAATACATAATACGCAATCTGCAGTTATTGAACAGTTACTAGTAGTTGCCAGTCTTTTTTTAGGTTAACAATGTTTGCCACCACCACAACCCCCCCCCCCCCCCCCCCCCCCATGTACTTTCGAATCGAGATATTGTATTTTATTGTATACAATAGTTTAATATTTGCATTTGACTTTACTTTTTTACTTTTCTTTTCAGATATACAATGGCCGACGACGTAAGTAAACCGTTGTTGGATATAATAACGCATGTTTTAATTAATAATTACACATTTTATGGATTGTTAAAGAAGTTCGACAACTGGGATTTTATTATTTCATTGGGATATTAATTCAATATCTATATTATTTGGTGGATTTATTCCTATGTTATGGATTTTATTATAATTCATTCTAAATGGGTATGATGGATTCATGGTATGGATACATGTACATATAGGATATAAATTTTTAATATTTCGATTTTCCACCATTTTGTTCAGTCATATTTTCTTTGGTTCTAACTTTCAACTTCGGCTACTTGGATAAGTATAATTCATGTTTTTGTTTTATGTTTATGTGTATTATCAAGTTGTAACAAGTTTAGTTCCAGTATTAATCCCGACTGACTGTTCTTAAATGTGTCATTATGCTGTCATAGCATTATGCTACTTTCCATGAGGACCATTTTTGCAAGGCGGCGGGATGGGTTTAGTGATTATATTCTAGTATTCTGCTTTGCTATGCTAAAAAGCTTGTTACATCATTTGAGCGCAAAACAATAATTTGGTTTCGGAGAGAGTTGATAACTAGGGAATTAATAATTTGAAAAACGCACATGGTGCATTCTATAGTAAACTTAAGATTTTATCATGATAGTGCCATTTTTTTATTCAGTATATATGTATTTCTATATTCAGTGGGTCAATATTTATCTTGATCACTTATGAATTTGTTAATAACTTTTTTTTCTATTTCCATCTAAAATTTACAAAATCCTGAAAATTAACATGTAAGTTGAATACATCTTTATTTTCTCCTTTGGGTGCTTTCCTTATAGATTTAGATATAGATAAATATACATTAACTGTGGAGCAGTTATCTGCGAAGCACCTCACTTCTATAGCTTGACGTCACCACACCCCTCAATATCACCCCAAGCTTATTACAGGCGATTCTGGTGCTCTTGTTTCCCTTTTGATTTTAGTTTCTCATCTGATTAGTTTAACATCGTATTTGACTAAAGTCTTGCAATTATGCAATTTGTTATTGCCATTATTCAAGAAAGATTCCAACTCAACATTTGCATTTTTTAAGAAATTTTCCGAAAGGAAGTTGTAATTTGCGCATGCTTGATTTTGACAGGATTTTACCCTACTTTTAAGTAGAAAGAATCGCCTGTGATGCCCATTGAAACCCAAGTGTGATTTAGTATTGTAGTGTGAAAGTCACAAAATGCATATTTAAATTTTAGCGAAAAAATTTTGGTGATTACATAAAATATGTATTTGTCATTAGATAAAAAAGTGTGTTAGTAGGAAACTGTAGTTCTTTTTATCATATTTTCGGTAGCATTAGACAGAAAGTAGATTTAGATGTTTAGATGGTGCATTTTTATTTCTAGTTCAAACATACGACTACATTTAGTTACAAAACTTCCAAAAATGAGACGCATGACATATTACCCGAAATCTTTAGTTTATTTTAAGCGAAAAACAATTACTTTCATCATTTACCAAAGCATCTTTAGAACGTACAAGAGCTAGAATTTTACTTTTTGCAATCAAACTTTAATTTCGTTTAATTTTAACTATTACCTCTTTTTTTAAATGAGTTGCATATCATTTTTGACTGACGGTGAGGAACACACTCTTACAGAACACTAGAACAATTCAAGTGTTCCCATGCTTCTAAGATTTGGTTTGAATCGCCTGTCCTTAACACTGCTTCTCAAATAAAACTATAATGACAATCCTCACCAACCCAATTTTGACCCTTGATTTTGTAGTGTGGATTTGATATTTATTTTGCAGGGTTTAAGGAAATGTTCATTATTTCGAGGCAGCACACAAAGTTTCGTAATTTTGGTGTCATTGATGTAGGGCGATATAAGAAATTTAAAAATACTCAATTCACTTCACTTCTGTAGTTTTCTTGGAGATATAAATTTTTTAAGGTTTTTACTGATTTCTTACTTTGTTAAACCGTTTGTGTAAATGAGATATAAATACTGATAAATAGATAGACTTTTCATTTGTCTCGTTCATTGGCATCTTCAAAGCTGCACATTTCGAAATTGGTAATTCATTTTTTTAAACTGGTTCAATTATATATTGTGTTTTGATTCTATCAGTTAATATACTTCAAAATTACAAATTTTGTTCAGAGTTGCATTTGGATATAACAATTTTCGCCAATTCTGATTTTCAGTGAAACATTTCTTCATTTTGTTACTTTATTCATCATTTCACTTCAATCAAATTGTATATATTTTTTTTTAATCAACCATTTTCATTCCTGCATTTGCAACATTTTAAAATATCTATTATAAATGTTTGTATTTTGTCTGTGTATTACTCTTCTCTTAATTGATATTTTTATGTGGAAACTTTGTGGTAGTTCGAACATTACTCTAGCTGTACCTATTAGTTTATAAACTCAACACGTTGGCATGGAAACAGTAGATGATAAAATAATCAAATACTATTTTTTCCAGTAATGGTACGCGTTTTTGATCGTTGCCATACTGGATAAACGGTGTTCAAATTTCGCATAAAATTGTATAAATTGCATAAATTTTGGACATTTTATCAACCTCGGCTGATTTTTAGAGCTGGTTAAATTTTAAAGTTTTCAAAATTTAAAGTTTAAATTTAGATAACTGTTTTTGATCACGCGTGAAGTCAATTCAAAATTACGAAATCAAAAGAGGTTGCGTATAATTTGGAATGGTGAATCTTCTACCCTACTTTGAAGAATTTTAAACAGAAAAAAATGAACTTTTTGAAGTGAATAATATAAGATATAATATAATACTTTAATTTAAATTTCACTGACATGTCAAAGTATGGGTTAAGATTCAGTCCAATGATACATTGCCAATATTTTGTACAACAGCAGTCGAAGAAAAGCCGAGCGGAAAGAGCAACTTCAAATGTGTTCGCTAAACTGCCACAGAAGTTATTACAAGAAATGAAAGAGGTATGAAATGTTAAAATTACAAGAATATATTCGTAGATATAGCTAATCTATCAATGATTTGTGTTTCAGGACCAACAACAGAAAGTAAGAGCTGCAACATCCAGCGTTTTAACAAAGTTGCCCCAGAAAACCATTCAGGAAATGAAAGAGGTGTGGAACGCATGCCTTTGAGCATGCGCACTGCCAAATATTGATGACCCTGGGTGACGTGTGACATTAAAACTTTTGGCATGTGTGCGCAGCGTTCAGTCGTGCTCTTTAAACGTCAATTAACAATCAGATTTTTATCCCAGTTTTTCCTTGGAAATATCCGCATGCTTTTAATTCATTTTTCCTTTCTAACGAATCTTACTTGCAGATGACCAACCACCTGACACAATGTTCCCTGACAAGCATGTGGTTTTGTTCCACCGAGTACCTGACAGAATTTAATTCTGTGATTCAACCTCCTTTTTATATATTAGTTGCCATTCATATTATTTTGTTTTTGAATCTTTTTCCAGTGGAAGTTGTTTGTTTGTGTGATTTTTATACCGAAATACTAAAATTTATTGTTAAATAATTGAATAATGGATGAACAGAAAATTACTAAAATCTTTAATTTTGAGCCAATCAAAATATTCTGTTGTAGAGTTATTTTTTATTTTACCCGCTTGCTGTATTAATATAAATAAGCATTGTTTGCTTTTGTTTACTATCGCAAAGCTCTTGCAGTTTTTATAATGTACTTCAGATATGAGTTATAACGTTATTGATTTAAAATCCGGGATCCAAACCATTTGAAACTTTTTCTGTAAAATGTTCTGGGTATCGGTGGGTAGCATTTAAAACTGGTTATTTTTAAAATGTTCATAAAACTCCTTCATACATGCTTTACAAAATTCACTCCATGTTTTGTTTTCCTTCGATGGTATCCAAAAATATTTAAGACAGATTCTCTGACACAAATTTTGTGTGATCCAGTTTATGATTATATATTAAACGCCAGATTCGTTTACTACAAAAAAAAACGAAAACACAAAACAGCCTCATCAACGGAAGAAATAACCTTTGAATTCCATACTTTGTTAAGTACACCCGTACCCATTACCTCTGTTTTATGCTTGAATGAACATATCTTTGCATGATGTTTTATGCATGTTTTTGTTTGGATCCCGAACCAACATTTAAATGCATTACACTCATCGATACCCTGTTTTAATAATTTAAATTTTTAAAACAAAAAAGTAATAAAACAAAATTGAATTCAGAAAATGATAAGTATAGCTTTGTATTTATCACTGAATTTACGACGTGATTTTAACGAGGTAAGAAAAGCAAAACTTGATAAAAAATTAAAAAAAAATACGAAACTATCAACAATAATTTTCTGTCTCAAATAAATGTTTAACTGTATATTTTTATAATATATTGTAACCTTTTTTATTTCTGATATTGATGATAAATTATTGCTTTCGTTGTTGACAAAAGCAACAAATTGTTCTTGATAAATTAATTTCAAATGCTGTTTATTATTTTATTTCACTACCAGGCTTTCACAATGATAGACCAAAACAGAGACGGTTTTATCGATCTTAATGACTTGAAGGAAATGTTCTCATCACTAGGTAAGTCAATTACTGTATTCTGATTGGTCCCCAGTACGGCAGAACTTAATATTCGGGTTTATGTAGGTCTGTAAATCAAAGTAGTTAGTAAGGTTTTCACATACTACTAGAAACAATATAATGTCCAGAACTATACTAGATGCCATTTTGTCTTTATGTTCAGTGTACTAAATTCCATATTGTCTTAATGTTCAGTTTGTTTTAATGTTCAGTGAACTAGAATCCATTTTGTCTTAATTAGTTTGTTTTAATGTTCAGTTTACTAGACTCCATTTTGTCTTAATGTTCAGTGTACTAGAATCCATTTTGTTTTAATGCTCAGTGTACTAGACTCTATTTTGTCTAAATGTTCAGTGTACGAGACTCCATTTTTTCTTAATGTTCAGTGTACTAGACTCCATTTTGTCTTAGTGTTTAGTTTACAAGAATTCATTTTGTCTTAATGTTCAGTATAATAGAATTCATTTTGCCATAATATCCAACACAACTCCAAATTAAAGTCAATTGTTTTATAGTCAGTAGTCTCAAAATATGTTGATCTTGTCTTGTTTCGTTTTTGTTGGTTGTTCTTGGTTTGTATTTTAACTACATGTGATATAAAAGTTGTAAATATAATCTTCCAGATAATAGTTAAAGATTTTGCAAGAACATGCAACATATACATCTTAAACAGTAAACATAGAAAAGAAGACTTTTAAATGGAAGATTGTGAATTCAAATCATGTTTGTAATGTATCTTAGAACCATTCTGTATAGGTTGGATAAAATACATTGAACTGCAATGCTTTAGTAAAAGTTCCAGATGGGAAGTACACCCATATAGCAGATATTGTCCTGTTACCAATTCTATTAATGATAAAATTGCATTTTGTGATCTGTTTTATATATATATATATATATATATATATATATATTCATTTAGGCTTATTGGTACCTTTCTTCAAGTATTTTATTTTCTTTTACAGGTAGAACACCTGACGAGAAAGATCTTCAAGCTATGTTGAAAGAAGCCCCTGGTCCTTTGAACTTCACCATGTTCTTGTCATTATTTAGCGAAAAACTTAGTGGTGAGTAAAACAAACGAAACTATATATTAAGAAATTTGAATTGTAACGAAGTATTTAAATCACCATGACAACCGCTAAAAGTATTGTATTTGAAAGTCATAATTTATTATCTGGGAGTACAAAAAAGTTTGGAAGCCAATAAATCTTGTACTATGAGTTTTATATTTTGAATGTCATGAATTGTCTTACTATCCATAAAAATGAAACGCCAACACACATAAAATTAAGAATATGATGTGTTTAAATCAGTTTTTGAATATTTGGCGATACTGGTCGTCGAAAAGACGATGGACGGAATACGTGTAGATATGACAATACAGTGATCTAGCACAATAAAAACCGTATTTAAAACTTGTCTAATTGGTCTAAAATTCAAACAAAAGCATTAATCTTAATGATTTTCTTCTTAATTTTTGTAAACAGGCACAGACCCAGAAGGTACCATCAACGACGCTTTCAGAATGTTTGACAAAGACGGCAAGGGACATTTACCAGAAGAATAGTAAGTCAAAGTTTATAAGTTCAGATTTAACGTTTAATTGTCCTAAATACGATTAGTTATGCATGTTATTATGCAGGTAGTTGCAAATTTAAAGACCTTATATTGTCCCGGCTCACTAAATGTATACCGTAAACTTATTTATTTTCGCGATGTACTAATTTTCGCTTATTTCGCGGTTGACTGTTTAGCGCAAAAATTAATACCAAGCGAAAATTATATTATGCTTATTGTGTTATAGTGCATATTTAAAAACGCAAATTTCCTATACCGCGAAAATACATACACGCGAAATTAACTACGTTTATAGTACTTGAAATGACACAGAAAAGCTATGGTGTGTTTTGCAGCGAAATTTGTCATATATTATAATGGTGGAAACATTTTAAGATTACTGAAATATTGCTCTCTCTCTCTCTCTCTCTCTCTCTCTCTCTCTCTCTCTCTCTCTCTCAACCCATTTGTGTATTAATTTCATTTCTTAATCTCATTTCAGCATCAAAGATTTACTAGAAAATATGGGAGATAACTTCACAAAAGATGAGGTAAATGTTAATTTACGTCATATTTATACTTGTATTATATATAAAATAGTAGCCGTTACAGTAGATCAGTTAGCAGAGTGCTGGCTTCATATGTTGGAGGTCCTGGGTCTAACCGCAGGACTTGAAAATAAAAACGCCAAGCACTTCCTATTTAGGAATGAAAGCCACGGAGTCGTTCAGAAGAGACCGTAAAACCCTTTGCCCGATGTCATGCCAGGTGTGGTACGTTAAAGAACCTTCCCTGCATATTGCCATGAACGCACTGCTAAGGTCCAATTTCTTTCACTTCACCTATAGACGATTCTATTTTTCACCTGTAGCTTGCGACTTCTCTATATAAGTGAAATAGTCTTGACTTGGACGTTAAACCCTATTCATCCAATATATATCAGATAGGTATTGACAGGCATTATTACACATATTCGAAGATGACCATTATAATGCTAATAAAGACATCATAATTTGTTATTGCAGTTAAATACCAAATGTTATGTATTGTTTCGAATGAAATTATTTCTTATACTAATTTGATTAAGTTATATTGTAAATAAATGAAATATCGATATCGCTGAGAAGCGTCCAATATCGTCCACTATTTAGATCTTCCGCAATGAAAAATCAAAATAAGTTCCAACTATTTTCCAAAGTTAAGTAATACAGACCAATCTGCCTTAAAGGCCACCTCTATATAACAGCCACCTGCTTACAACGGCCACTAGAATTGTATCCCAATTGTTTTTATTCATAATATTTGAACCTGTATATAAAGACCACTGTCCATAAAGGCCGCTTTACTGGATCCCTTGGGTGGCCTTTATAGACAGGTGTGACTGTATATCAATAGCATAGGAATCCGTTATGAAAACCTCAACATAAGGATGTTTCAAGTCTAGCAATAGTACTTATACGTTATATTTTAATTTACTACTTACAGATGAAACAGACATTTAAAGAAGCACCTATTGAAGGAGGAAAATTGGATTATATAAGATTCACAGCTATCATTAAGGGTTCAGAGAGTGAGGAAGCTGCATGATCAAATCATGGACTAACATAATAATCATGGCGTCGTAAATACCATCAAGATGGCGTCAATCACTCCTCTTCTTTTGACTCTCTTCTATAAAGTGTGATACTATTCTGTTTTTTATTTTGACTGACACCAGGAAAATTACATCACTGATCAATCTATGGTTAATTTATTTTTTCTGACAATTTCACGAGAGTCAATTGCAAATGGAGTGAAACGTAGACATTTATTTCCTATTTATTTTTTAACCTCCGGAGTATCTCAAGTCAAAGAGTGTAATCATTCCATTATTTTATCTCCGTTGCTAGGAGACACAGCTGCATATGCTCGCTCCCGGGCCTCGTTTAAAGGAAGCGCTAACAAATATGGCGGTCTGTGTCGATTGCCAAGGAGGTGTAATTCATAAAGAAGAAGAGCTATTTTAAGACCAATGAATGTAACAACATCATGTTCTAATCAAAGCCGCCTCCAGTTATTCTGTTGACTTGGGATGCTCAGGATATACGATCCGACTCTTAAACGCCACTGCCAAATTTAGATCAGCCTTTCTATCTCTTCGCTGAGTCCCACGGCTTATAAACAACTGTTGATAGGAAATGGCATTACCTTTAACTCATATATTAAAAATAAATATTTATTCTATCAACACAACATGCTGAAAAAATTCATTTTCTAAACTTTATTTATGTTATTAATAATATATAAAGTTGAAAATATCTTTAGAGAATTCTTGTACAATATCTGACCTGTTGTATCTTCATTCATGATGGAACAAATTTAAAGCATTTGTATTTATATTTATCTATCTTATCCCAGGGGATTAATGATTTGTATATCGATTTAATTGTGTGTATGTATGTCCGGTCGGTTAGTAGACAAGTACTTGATCTACTGCGGGTGTCATACTGACTTTATGTTTCCAGGTGTGGTGGTAGTTTAAAGGAAGGGTTATTTTCTTGCGCGGGTTCTAAGGAACTGTACTTAAAATTTTTAAAAATAAATTTTGGTAATCATTTTTAAAAATCAAACCCCTAGTTTTAGATTTTTAATAGTGTGCGTTTGGGAAGACCCTTCCATTAGACCACAACGCCATCTGGTGAGCATAATTGTGATATCGAGTTAGTATGGTACTCCAAATGCAACACCCTGAGTGGAGTGTTTTCCATGTAACCTGTTCTTTGTACAATAAACCTCTGTGCACAGAGTGAAACGTTCATTTATTTGTTTTGTATTATAGTTAAGTAATTTGTACTCGTCAAAAAGCACTCTAGACACAGATTTCGGATTGATTGATTGATTGATTGATTGATTGATTGATTACATAGGCTTTTCCGTCCAAGTCAAGAATACTTCATTTATATGGTACTGCACCCAGATATAGTTAAAGTGCATCCGATAAAAATGTTTACCTTTGCAGTTGCTCTCAGGGCAGTATGAAGGGAGGGTCATTTAGCATGAAACGCCTACCGTGATACGGTATAAGTTTTTAAAATCTCTTCCTTAAGGACCCCCTAACTTGTATTTCTATTTTCCAAGTGTTTGGCGAAAGAACACAACCACTACCAATTATGAAATCTTACTTAGACTCGACCAGGTTTCGAACCCAGACCTCCCGCATATGTTCCAAACACTCTACAAACTAAGCTACAATAGTAGTGCAAAACCTTCAATGGACACTGTTTTCAGTAGTTGGTCGTGAAAACTTTCGTTAGCAAAAAAGTTGGTATGACACTGTGTTCGTAACAGGATTCGAATAACGCCAAACTTGCCAAAATGAACAAATTGTTAGTTTTGACTAATCTTTATTTTTCTGATTTAAGTAATTTCACAGCATCTAGGTGATGCATTTAGTGCACATATTCTGATAAGATTATTTTGGAAGATTTAAAGTTCCTAAAACGGTGCAGATTGATAAAAGAAAAAGAAATTTAGTCAAAACTTGCATATGTTCTAGGTATTACTTCTGTTGTAGATAGTCACTCAGCAGGATAAGTTTCACAAATTCTTATTAGCCTGGAATTAGCAGAGATGTTGTTTCAAAAGAATGTCATTCTTCCCCTTTATTTAAGGATTCAACACGTAGACTCGTTTACAAGCACTTTAAGTAGACAAACAAAACATACTAATCTATGTTTGAATCACAGTTCCAAAGCAAAGTAAAAACTTTGAAACTGACAAATCAGGTTAAACACGGAAACTACTATCGGGGAAGTGAGATCAGGTAGTAAGGAAGAGTTAGCACCTTCTGTTTAGCTAGCTAAATCAGTCATGAAGTACTGGTACACAACGTCTGGTGTTGTCAAGATTTTACTACTTAACAGACGAGTTTTATTACAAATGACATAGTTTTCCTCAACACTTGTATCTGTAACTTGCTAATCCCGTTCATACTGATTTGTTCGATATTCCAAGTCCAACCAGGCTTTCAGTATAAACCAAATAAACCTGGTGGCAAACGTCAAAACTGGATAAAATGGCAATTGATTTCGTTTATAATAGAATGTTATCACAACAAAAATGACCTTTGCCAATTAAACCTGACAAACACCATATGACAAAATTCACATCCGTATTTAAAATGATTAAGTGCATTATACGGTCGCTTGGTAATACAGTGGAATAATTGCCAAAATATTTGAATTTGTGTCATTTTCATTCTCTGTATCTTAGCGAAATGTGTACATGTAGATCCATTACTTGGCTAAAATGAACTCTGTGATTAACAACGTATCACTTGGCAACAGCCGATAAAACAGATTATGTAACAAACAAACGAGCGAAATAATCAACAGCAAACAAAAAACTCCATGTAAAAATCACAATCCCAAAAGTAAAACAAACATACCAATCCATGTAAAAATCACAATTCCAAAAGTAAAACAAACATACCAATCCATGTTCAAATCGAAATTACAAAGTAAAGAAAAAAAACAAAACCAAAGTTAATATGATACATCTCTTCAGCAATTCGACAGCTGTTATCTATCTCTCGGCAGCTTTTAAACAGCTGTTATCTCTCGTCAGTTCTAGGCCTGCCGTGACAGCTGGCATCGGTCTCTTCCGAAGGATCCGTGACTTTCATTACTAAATGCCGAGTGCTTGGCGAATGAACAGTCACTTCCTATTTTCAAGTCTTGGTCAGATCCGGATTGGGTTCAAACACCTGTCGCATACGAAGCGAGCACTCTACCAATTGAGCTACCTTAATGGTAAAATGATAATGGATGTACTATATTTATTGTAATATAATCCGACACTGATTACCTTACACAAAAGGGAATGTAGGTATCTCTATCGCTTATTTTGACATCTAGCCAATACCTGATGAGGATAACAACATGGTTATATACTACAATACAGACCTGCCGAAAGTTTTAACACTGAGCTAACGAAAAGGAGTTGCTTGAAACTCAGCTGCCAAGTTACCTAGATTTGGATAGCTAGTAGCCTAAAAGCTGCCGGAGGATAGCAGCTACAGAGATATAGCTTAGGAATGGCCGAGATTAGCTGCCGAATCGGCACTAAAATCAAACTTTCGACAGGTCTGTACTGTATATATATATACATGTTGTTTTAATGGCAGTGTGCACTTTTAGTAATTAATACCGATACACAGCTTGCTTAGTTGTACATATCAGATGATAATAAGATTATTTTACCCCTACAAGATTATGTAGGATAAGATCGTTGATCTCAGAGGCATGCCTGTTATTTCTGCATGTATGTTGAAGGAACAAGACATGTGGAAATTAACCCGAATACATTTTACAACTTGATAGAGTAAATCCTGGTAAATAATGAACGGTATATTATATCACACAATTCATCAGTACTATTCATTACAAAAGAACTTCCAAGGTCAAACAACTTCGCAAACTTTGTAGATGTTCTTAACCTGGTGGTATATATATACTTCCGAGACCTTTTTGTTAACGGCAAGGTTTAACCTGTTCATGTCAATGTGACCTTGACTGAGATCAAGGTCAATCAACTGTGCACAGTTGGTAAATCTTCATACGCTGGTGCTATATATATGCTTCCAGACCTTCTTGTCCATGACAAGGTTTAACCTGTTCAGGTGACTGTGACCTTGATTGAGATCAAATCAAGGTCAACCAATTTCGCAAAGTTGGTAGATATCTTCCTATCCTGGTGCTATACATGGTTCGAGACCTGTTTAAACACTTGAAATGGCTTTTACCAACAAACATTGGGGTTTCATTATATGCATTAGCTTACTGATTCTTCAAAAGCTGAGAATGTGTAAAAGATATTGACGAACGATAAACAGTGACAGATGAAAATGATCGTCATAGGTCACCACGAGCCTCTGGCTCAAGATAACTAGAATACTTACTAAATCCGTTTTATTTTTTCTCCAGAACATTTTAAAGAACTTAACACACATCTTGGGAATCTACGGTGAATTTCTTAAATGTTACAGAACATAAAGATTGGAAAACTTTGAAATCTGGCAAACTACTGTTGGTAACAGCGAATAAGAAATATACTTGGTGACGTTTTACGCATACAAGTAGTTCACAAGTAAGTGAAAAATATCAATCTTTAAGTTGTTTTTTTTTTTCTATGAAAATAAAGAATAGTTCACTGTCACAAACAGGGTGGTTCTAACAGTTAGTTAAACACATGAACTTACACCAGGTAAGCAATGCCGGCTGCTCCTCCTGTTCAGCTAGTTAAAACCGCCACGTGTGAAATCAAAATTGAGTAACCAATATAAAACGGTTCGTTTCCTCAATTCAGGCCCTACAATGTTTTTTCGTTTGTTACGCCACACACCTAGACCACACATGTATAGAACAAACAACGCAGTATTATTACAACGTACAAACATAAAGCATATTCGCTCAACACATATAAATACTTAATTAACTTTTATTTTATTTGCTCTAAAATCCGTCCTACATAGAGGACAAAACGAATTTTGTTGCAGGCAAAGTCCAAGGCATTTAGAATGAAACACGTGACCACACGACGTAATCCTTGATGACGTCATTATCTGAAGACAAATTGGACAGCTATCAGAATTTTTAATATTATCTTTCTTTGAGACTATACGGGTATTCTTAAAAAGATCGTTCCTCCGTTCTAAAACACTTAATTCTGTGAAATAAAGTTTTGATAGGTTGTTCCATATTTCAATAACAAATGGAACAAATAATAAAAGTCGTCTGTTACTATAAATACAAGTTAGAGCAACTAATGACGCTAAAATGTCTAAAAATAAACAACATAATAAAAATATATCTTCTCCATAATTGTCCACAAAATAAAAATCTATTCTTTTACTGTAGTTCAATAAAAAGTCAAATAATTCATTGACTCGTATACCTGTAGAAAACGTGGTTATTATGAAAAACAAAAAAGAATCTAGACAACAATATATGGATACAAAAGTTAGAAGCACTGATATAACCATCATAAATTTTGGTATAATTTTCATTCCTATTTCAGAACTCATTGTTTCGTTTTCATTTGAATCAGGCTTGTTCCATCGAAGTGTTATAAACGAGATCCATGCTGAAAAAACAGACGCAAAACATAACAACAAATGTCCGCCATCTTTGTTACACATGACCAGAAGTATTCCGAGATGTTGCAGTGCATTCATTTCCGGAAAGAAACATTCCGAATGATCTCGATTCAACACGACTTCGTCAATATTCGGAAACCGAAGGCTTAAATTCGTGAAGAAGGTAAAAACTGCCATACACATATGGAAAATAAGTTCGGTAAAACTAACTGAGGCATCTTTCATGGTAACTATGGAAACGATAAATACAGCAACAAGAATAAAGGCAAGAACTGTCAGTAAAGAGATGACATTACTCCAATCAGATATTGCTATATAAGCTATTGATGACCAAAACATGGTGCGGTAACCTGAAAGAATAAAATAAAATTGTTGTCAGCAGGAGAAAAAACATCAAAGAAATGTGTGAGCTTGCGAAATTCCGTACGCTGAAAGACCCCTTAGAACAACCCTACCATTATTAAAAATAACAGCAAATAAAGAAAATAAATACACGTGCAGTCTCTTAATAAAACATGACTTTTTGTTTTTAACAATGTCTATAAATACTGGCTTGATTTCACTTTTATTATTTTTTGCATAACCAAATGTTAGTACTTCAACAATAAGAGAAATTCTCAATTTTTTCACTGAAGGGTCCTATTTGTATGTGGATGATCAATTCCATGACTGTACAGCGACTTAGTTAAAAAGCCCATAATGGCCGAATCTTATGTGGCAATGCCGTCTCTCAGGAAACATAATTTATGAAGTTTTATCTATTTCACTGGAAATTATTAAAATTTAAATACGGTAAGCGGTTTTTTTCGTTGTTTCCGTTTTTCGAGTATACTAGTTCGGGAAGCTCGTATGAGGCGCCGTTTCTATATTTATTAACTATTTTCAGATATCCATAAATCGAATTTTGTATATGCATAAATCGATCAATAGATATCCATAAATCGAATTTTGTATATGCATAAATCGATCAATGGATATCCATAAATCGATTTTGCATATGCAAAATTATTTTTAGATATCTAAAAATATTTTTACATATGTTAAATTCGATTTATGGATATCCATAAATGAATTATGCATATGTAAAAATAGTGAATAAATATAGAAACGGCGCCTCATAAGCTCGAGTCTATGTAAAAGTTCATAAAAATCTCAGTATGGCGATATTCTATATATGGTACAAAATCGCTAGCCTAGACGGTAACAAGTAAAGACATTTTCAAACTATGAACGGAATTACGTGGAACTCCGTAGTATGATGACATAGAAATAGTACGGCGAAGACGAACTCTTTGACCAAAATTAAACATTGATTAAATTCGATTATGTTATGTTTCTCACCCATCCTATCTTTATAACCGTTATCAGAATATGCAATGTCCTTATCTCGGGCTCTTTAGAGTATTTATGTTTATAAATACGGAAATAATACCATTTCTATACATTGTTCTGGAAATTTTACTGTAAAGCGCAGGTTTTTCACGTACGTAATTGAAATATTTTCTCGTATTTTTCTCGTGCTTTTTTCTTTTCATTTATAGTGTTTATAACTTGTTTGGTACAAAAGTTGTATTTCTAAATAATCATTTGTGCGTGTTTATGAGGAATATAATTACATATTACAATACCAATGTTAATTTTGCATCACTAGACGGTCGTTTCGGAATGCAATTCCTCAACAGTAGTGCTTGGACCAAAATTGTGAAACCAAAATTACAAGGGATTGAAAAAAAATATCGAATGGGCCAAAACATATTTAACCAAATTAAGCTAAGGAAATACTTTGCATGCGGGAGTATACCTTAGTTTTGGGGTTGTTTAGAGAATAGTATATTTCTGACAATGAAAAAGTATTGCCTACTGAGTTGCCTACAGATATCTTCGGGGAAACATCTACCAGCAGAGATACTGCTGATGTGGTTTAATTTACATTTTATACCAGTGTTAATTTTATAACGAATAGATTACTGGATCAATGGTTTGTTTTTATTTATTTATTTATTTATTTATTTATTTATTTATTTATTTATTTATTTATTTATTTATTTATATTTTTTGGCGAAGTGTCCGTCTAAAGTACAGTGTTATATAAACACTGGCTCGAATGCATGCTTATCTTTTGTCTTGTTTAGGTTGCACCCAACTTCACTTCAATCATTAACATGCAAACTGACTGATTACTTTAACTTTAACTTTTAACTTTAGCGTGTGTTTTAACTGATGACATGATTCCGGAATAGATGGTCGGCTGTTCAGTCTAGCAAGCAGTATAGTATCAAATCATTTATTCCAGTAGTTTCTCAATTTTCGTTGTTTTCAAGGACCCACGAAGTTTTAACTCGACAAAATACTCAGTAGTGTACCGTAAATCCTCGCATATAAGATGGTTTTTTACCTTAATTTTTTTTTTTTTAAACGAGTCTTACAGGACAGACAGGGGCTGAAATTCTTCAGAGAATGTCTATATTACAAACTCAATTGCAAAAGAAACCACAAATTTTCTACCAAACAAAATGATAGTGTTTCTAAAAACCACGAAGATAAATTATTTCACAGTAGTTAATTGTAAGAAAACAATTTTATTAAGGTATCACAGAGCACGTGGTAACCACTGCGGTAGCTCAGTTGGTAGAGTGCTCGTTCCGTAAGATAGAGGTCGTGGGTTCGAACCCCGACAGGGTCTGGCCCAAGACTTGAAAGTGGGAAGTGACTAATCTTTCGCCAAACACCCGGATTTACGAAATGAAAGTCGCGGTTCTTTCGGATGGGAACTTAAAATAAACGAGGTCCCGTGTCACAGTAGGCTTGGCACGCTAAAGAACCTTGCTGTATAATGCCATCAGCGCAACGCACAGGCAAAATCGCCTATAAATGACGACGTCTCGATATAAGTGAAATATTCTTGACTGAGGCGTTTAACGCCATTACCAGAGCACGTGGTAATATTTATTGTCTGTTTCTGATCTACTTTGTATAATACTATTGTGAATGAATGTTATATGAAAAACAAGTATGTAACATCATAAACTACAAAGAAAAATCATCCAATAAATGTAAGTGATTTATCTAACAGGACTGAACAATTTAGTAATATAGTGCCCGTATGACATTATCATAGATCGAATCGTTTGTCGACATGTCGAGGGAATGAAACCGGGGCACAAGTCTAGGAGACGGCGTGTGTAGCTAGATAAACAGGCGGTGCTTACCCTTCCGAAGCACCCGACCTCACTTTCCAAGTGAAAGTTAACATGTTTAACTTAATCTGACAGTTTTACTTTGCTTTAGGGTCATGATTTGGAAGTGGGTCGGTATGTATATTAATTCACGAATAACTTTTTTTTTTATTTTAGAATTTGAGGTTGTCATACCAGCAACCATGGAAACATCCGTTTTGGTGGTGATATTAACATTTGGTTTCATTCAATCGGCGACTTCAACAATATCGTTTCATCTCAATGAAGAGGTTCCACTGCGGACATTCGTCGGAAGTATACCGTCAGCAAGCAGCTTAATTTCAAATCTTACTAGTGACGTAATAGCATCCCTTCGTTACAACTTCCTGTCGCCAGATAACTACACACAATACTTCTCATTAAACTCATCAAGCGGTTTTTTAATGTCTGATGAACGTATCGATCGTGAACAAATCTGTGGACAGTCCGATACCTGCCGTTTGCATTTTGATGTTGTTGTTAGATCTGCGATTGGATTATTTTTTAAAGTCCTAGATGTTGGCGTCATTATATCTGACATTAACGATAACGCACCATTTTTTCAACGACATATGGTGACCTTTAATATAAGTGAAGACGTTGACGTAGGTTATATAATTAAACTTGAAAAGGCTCAAGATAGAGATGTCGGCATCAACTCCGTGCAGTCATATGAGCTTCTACCTTCTACTAGCCCATTTAGAATTCAGCTTACATCATCGAATGGCGATTCTCTTTTAACCTTAAGATTAAATCAACCTTTGGATCGGGAAAGATATGGATCATCATATTTACTCCATGTTAAGGCAAAAGATGGCGGAATGCCGCCATTTTTGGGTGTTTTATACGTGATGATAAATATTTTAGACGTTAATGATAACCCCCCTCTTTTTCAACACAGTTTTTATAATATTTCTGTACTAGATAATGTTCCAGTTAACACAAGTATTTTGCCGTTAACTGCTACTGATATCGATATTGGAGAAAATGGTCACATATTGTACAGATTTAGTCCGGTACAGCAGCCAAACACTCACTTAAGAGAAATTCAGAAAATATTTAAAATGGACCAGTTTATGAACTTCGGAATAGTAAAGGTTATTGCCTCTCTTCAGAACTACCAAGGCAGGAGTTTCGAGTTTCAGGTAGAGGCCCGTGATGCCGGTGTCCCTTCTCTGTTTTCTCGAGCAGACGTTACAGTCAGGGTACTAACCTCGCGGAATAATGCCCCTAGTATGCATTTGCATGTTTTGAAACCAGGAATAAACAGACAAGTTGTTGTTTCTGAAGCGGCCATGATTAATACGCCAGTTGTTCACGTTCAGGTAGTAGATATAGACACTGGATTAGATGGCCAGGTACATTGCGCTGTTAACGATACACATTTTTGGCTTCAGGATCAGTCGGTAGCCGGTTTGAACGAATTTACAATGTTGACAAAATCGAAACTGGACCGTGAACAGATTGATCATATCTTTGTCCAAATAACATGTACAGATCTAGGAACACCTGCCATGAGTTCATTTAAAGATTTAGAAATAAGGCTATCGGATGAGAATGACAATGCACCAAGATTTATCCACGATGTTTACAAAGCAACTATATTCGAAGATAGCCCAATCGGGACCTCAATTATGCAGGTAGTTGCGTCAGACGATGATTTTGGTAAAAACGCAATGCTGTCTTATTCTATTAACCCAGCAATACAAAACTTTGCGATAGACTCAAACACAGGGATCATCTCAGCAAAATCAGTATTAGATCGAGAGAATATAGATTCGTACACTTTTCGTGTTTTGGCTAAAGATAATGGATTCCCTCCCCTCACAGGTACCGCAACTGTTATCCTAAATATAGCCGATTTAAACGATAATCCACCGATATTTAGTGCAAACAGTTATGAATTTTATGCAATGAAGTCTGTTCGGATTGGAACCATTATAGGTCACGTGACAGCATATGACTCGGATGCCAACGACAACGGGAAATTTTCTCTTTCCTTGTCTTTTCCGAAAAACATTACATCTGTTCCATTTGACATCACCTCCAGTGGAATTATAACGGCAGACCGAACACTCGAAAGGGAGACACAAAGTGAATACCACTTTAAAATTATGGCTATCGATCACGGACAACCACAAAGGCAGAGTTTAGCATCAGTAACTGTACACGTCATAGATAACAATATACAAACTCTCATTGGTTAATAATTATCAAAAATTAAACGAACTTCACAAGTTTTGACAAGTTCATCGGTTCCATCTAAAACACTTAATTTTATTTTCATGCAGGTTCGAAATTGACGCTATGCACATTGTGTAGCGTTGCTGTGTAATTCACTGACACGTGATCTACACCGTGATATATTATCACATGACCTGTACACCCTTGTGTGATTCATTGTGCAAAAATTTCATCTTTCAAGGACCCGAATGGAAATCAAACTCAAACGTTAAAAGTTTAACTTTAAAAATTGCATATTTTCGGCATTGTGTATTTATAAAAATCACTTATTTAAGTAATTACTGTGCCATCAAGGATAGGCTACAATTTTGGTGTGAGAAAATACTTTTGTCATTCAGGACGTTAATTTGGCGAAATTGGTTAAAAAAAAACCAAATGATAAATTTTAATCGTTTAACTAAAGAACTTACTATGCTAGAGATTTGTCTTTTTGTCAATAAATCCTTTACGTTATACATATCATACTTCATTATTTCGCACAGCTCTGGCTGAATATCTCCTATGTACAACGTACGAGAATTAGAGGCCTAGCGACTTCCCGATTATGTTCGCAAAGACCAGTGATTTAAGATTTAACTAAAATTGCCTCTATATAAAGACACCTGTCTATAAATCTATATATCTCTATACATAGATTTTAGTACATACAGAATTTTAAAGATTGTATGATGTCTGCGTTCTAGTTTTGTGGAAAATAGTTTTCAAACGTGGTGGGTGTAGCTAGCTAAACAAGAGGCGCTTACCCTTCCGGAGCACCTGGTCTCACCTCCCTGGCGGAAGTTCACGTGCCTATCCCAGCTTGTCAGTTTCACAAAGTTTTTACTTTGCTTCTAGATATCGATTCGGACATCGATTAGTATGTTTGTTTTTTATTATAGTTCTGTCATATATCATTTTTAAAATTTAATCATAAAAAACATATACCATTTTATGAATGTATTTTATGCTTAAATTTAAAAAAATTGGTATATGAAGTTCAATTAAACTTTGCCAAGAGTTGTTAAAATTAAGCAGGTAAGATAGGGTATTGTACGACGGCCAATATCAGCCATGACACTTTACAGTAAACTTTACTGTTGCGTGCCATAGGATGTACATGTGCACATTGGGTGCATATGTGTACATCAAGTACATGTGCTCATAGCTGTACATGTGTACATAGGTGTACATGATGTACATGTGTACACTATGACAGTTTACAGTAAAACCTCATTAACATATTCTCAGTTTGATATTTCACAGGTGTCCGTGATTTATCTTTGTATTTTAGGGATCTAATTATTTTCTCTGATAAAGGTTAAAAAGGACTGAGTGTTACAAAGATAACAATAAATGCTGATTAAAATTCCTTAATTGATGCAAGGCGGTAGGTGGTTTGGTAAAGCGACCAGTATCTATATTATCTAAAATATTATTATCATGGTCTGATAACTGATGCCCAGTTTGGGCTCAGACCTGGGTACAGCACAGTAGATGCCATTTTTGCATTACAGCCGTTAATTACTAAATAATTTCAAGCAAAAGAGAAATTGTGTTCAACGCTGAAGAGGCATATGGTGTTGGGCGTCTGTCTGTCCATCCGTCTGTCTGGTCTTAGGTTTTCAAACTTTTTTCGTTATGGATATATATATATATATATATATATATATATATATATATATATATATATATATATATATATATATATATATATATATGCAAATATTGTTGGTACGTAGCTTTGTCATGGGTACTAAAAGATAAAAAAAAAATATTCCTCAGTTGATTTTTGTCTTAGTTGCCTGTCCTTGAACGTAGCTTTTTGACCATTTCCGGACACTTTTTTGGCATAGGAATTAAAATATTGAGAACAATTTCAGTATCTAGCTTATGTACACAGGCAATGTTGCCTCACGATAATTTCACGTGAAAAGAGCATATACGTTAAATTCGTGTGAAGAATTTCATGTTAAAAAGTTAACGTTAAATTCGCGTTAAAATAACTTCTACTTCGTTATAGTTAGTTATTTGATGAATGAAATAATGAAAAAATCATGGGGTCACCATTTTCAATTTCAGATAAATCACGGACACCTGTGAAATATCAAACTGAGAATATGTTAATGAGGTTTTACTGTAAACTGTCATAGTGTACACATGTACAGCTATGTACACATGTACATCATGTACACATGTACACCTATGTACACATGTACATCATGTACACATGTACAGTTATGTACACATGTACAGCTATGTACACATGTACATCATGTACACGTGTACACCTCTGTACACATGTACAGCTATGAGCACATGTACTTGATGTACACATGTACACCCTATGTACACATGTACATCCTATGGCACGCAACAGTAAAGTTTACTGTAAAGTGTCATGGCTGATATCGGCCATCGTAGTATTGCGTTATATTAGAAGCGGTTATTAATCGAACACCAGGACCCAGTTGTTCGAAGCTTGATTAGTTTAATCAATAATCAGCAGAAATTAAAAACACGAATAAAAATAAAAATAACATTATCAAATCAATAGTTTTATTACAATTTTCTTTATTTTTTTATTTTTATTTTTTTTATTTTTATTTTTATTTTTTTTTTTTTTTGGAATTTTTATTCATTTTCAATACTTTAGCATTACGTTCACAATATATCTGAAATTATGCAAAATCATCAGTCAAATTTTGACCAAACTAATCAGGTTTCGAACAATTAACCCCTGTATTTTTACATATGTTATTCTCCACACTGAAATGTATTTTAAAGAGGAAATTTCATAAAAATCGCCGATGTCGAAATAAGGGAGATATCAGCAAAATTCTGATACATCTTAAAAATGGTCCGAAGCTTTGATACTTTTTAAAATGAATCGGGTCAAATCTGTAAGTACCTAATTTACAAATGATTAAATAACCCGGCGAACCGTTTTGAATGTTTAATATTTTATTATTTAAGTATAAAAAGGAAAACTTGGAGATCGATCCGTAAATTTTTGTTAGCGGGTGTGTGGTAGGGATGACTATATTACCGAAATCGTGATTTATCTTAAATAATCATGGATATCTATGTTTACATTTATTTACAGTATATTCAGTGAATGAATGAATGAACCTTTGAATGTTGCCGTGCGTGGTCAAACCAAGGGGTCACTAAGACTGTCTAGGACTTGGCCTGGGGTCAGTCTGGGTCAGTTCAACGAATAAAAGAATTGCTATATGATCAATTGATCTCCGGAAATACAACAAATTTTTGCGGTTTTGCACTAACAATTAAAATAAATCGCGAGAAAATAATGAATTTTGACCACATATCTGAATAAACCTATAGCCTGGCAATTAGCCACTGGTCATCTGTTGGTCATCTTACCTATATTTATCCATTCCCACATTCTGGTCCACTAATGTCCACTTTCACAAGTTTCTCACAAAGTCCAATTTCTTCTTCAAATCCTTGTTAAAATTATTTTAGTTAAAATTTGATTTTGTTGTAAAATGTTTGTATATTTTTAGATTTAACGTTATGTTGTGATCCTTGACGTCCAGCCAGACATCACGTGACCTTCTTTATAATACTGTACTGTCTGGACACTGTCCAGCAAATAAGGCCCACAGAGGGGTCATTTTATATATGTCTCGTACACGACTCGTTGATTATTTAATTTATGTATATCCTTTTTAATCTTTATATAAACTTTTATTTATTTATTTATTTATTTATTTATTTTATTTATTTATTTATTTATTTATTTATTTATTTATTTATTTATTTATTCACTCTATCGATTTAAACTTCATTCGTTTAATTATTAAAATCTTGAAGTAAACCTATATTTGCTTCTTAATATATTAAGGTACAAGCTCCTGTTTCATAATCAGTCCTTAGCTAAGATTTCCCTTAAATTGAGCAAATTTAGGTTATCATTTTTGGAACTACTAATGATTATTTTTTGCAAAACTAAATGCAGATGTGATCCAGAAGTGATCTTAAAAATGACACCTTAAATTCCCGAAAGTCTTAAAAATTAACAAAATTATACAGATTTAAAATTTAGCAAGATTTAAGTAAAGAAAATCTTAGCTAAGGAATGATTGTGAAATTGGGGTCTGGCCATTACCTAAACTACGATTTTCCTTGTGAAAATTTGAATAATTTTCACGGTTAATTTTTGAGACATTTCAGTAGAAAATAAGGCGTCATTTTGAAGATCACGCTAACCTTATTACATCTATATTCTAAATATTTACAATCCAAATCAAATTCTCTGTGATAAACTATTTGACGAGCGATTCGCGGTTTATTCACTGAAATAAGCGCGAGATCCATTCGATCTAACTTGACCATCATAGATTGATTACAAACTAATTAATGCTTAATTATTTTGAATTTTTTATTCGAAGAAGCATACAATATTGCAAAATAGTTACCAGATTTAAGTTTAGAGAAATCTTAGTTAAGGAATGACTGTGCACCTAGTTTTACAATCATTTCTTAACTAAGATTTTCTCTGAGTTAAATTTTGCAATATTTCAAATTGTTATAATTTTGTAATTTTTAATATAAGCAGAAATTGAAGATTACTTTCAGCTTTAAATATATTTTGTCTAACATATGCATTAGTAGTTCCAAAAAAATGATTACAAAAAATTGCTTAATTTCAGTTGAGGAAAATCTTAGTTTGTGAAACTGGTGCCTGTATTTTGAACGATAATGAGTTGGGTAATGAGGATTTATGCCCCAGTCAAGATTCTTAAACCATTATTGAGGTGGTCAGTTCTGAGATATTTGTTTTATATAAATATGCAGACGTCCGTTATAACAGGACTTTTCTGCCACTTCAACGAGCAGACGAACTTCAACTTCTCTTTCGTTAGCTTTCGACAGACCTGCACTGTAGTTTGGTCACTAGGTAACGAGTAGTCGAACAGCTATCGAGTGGTTGTGCAGTTGCCCCCACCCTCACGTAAGCTACATGTACATATCCGAACAGTTGATCTCTCGTCAGTTACGTGTACATATCCGAACAGTTGATCCCTCGTCAGCTTCATGTACATATCCGAAAAGTTGATCTCTCGTCAGCTACATGTACATATCCGAACAGTTGATCTCTAGTTAGCTACATGTACATATCCGAACAGTTGATCTCTAGTTAGCTACATGTACATATCCGAACAGTTAATCTTTCGTCAGCTACGTGTACATATCCGAAAAGTTGATCTCTCGTCAGCTACATGTACATATCCGAACAGTTGATCTCTCGTCAACTACATGTATATATCCGAACAGTTGATCTCTAGTTAGCTACATGTACATATCCGAACAGTTGATCTCTCGTCAGTTACGTGTACATATCCGAACAGTTAATCTCTCGTCAGCTACGTGTACATATCCGAAAAGTTGATCTCTCGTCAGCTGCATGTACATATCCGAACAGTTGATCTCTCGTCAACTACATGTACATATCCGAACAGTTGATCCCTCGTCAGCTACATGTACATATCCGAACAGTTGATCTCTCGTCAGCTACATGTACATATCCGAACAGTTGATCTCTAGTCAACTACATGTACATATCTGAACAGTTGATCCCTCATCAGCTACATGTACATATCCGAACAGTTGATCTCTCGTCAGCTACATGTACATATCCGAACAGTTGATCTCTAGTTAGCTACATGTACATATCCGAACAGTTGATCTCTAGTTAGCTACATGTACATATCCGAACAGTTAATCTTTCGTCAGCTACGTGTACATATCCGAAAAGTTGATCTCTCGTCAGCTACATGTACATATCCGAACAGTTGATCTCTCGTCAACTACATGTATATATCCGAACAGTTGATCTCTAGTTAGCTACATGTACATATCCGAACAGTTGATCTCTCGTCAGTTACGTGTACATATCCGAACAGTTAATCTCTCGTCAGCTACGTGTACATATCCGAAAAGTTGATCTCTCGTCAGCTGCATGTACATATCCGAACAGTTGATCTCTCGTCAACTACATGTACATATCCGAACAGTTGATCCCTCGTCAGCTACATGTACATATCCGAACAGTTGATCTCTCGTCAGCTACATGTACATATCCGAACAGTTGATCTCTAGTCAACTACATGTACATATCTGAACAGTTGATCCCTCATCAGCTACATGTACATATCCGAACAGTTGATCTCTCGTCAGCTACATGTACATATCCGAACAGTTGATCTCTAGTCAACTACATGTACATATCCGAACAGTTGCTCTCTCGTCAACTACATGTACATATCCGAACAGTTGATCCCTCCTCAGCTACATGTACATATCCGAACAGTTGATCTCTCGTCAGCTACATGTACATATCCGAACAGTTGATCTCTCGTCAGCTACATGTACATATCCGAACAGTTGATCCCTAATCAGCCACATGTACATATCCGAACAGTTGATCTCTCGCCAATTACATGTACATATCCGAACAGTTGATCTCTCGTCAGCTAATTGTACATATCCGAACAGTTGATCTCTCGTCAGCTACATGTACATATCCGAACAGTTGATCTCTCGCCAATTACATGTACATATCCGAACAGTTGATCTCTCGCCAATTACATGTACATATCCGAACAGTTGATCTCTCGTCAGCTACATGTACATATCCGAACAGTTGATCTCTCGTCAGCTACATGTACATATCCGAACAGTTGATCTCTCGTCAGCTACATGTACATATCCGAACAGTTGATCTCTCATCAGCTACATGTACATATCCGAACAGTTGATCTCTCGTCAGCTACATGTACATATCCGAACAGTTGATCTCTCGTCAGCTATTTGCTGACCTGTTGATCCTTCATTAGCTTATGATCCAGGGATGATTACTTAAAGCAGAAATGATGTCGTAATGTCAAATAATATTTAAACAATCGACATAACTAGACTTTACTTTATGGTCCATATTATTTATTTATTTATTTATTTATTTATTTGATAGAGTACAGTACAAACCCGTCGAAAGTTTAACACTGGACTAACGAAAATGAATTAAATGACTTGGTTGCCGAGTGGCCGTGATATGCCGGGGTAGGTAGTTGGAAAAAGCTACCGAGAGATACATGTTGTTCTAGCTACCGAAAAGCTGGCAAGATTTAGGTAACGAATTAGAAGAGCCATATGGTTTGCTGTTTCGACCGGGAACTAATATGTTAGCAAGGCATGAATCATAAATATATTTTATAAAATATATTAACTTGAACCATATCATATATCACACTTATAAATCATCAAAATTCTACTCAGTATTGAATGATTTTCCCCCACATTCAACATCAAATGTTAGTTTCTATAGCATTGCGTTTTCAGTTTTATAGATCAATAAGAGTTTGCTCCCTTTGAATACTGCCAGATTACAATCTTTGCTGGTTAAGGAAAGTAACTGTTGAGGAACAAAATGATAATATGTGTTAATTTTAACTTTCGGTCTTTACATGTGTAACAACTCCTTATGAAGTCCAACGTCTAATGAAATCCAGGCGAAATTACAACGCCAAATGAAGTTTGTTTTTTTTTTTTATTTATTTATTTTTTTGCTACAACAGGGAAAACACATATGATCATTATTTAAAAGATTAAGGAAAGAGGGACAAGAGAAGAGAGAAGCAAACGAGTTCAGAGCTCCAGTGTACACACTTTGTAACTTTTTGAAAAACATCCGCCTAAGTGCACAGTGAGAGCCTATGGGAGATAATAAAGAGCTATGGAATCCCAACCAAAATCACCAATGCTATAAGAGGCATGTATGAAGGATCTGATTGTGTTATTGAGAGAAATGAAACATCAAAGTGGTTTTCCCCTATTAAAACTGGTGTAAAGCAGGCATTTTTAATGTCAGGGTTCCTCTTTCTGCTAGCTAAACACTAGACCATAAAGAAAACAACAGATGGATTGAAAAGATAAGGTGTTTAAATATTACTTGTTTAAGGAACATTTGTGTAAAATACGTGTAATAATAAGGTCTTATATAATTACGTGTCGACACCACTGATTCATGGATATATTGGTTATCTTACATTAACCTTAAAGAAGCGGGTATATCATTCCATTTCTGCCAGTCTTTCGCTGCTGCTTTGACTGTGTTCAAACTGGGCCATCCAGCGGCGTTTTTTTCCTTTTCCGTTGTCCTTCTCCATCTGGTCTTAGGTCCTCCATTTTTTCTCCTTCTTTCTGGTTGTCACTCTAGTATTGTCTTGCAGTCATTTGTTCCCACTCTCCTTAGTGCCTGAGCCTGTTTCACGTTCTCCTCCTGATCTCACAGCTGGTGTTAAGTCTTGGTGTTTCCAATATTGCTTTCATTTGGGTCTCTCTGTTGCCATCTTATTTTTAATATCCTTCTGCGACATTTTGTTTGGAAGGTGTATTTATAAGAGGTGTTCATCCCGTTTTTTCAGGTCTCACTTCCATAAAGCAATACTAATCTAATTAAGGTCTTAAATAAGTGTATCTTTGTATTTCTTTCAATATTTCTGGTGCTATAAATCCTTCATAGTCTATAAAATGCTCCACTAAAAATGAATCCACGATCTGACGTGGAAATTTGTTTTTGTATTGCTAAAATACCGTAAAATTAATATTTTTGAAGGGACTTAACTCTAACAATGTTAGACTGTACGGTCAGAACTTAGAGTATTTCCCCTTGTGGGTAGACAGTAAAATTGGCGTTTTTATATTGTGGCGGTCAGTTCTTAGATTGGTACCCGGAGCAATCCAATTACCTTTGGAAGGCAAACTCCTCACACTAGGATCTGTCAGAGTTGAGTAATTGTGTTTAACGTCCCAGTCAAGAATATTTATTTTACATTGAGACGTCACCAGCTATAGGCTATAGGCTTGCAGAAATGTTAACATTAGACAGCAGGGTTCTTTATCGTACCACGCCTTTCGTGACACGAGTCCTCGTTTATTTTAAGTTCCCATCCGAAAGAATCGCGACTTTCATTTCGTGACGCCGAGTGCTTGGCGAAAGAACTCGGTAGGGGTTAGAATCCACGACAAACTACGGAGCGAACACTCCATCAACTGAGCTACCGCAGTGGTCAATCTGCCCATGTGATATAAAGTACTTTACTGAAAGTGATACGACAAAATGTATTGATATGCCGCACTTCACTTAGTGTCATGCCGTAGTTTACTTACGGAAATATAAACTTTTTCACTGGAATTGATAAGCCGCATTTTAATTTGTATGCCGCATTTTACATCGGAAAGTAAGAACCCCTTCACTAGAAGTGATATGACACATTTACTGAAACTGATATGACACATTTTGCTGAAAATTATATGACACATTTTGCTGAAATTGATTGCCGCATTTCACTGTAGTTTACTGACGAAAATTTACATCTTTTCACTGGAACTAATAAGCTGCATTTTAATTCTTATGCCACATTTTACATCGGAAAGTAAGAACCCCTTCACTAGAAGTGATATGACGCATTTTCTGAAAATGATATGACACATTTTACTGAGTGATATCACACATTTTATTAAAAGTGACATGTATTAATTTTACTGAAAGTGATATGACGCATTTCACTTAAAGTATTATGACGCAGTTTACTGAAGATGATAGGAACCCCTTCACTGGAAGCCATACGTCGCATTTAAGTGATATGGACTAATTTTACTGAAAGTGATATGGACTAATTTTACTGAAAGTGATATGCGATTAATGAAAATAAAATGACTAAAAATTAATGAAAGTGATATGCCGCATTTTACTGAAGTTCTATGGCACATATTACGTGGTGATATGCCGCATTTTACTCAAGGTAATGTAAAGCATTTCACTGAGAGTGAAAGAATATTTACTTATATCGAGATGCCACCAGCTATAGGTGAAGTGGCAACAAATTGCTTAAACTAAATGAGGAATTAAACTATTACTAAACTTATAAGAAACATTTTCTCAAATTTAATTGATGTAAAAGATTTAACCAAAACTTACATACTATTTAACCAAAATGTTACATTTTATTTACTAAATAGGTACGAAACCTTTTGCTAAAAGTATATACAAAAAAGTGATCGCCAATGTAAATGTTTGTTTAGATATGTAAATATTATATAATCGGGGATTGAGGTTTGCAACTTGGAAATTATTAACACTCTCTCTCTCTCTCTCTCTCTCTCTCTCTCTCTCTCTCTCTCTCTCTCTCTCTCTCTCTGCTGGCGTGGGCATGTACACATGTAACATGACTGTACTTTTAACCTAATAATCTTTGTAATAAGTTCATATTACTGTCAATTCTCAAACCTCTTTTGTACTACGATCTATTAGTAGTAAATACTATTACCCGATAGTAATTCTTAATAAGCTCTGTATATACACAAAGTATAAGCGTGTCAAAAACAATGCTCGCTGTCCCAGGGTCCAGAGGTGGTGAACTTTTTTTTATTTTAAACAAAACATTTAAACTTGGTTAATAATTGTTGACCTTGTGATGTTTCTCTTGCTCAATGAGAGTTTACTAGGCCAAATTATTATTATTATAAATGGCCATATTGTAAGAACTACAAGAAACAACTACGTAACACACAAGGTCATTGTCGGTCAACCTGAAAAAATCAGTAGGGATTTAAAAATGGCATAGTAGAAAACTTAACTTTCTCGTTCAGGGTCTCGTTCTCTTTCGACTTTTCAACACAAACGACTAGGCGAAGATTGATTGATTGATTGATTGATTGATTGATTGATTGATTGATTGATTGATTGATTGATTGATTGATTGATTGATTGCAATGTGCTCATGGCAATGTGCAGGGAGGGTTCTTTAACGGTAGGCGTGACGCGAGAAATCGGGTTTTAAGGTCTCTTCCGAAGTACCCAGTGATGCTTGGCGAAATGAATAGTCACTAACAATGTTCAATTCTTGGTCAGACCCGACCGGGGTTCAAACGACTTCCCACATACAAAGCGAGTACTCTACAAACTGAGCTACTTTCGTGCTCGAGAAGGCGAAAAAGAGAAAGTAGTAACTCGAAGACGAAAGGGTGAAATTATTAGAAATTTCCGAATCGCCTTCTGGGTGCAAGTTTATTTGTTAAATAGTCAATGGCTTTGTCCGTTTTGTAGGCACTAATCGTTTGTTTACACCTTTACAGCACAGCACAGGCCCGTCGAAAGTTTTGAAAACTGAGCTTATAATTTTATCGCTCTTCTCGGCATCCGTTACCTGTTACGTGTATATCTCGATTACTTTTCGGCACCTGATATATAGCTTTCCGGTCACCATCTTTCCATATCGCAGCCACTTGACAGCCAAGTATCGATTCCTTTCCGTAAGATGTGCTAAACTTTCGACAGTTCTATACCGTATTCAGTGTTTCTTACAATTAAGAAGGAAATGGTACTTTTGTTGTATGAGCATTGTCTCTATGAAGACATCTTTACCTACCAGCTTCGATCAAAATTACCATGTGTACAACATCTTAATTAAAGTAAACAATTAACTAGCCTTGATACTTGATATGAGAAATGTTGATTGATTTAAACAATTATTTCAAAATGCGCGGTCCTTATACCAAATTGTTTGACTCGACTATTATTTAGATACTAGTAAGTGTATTTATCTTTTTTTCATTTACAAAACAGAAAATTTCACTGTGAAAATTGTCATTATTGAGAGGGTTACATTGGAAACCATTAACATTTTTATACAGGGACAGAGTTGATTATTACCCCAATGAAATGTTGAGATTACTACAAATTGAGATAGTGCCAAACCACTATTTCAGTGGTTTTAACCTTTTAAAAACAGTCTTTCAGATGTTCAATGAAATCCGGGGCCTTTTGTTAGTTCTTGATAGAAGTACACCCACACTTTGACGTATTGACCTCGCTCAGGACAATAGTGATCAGAAAATGTTATCACCTTGAAAATGACCACTGGTCATCCCCCACTCCTTTGGGTGTACTCTGACCATTGTTCCAAATCTGACAGGTACAGGTGGTGACCCGACTGGAGGGGTCATTATGATGGACACTGGATCGCTAGGAAGTCCTTGTCCAAAATTTATATTAATAGGTCATAATTTCAACTGACGATTCCATCCATAAAGAAAGCATTTATCAGTCGCACTAATGGTCCGTTGCATTCAGAACTGTCGATCACATATGGTCAATTGTTTCTCATTTTATTTGATTTATAAAGTTTCCCAAAAAAAAACAATTTTGAAGGAATGACTTCTTTAAACTGTAATGTTAATGAAAATAATAAGTTTTCAACAATGATCATAATTTTGAAATCAACATCCCCTGGTCTTATACGTAAATTAGGTGCCTTCATTAAAAAGTCTTTTGAACTGAGGAGGACAGGCTTATTAAATACATAGGATATTAAACTGAATGTTTTCATACAGATACATATATATCATTTATTTCATTTTGTGCAATGAATATGCTGTCAAAGGTATTAATTTGCAATATTTCATATTTTATGTAATTCTTGTAAGATGATTGTAACAAACTATCTATGTAGTTTATATACAATAAAGTATTATTATTATTATTATCTAATTGTACCCGAATTGTAAATTACAATTGTAAATTAAAATAAACAGGCCTTTCATAAATTTACTTTCTGTGAACATTGTCTCACTGTCGTCAGTTATCTTGCAAATGTAGCTTTACATAAATTATCTTCACCTTCGGGATGCTGAAAAAATGTATACTAGTGTGTTTATTTCGCGCCATTTATTTTACAGAAAATACTTTTGTATAAAGACTTCCTACATTCAGGACAGATACCGGTACATTAAGTTAACTTATTTCATTAATGAATTTGTTAACTTATACGCGTTTTTTAAAAAATTCATTCCCATTTAAAATCAGTGAGCTAATTTTCTCGAGTTGTGATTGTAAAATATTGACTGGGAATGGCGTCTTTGAAGTGATTGTAAGATAGTGAATGGGAATTACGTCATTGATGTGATTGTGACATATTGACTGGGAATGACGTCATTGAAGTTATTGTGACATATTGACTGGGAATGACGTCATTGAAGTTATTGTAAGATATTGACTGGGAATGACATCACTGATGTGTTTGCAAGATATTGAATGGGAATTACATGACTGATGTGATTGTGAGGTATTGTCATGGAATGACGTCATTAGATCGATTGTAGATATTCAAAGTTGATGACGTCTCTGATGTGATTGCAAGATATCTTCCGGGGATGGTGTCACTGCTGTGATTGTGATCATCAAAAAACAAACCAAAATTTAAAAAAAGGCAATTAGGTTAAACACATGAATTTCTACCAGGGAAGGGGCCACAACGGTAGCTTAGTGCTCGCTCGATCCGTATGTGGGAGGTCATTGGGTCTGACCAATACTTGAATACAGGTACTTGGGGACAGGAATTTATTTATTATTTATTATATTTAAGGTATATTTTATCTATCAGGATATGAATTATGTGCGAGAATTCAATAAAACTCATTTTTAAAAAAAATCCCCTTACGACTGGTCTTTTTTATATACCAGTCGTAAGGGGATTTTTTTAAAAATGAGTTTTATTGAATTCTCGCACATAATTCATATCCCGATAGATAAAATATACCTTAAATATAATAAATAATAAATAAATTCCTGTCCCCAAGTACCTGTGAATATAGGTAGTGACTGTTCTTTCGCCTAGGACCTGACATTCCTTGGGATGACCTAAAAACCATGATCCCGTGTCACGGCATGCGATACAGAAAAAGAACCCTCCCTGTACATTGCCCTGGGCGCATTGCAAAGGTAAAAAATCTCACTTCACCTACAGCTGGTGACGTCTCGATATAAGTCAAATATGCTTGATTTGGACGTAAAACCCCATTCAATCAATCAACCACAGGCAAGTGAGGACGGGTGCTGCGGAATGTTATGCACCCCCTTGTTTAACTAGCTACACCCACCACGTGTGTAAACAAAATTAGAAAAGAAAGGAACACGGGGCGTCAAATGTGTGACGACAGCAATAACGTTTTTGAAGGCATTGTATAAAGCATGATTATAAAATATTATAGGAATGAAATAATTTGTTAGTATGAAAGAATTGGGCATTTTGCACACTGAATAATTCGCGTAATTATTTTACGTGTGCAAATTGTCGAATTCTTTTTTGAAAGTTTTTGAAAACTATTTTACAATTTAGTTATTTACTGAATAAATAACTGTCTTGGCATCTTTTACATCAATATAAACCTTTATTAAATGGAATTTAAATTTTATTGTGTTGTTTAGTTTTATGGGTTATAAGCAACATTTTTGTAAATAATTTCGCACATTTTGTTAATTTGCGCTTCGCTTTAAAAGGGAAAAAATTAGTATCGCGAATGACGCAAAAGGTTGATATGACGTATAATATGTTTATATTTACTTAAAGTCAATGTTTGATCTATTAATATAAACATTTATAAATTTGAATATGATTCTTATTGTGTTTTGGTTAATGGGATATTAAATACTAGTAATACATTTTTGTTTTTATTTTTTTTATTTTTTCAATTTTTATTTCTTTATTTAGTATAATCTGTGTCTGCTTTCATTTTTAAATAAATGTAAAATGTTGAATAGAAACAGATATTTTACAGTTTTAATTTTGTTTGTTTTTAATTTCCAAATAATAAACAAATATATATATATATATATATATTTCAATTTCGTATATTAACATAATTCGTAACCCAAATCTTCAAATATCAGCATTCTTTCATACTTCCATACCATCAATGATATAATTTCTTTTGTACGTATTCGGTACGCGGGTGTTGTAACCTTTGGACTTTGATAAATTCAATACACATTCAGAATTTAAATATTCTCGTCGACCTGGTGGTCTATATAGATTGAATCATCTGTGTGACCCTTAGATCTGACCTTCTGACCGGGCATGGTATTTCGTAAGTTACTACCGTAAAAACCACATGTAACTTCTACAATTCTAAAGAAAGGAAACCGCAAAGAAAAGGATTTTTTAAATCTTTAGTTTTGAATTGTTGACTCGATTGGTCAGTGACTAAATTTAGAAGGTAATTATTTAGATTTAAGTGGGTTAAATGTCAATGGATGAGTAACCTAAATTCCTCAGTGATACATCAATAACATGTCTTGAAGGTTATATGGGTGCTTTTATAGTAAAATTGTACTATTAAAATTATACAAGAATAGCGGGTCACGATTTCACACTTACTGATTAAAACTGCGCTAAATTGGACAGCTTCTGAATTAACATGAACATGTCAAAGTAAATAAAATACTGTTATTTACCTCTTTTTTAAAAATTATTATTCAATACATTAAAAACGGTATATGAAAATACTAAACAAAAAAAATTAAAAAAATCAATCCTTTAAAATAATTGCATTTGAAAAGGTTTACAAAAACAAAAACAACCAACAATACGGAAAAACAAGTAATAATAAGACAACAAGATAAATATTCAACAACCAGAAATATGTCACAACAAGGAACACACCACAACCAGGAGCATGTCAAAAAGAACTAGGGGCACTGTCACAACAATGAACATGTTACAACAAGAAACATATTGAAACCAAGGAACACGCCACGACTAGCATGATGTCATAGCAAGAAACACACAGCCAGGAGCATGTCACTAACATAAACACATCACAACCAGGAACATGTCACAACAAGGAACGCATCACTACCAGGAACATGACACACGCAACGCGGAGACATAAGAATACAAAACATAACACATACACTGCAACCAAGAACATGTCGATAGCAGGAATACGTCACTTCTAGGAACATGTCACAACAAGGATCGCATTACAACCAGGAACATTTTACAAGGAACACATCACAACCAGGAACATGTCAAAACAAGGAACACACCACATCAAGGAGCGTGTACCATGAACAGGGCATAAGGAAATAAAACGGTAAAACTACACATTGAACAACTTATATTTAACCAAGAAAATTAAGAGCACGTCACAGCAAACTCACGCGTACTTTCACCTTGCAATTTGGTGCATGACCTTGAAACTTTTGCTGTACTAATCTTTAGACTTATGGTCAGATTTTATATTGTACTGCACCTTATTTTCCCAGACTTGAACTTCAGAAACGCCATATTTACTGAAGCCAGTACAAAGTCGCTATGGAATCAAACGAGTGAGTTTATGTTCCTGTTATGAACATTTCACACGGCACAAGAGAGTACGATGAAAATATACAAGACGTGATGAACACATTGTGACACTTATCATTATTTTTAGTGGGGTTATGGTGTTAAACGCCCCTATCAAGATTCTTTCACTTACATAAAGTAACCACTGCGGTAGCTCAGTTGGTAGGAGCTCGCTCTGTAAGTGGGAGATCGTGGATTCGAACCCCGACCGGGTCTGAAACAAGACTTGAAAATGGGTAGTGACTGATCTTTTGCCAAGCTCTCGGCATTACGAAATGAAAGTCACGGTTCTTTGGGAAGGGAACTCAAAATAAACGAAGTCCCGAGTCACAGTGGGCTTGGCGCGATAAAGAACCCTGCTGTAAAATGCCATCAGCGCAACGCACAGGCAAAATTTTATGCTCCTACGCCTATAGCTGACAATGTCTCGGTATAAATGAAATTTTCTCAACTTGGACGTTAAACACATAAGTCAGCTCAATTCTCTTATATCAAGCCAGGTCTGGGATGGTGAATGAAACAACAGTGTCCATAGAAAACCACACATTCAGCAAGCGAACTGAATCATATGTCCGCGAGTAGGACTGGAAACAAGGCGGCGAGAGGCACTGTGATCCGGAAGCTTGCGCTTTAGACCGCTTAGCTCATTTGTTACTTTAATTCATATTCTATATATCAATTTACACTTGGTTGCAGCGTTTTAAGTGAAATCACATACATAACACCATTTTGTTGTCATTAATTTATTACAAAGTATTATAACATTATAGCAAGAGCATGTTATCACATACATTCTAATAACAACTTAAATATATATTTAACAAGTGTAAACTTATATAAATACACATATTTACATACAAAAATACTAAAACGTATATGCAAAGGATTTCAAATTCCATTAAATACATAAAGCATTGTATTAAATTGCTACAAATCAATTTCACGACAATTCGGAAAATTTTAAACAAAAACAACATGAAATTATTAATATGCGCATCGATCCATCGCAAAATTACAAAATTCGATTTGGTTCTTAAATGTACTAGTCTATCAAGTTCTGTATCTAGTCCAAAGCGGTTTTGATCCAAAAACAACGCGCGCCTTTCAAAAGTTATAAATGTGATAAATTATTCACGAAATTTAATTTATGATAAAAAGTAGTCTTTATATACACCTACTAAATATAGAAAGAACAAAGTATTCTAGGAAGTGAGAATAGACATAATGGACAGAACATTTTGGTCCAAATCTTTTTCAGTTAACATTGTTGAATTTCCTTTATTCAATTTTCGTGATTGGACTAAGCCAAGTCTAAAAGACATGGTGACTAAATACATGTAATACCTTAGCAGACACTTAAATTAATGGCTGAACTAAATTTTATACGTAGGTACAGTTTACATCCTTTTTGCTTTATCAAATATGCAATGAACTTAATAGATTCTTCTATTTTTCGCACTGTATGTTTGCAAAATCGTTGTGTTCGTGAAAATATTATCTAATAGGTCAAAAACAAAAACCGGGCAATTTAATTTTCGGCCCTATAGAGTCCAAATCGTGATGATGATGACTAAATATGATTTCATAAAAACAATATTAAGTTACTAAAATACCGACATATACTACGGTTGTACAAAATTGATTATAAATACAAGTATATATAAATATAAAAATGAGACATTGAGGTTTTAAATTGTCAAAATCTAAATCTCTCTCTCTCTCTCTCTCTCTCTGCGTATGACCACGATTTGATTTGAATCTTGAGTATTTTACTGGATCCAGTTTCTAAGTATACCCAAAATATGACTAGACAAAATAAAAATATATTTCTAAGCAGTCAATGATCGTGGACGAAAATCATACATTTCCGTGAATTCAACCGGTAAACCATCGACAGGGTGAGGAACTGGAAGGTATTTTAAACGGGGATTTTCATTCAAAGCTCTCCAACTGCATGAACGGCAGAGTTCAATAGCTAAACTTTTCAGAATCAGTATAGCCAATTCTTTGCCAGCACAACCTTTTTTCCCACTTCCAAAAGGTATAAAATGGTTTCTCTCACTTCCGTTCAAATTATCCCACCTGTCTGGATTGAACACTTCCGGTGACCCAATCTCGTTATCCGTCTCGTGAGAATCTCGAATGGCATATAAGATTGTCCACCCCTTCGGGATCTGGAACCCCTGTAAGATAATATAAAATCAAAGGTTTTAAAATGCGTGACAAAATATGACCTTATGTTATCAAAGCTTCATCCCACGATGAGCAGTGAATTTAAAACATACTTCTGGATATTAGTGTGGAAGGAAAGAAAATGACGAGCAAAGTTAACAAAACTGACACATATACATATTTTCTATATACGATCCGGGTTTCTTGAGAACAAAAGTTACTCAGGTAAAACTACTTTAGAGCTTGATTTTAACATGTCGGCGAGATGCAGTCTGTCAGTTGTATGTCGATGACTTGTTCTTTCGGTGAATTGTCGTGTCAATGAGTTTTCGGGTAAGAGCTTTTTCTATCCTACACTTGCACAACCCTATATTCCTGGGTTTTTGATAGTAAATTGACGTTTGTCAATTTGTAATAGTTATAAAGGCGAAAGATACTGAAATTAATTTATATAATACCATGATATAAGGACTTTGCAATTCTATTTCTATGCCAGTAACGTCAGATGCTTACCGTCGTTTCACCTTATCGTCTGCGTTTGATACTTTGTATGATAACTGTATGTACTTACATTTACTTCAAATGTTTGAAGAGCTTTTCTAAATCCTCCTCCGATAGGTGGCGTTATGCGTAAGACTTCCTTTACAACGTTTCTCAAATACTTTAGTTTACTTAATTTTTCGAAATCAATGTTGGATTGTCCGTATCCTGTCATTCCGTTACGTGCAAGCTCCTCTGTGAGTTTTACAACTACTTCCGGATGTTTCGTTAGTTGTAACATCAACGTACAAGCGGCGCTTGAAGTAGTTTCGTGACCAGCAAACAACAATTCTAACCCAAGTTCTTTCAACTCTTCTAAGCTTAGTTTACCATTCCCTTCTATGTTTGTCATCAAACTTAACGCATCAACAAATCCGTCAGAAGCACCATTATTTAGTTTTTCCTTTATGCAATGTTCGATTTTTTCCAGCAAAGTTTTTCGTGCTTTCATCCCCTGTAAAATGTTAATTGAAAACATTTAATCCATATAATACTTCTGGAGCAAATTGGATTTGAAAAATATACATATTCTTTTTCATTAAAAACTTGCAATATCTACTTGGTTGCAGTAATGAAGTTTCGAAGCTTTTTACATTATTTCATGAACAAAGCATCGTGAAGCAAATGGCTGATGTAAAGCATTGTTACTATATTAGATTGTATAATCTATATAATTTTGTTATGTTTAAATTGAGAAATTATTTAATTTTGATATATAATGCTTAGTTTATCCATGTTCGAAGCAATCTCATAATATAAACTGGGTCGTCATTCACACAGTGAATTGGTTATATAAAATTATGTCGACTCTATAGACTACTATGTTATAAATGTGCGATAAAGAGGGAAAAGATATTTGATTTATTTTCCCCTTTTTATTTAATCATTATTTCCCTGGTGGAAGTTCGCGTGTTTAACATAATTTGCCAGTTTCAAAGGTTTGCTTTAGTTTGAAATTGTGATGTGGACATAAGTTGGTATGGGTTTTTATTTTTATTTTTTTAATTTAATTTATTTATTTATTTATTTATTTTATGTCTTCTATATGATGTTTCGATATATATGTACTCACCTTATATAAACCAGACCCTGGTATGTAGATGGGTAAACTGAACAAATTCCGCAGAAACTTCTCAAAAGCACCCATTAGTCTGTCCTTCTCCAGTGTGTTCATTTTAATTCCTAATAGAACACGACATGATAGTTCAAAGGTCAAACTCTTCAGTTCTGGATACCCAAGAATATGTTTTTCTTTACACCATTTCCCGATGTAATCCATTATGATTTCATTTATAACGGATGTATAAGAACTTAAAGCACTGTTTGTAAACGCTTGCATAATCACTTTCTTCCGGAAAGCATGCTCCTTCCCGGTTGATATGCTGAGGCTTCCTTTCCCTAGCAACATCTGTGTGCTCATTGGCCATTGTGATGTTACAAGAGTATTCTCGTGTGAGAGAATCTGACGGGCTATTTCCACACCTATCACACGTATGGTTGGCCTGCCTAGTAAATGTGTTTTGTAGATTTTTCCGTACTTTTCTCGGCGGTAATCATAAAACTTTCTGCCCTGAAAAAATAAGAGCAAATGACTGATAATTGAAGCTATGTTGTCATCGGAATATATGTTCAACACATTGAATTCAAATATGTTGATCAAAACTGGTACATGATTTGAAGAATTAGATCCTTATGTTTAACACCCATCATTCATTTTTAAAATTGAATTTGGTAATGGAAAAGTAACTTAACAAAAATATGCCGTAACCAACAAACGAGCAGCACGGAACAAGACCTGATATACATTGTATTTTGATGTTAACAGTGAGACCATGAATACTGTTGGTTTTTTTTTTATTTGTCGGACGATTATTGGAATAACTTGTTGTATTATGAATTTTTGAAAATTTTCATTTAGTTTTTGGATATTCCATTCAAAAATTTCAAAAAAGTTATATGAAAGATTGGTAACATGGATGGGTATGAATGGTTCGTGTGTTGTTGTGTTTCAGTGAAAACTTTATTGACTATTACATATCAGCAAGTCTAAAAAATATTTCTGAAATTTCTGTTTTAAAGTTAATGCACAGGATTGTTATTACCAAATACAAGCGGTTAAAGTCAAAACTGTATTTTATATGAAATATTTTAAATCTTAATTACATTTTAAATTTTCAGTAACAATTTAGTTAAACCAACAGGGCTTGAACAAGCGAACCCAGAAGACACGTTATGCGTACGTGCCGTTTAAGGATAATATGAGTTGACCTTTTAACAAGAGAGGTCAATTACGACCAACCCTTCTTGTTTTTGTCTGTGAGCCGTGTCTGGAATCGTATTTTGCAGGTAATTATGACGGTTACCTTAGGCAGGTGACAAGTAGACCATTGAGTTTTCCCATTATTTACGAAATATTGCGTCAGAGCCGTCAAAATCCCGTTAAGTAAAACACGTCATCAGTGAGATGTTAAGCTCGAGGTAATATTGAGTAATTACTGAGATTTGTGTTTTTAACAAACATGTTTAGCTTTAAGGCGAATTAAATTAGTTAGATTGTACATGCTATCTATAGTATTCATACATTTTAATGAAATAGTTAAAACAAATGAAAACAGTAGCAAATCATGTCGTTGTCAGGTGCAAAATAATAAAATGAAATAAAATATTAGATTAATTAATTGTTTGAATTACAAAAAGAAAATTGAAGCTCAATAATCAAATAGGAGGATAAATGCAATATGGGGATGAAATCATAAAAGTGTGTATCTTTTCAATTCCATTATGAAACACTGTATTCAAAAGTAGCAAATAACAGTGGAAACTGTCGTGGTTTCTTTACAATTTTGGAAACAATGATTAATAAGAACAAATGTACCATACTCCTGCACGAAGCGAATGCGTTGGTAAAAAAAATAGACGATCAATACTTCTAGTTTACCTTGAAAAGGAATTCCAGTGTTTCTCCAACAAAAGGAATGCCAAATTTCCCGTCCGGTAGTGGACTGCTACATGTATGGTCCTTGGTACTCAGTATGTAGATTTCCCAAAGCTTACAGATACAGAGGACCAACAGAATCGGTATGATGATCGGAACTAAATACCGATATAACATCAAATAAACAGAGAAAATAATGTCTAACAACCTACAAAATAAAATAAAATTGAAAATGGAAATGAAATGAAATGAAATAAAATAATTAAGATATAAAATAAAATAAAGAATTCAGAAATTGTCTTTAATTTGTCGAGTAAAATGTTCAGTATTCTAGATTAACCAAACAATTGACATTCGAATTCAACATGCACAATTACGCAAAACCTGGTTGAAAAACTGTCTACATCGTTATTTCTAATTAAACATAAGTCCTTTTCTGTTTAATAATCTTATGGAATAAAGTAATTAAACTAATCACATCCCTTATTTTTATGTATACTTTATTTCATAAAGTTAAAAAAATGTATGGCACATCAACCGACGAACCGTGTTAGTTTTGAATGAATTATTTTATCAAAATTCAAAGTAGCACATGGCAGAACTACAACTTATGTTTTCACCAAACTGTTTTATAATTCAGTAGTGTGTTTATTTCAATTATTTTATTAAAAAATGATTTACATTTATTTTTATTATTTTTTTTTATTTTATGCTTTATTGACATGTATTCTTTGACTACTGTATTTACAAAAGTGTCAAGTACTTAAAATAGCCTCAGTAGTTATGTCACACACACTAAGTAGCGATCGTATTTTGATGAATGGTGTATATATCAGATAAGTGAATAAAGTTTAGAACTTTAGGAAGGTCAAATTTACGATGACCCTAAACTCAGGACAAACTATTGGCCTTGTTCCAAGAGGAATTGTTTATTTTATCGTTCCAATTTAAAACGTTTGACCTCTCTTTGGTTGCATGAATGATATAACACCAAAAATAAGGTTACTAACGGAACTTAAACGATTAACCGTGAAAAGACCCCCAAAGAATTGTCAGATAAATGGAAATGTTATAAAAATTTTAATGCGGAAACATATTCTTCTTTTATTCCTTTTTATCCAATATTTACAAATTAAGGCATCTCAAACTTAACTAATTAATAAATTCAAAATCTTGATACATTCAAAAACTTCCACTTTTTCTTTGTTTCATTTTCATTCAATAACGTTTTAAGTAATTGATGTACTGAAGATATATGCTCAGGCTATCTATTTATCATCTTGGCTTTTTGTATAGAACATCAGTTGTGTTTCTTTATTTTTATATGTTTGAATTAGTACCCAATAAAATTGCATTTTGGGGGTGGGGGAACTTTCAAATGCATATGTACCACCACTAAAATTTTAATTTCGACTGAAAGGCTTTGAAATAACGGAATCGCACCATTTTTAACATTTCTGTGAAAAAATAATTTTTCAAATAATATTAATATTTTAATGAACTTGGGTACACAAGTGAGTTGCATCAATTTGTTCTTTTTTTCAAAATTTCCACTAAACCAAATATCTCGAAATCAAGTAAATGACTTAATGCATACTGAATCCATTGGTTGTATCTCAGAAACAATATAAATTTAAACTAGATGCCCATTTTAACCAAAAGTTTCATATTTCGAATTTAAAAAAAAAAATCAAAATGTTTGTGCTATAAAATCATTCAAAGGTATGTCCCTATTTTCTACATTGAAAAACAGTTATAGTTGGCAAGATTATAAAGAATGAATTTGAAACGGAAAGAAATGAAAGAACAACGAAAAGAAATGATAAATCAGAATTTAAGAGAAAAAGATGAAAGATTTGAAAGAACAAGATATTAAAAAATTAAAAATGATAAACTCACGAAGTTTCCTTTAGTGTCATTTTTTCACTCATGCCGGTAAACCTGGTGCAATTTTGCGCGCAAATGTCCATTGCTGTTTTAATGACCACTGCAGATGTATAACTGATATTCATTACGGTGTAAAATTTACTACTACTACTTTAGCCTGCTAAGGACACGCGCTGACCAAAAACAATGACCAATCCGCGTTTCGCCTGGACTTAAATACCGTTGGTCAGCGCCGGTCAATAATGACCGGGTGACAGAAGTTTTTCCTCAATGGACCTGCCTACGTAATCATCTTGACCATGTATGGGGATAATCGTCATAAGTGACCATTTACCTTGAGGTCACTACAGGTAACCCAAAATCGTGAAAATCAACTTTGTCCATTCCAAAGTTTTCTTACATTTTTTTAAAGATAAAATATCATAAGAAGATAGAAAGTTAAAGATAGAACCTGTATAAGTAAGGCGATCGATATCGTTGTGATCTAAAACCGCGTTAAAATTTCCAAAAAATGTTCATTTTCAAATACATGTGTCATATACCACCCCCCCCCCCCCCTTTCTATTTTTTTTCTTTTTTTTTTTGAATGTACATGTATATTAATCGAAAATGGTATACATTAAAAGTGGCATATGACATAATATATATGACTTTATGTCACATGCAATTTTAAATGTATTTAATGGTAAATTTCAAAAATGTTAAAAATGACACGCAAAATCATAAAAAATATTAACAATAAGTTTCGATTGTTATTTTTATTTTTAAATGGTAAATCTATAGTGTCAATATTTCAGTATAGTTTTTGGCAAACGCTCGCTATGTAATTTAATGAATTGAAATAATACATTTTAAAATACGTTATATCAGTCATTATAAATTATTGCAAATTAATTCAAAAATTTTCAAACGAGAAAATCGAATCATTTGACTCTTTCTCATTATTATAATAATTTTAACTGTTTGTTGTTTCATTTTCATTAAGGTTTTTTTCCGAAAATTATTAAAGATAACGATCAGTATGACCTTATGACCCGGCGCACGAATGACTGTCCACTCCCTAAGACCTTCAACAAAGAATCATCTAGAGATGAAAAGAGTATGATAATGTTCCCCTGGGGGATTGGATGGGCACTTCCCTGTAACAACCAATCCTACACGGCCTTGCATCATCGTCGTGTTCTTCGTTGGGTTTTCCGGTTGTTCAATTCCTCCGTCTGTAAATATAGTTTACTGTTTTAATTTTGCATCACCAGACGGCGGTTTCGGAATAACTTGAATTCTTCATCAGCAGTGCTCGGACCACAAAAATAGAAATCCAAATATTTTTAAGATGTTGAAATGAGAAAAATAGAAGGGCTAAAATTTATTAAAAACCAAATCGAATTAAATGTAATACAACACTGAACGATGAAGCATATACATGTAGCTTAGTTTCTGAAGAATTCTTAAAATGTGCGTTTTAATGCAGTTAACACAAAATGAAATTAGTATTTCTAGCCGACGACTGATAAAAAGTAGTTAGCATAAAATACAGATAGACATTCACATAAGTACATTGACAAACGTCCAAGGGTTACTCTTGTTTATGATTACATGTACAAGTTTTAATTTTACAGCACTAGACGGTCGTTTCGGAATACAGTGCTTGGGCCAAAATTATAAAACCAAGATATTGAAAAGATACTCAAAGGACCAAAATATATTTTACCAAATTTAACTAAGGAAATACTTTGAATAAGGGAGTATACCTTAGTTTTTGAGGAATTTCAAATTTTACCTAGCAGCAAATTTAGACAATATAATATATTTCTGACAATAATACACAATTATTGCCTACTGAGCAATACAATGTTTTTTGGTCCGTTTTCATTTTCTCACATACTAAGTACTTCTTTGTGCTAGCTGTGAAATTTTAGATATATTGCTTAACTTGAACGGCTAGGGACGTCTATTTCCTTTTGATTTCACTTTCATGGGTTAGGTATGTTATCTTTTTAAAATATTTCATTCAGAAAATTCAAGAACCGAATTTCGTGTTTTATTCATAAAATACATTTTAACGTTAAATATGAAAAAAAGTTTGTGAAACAATTTCACTTTCAATTCCAAAGCAACACACATCATGATAAGCGATATCAGGTACATGCTTTAGAAATGATTTTTCTCCACAACCCTTAAGAAAAAACGCGAAAAGATTTTTCCTGATCCGTCAAACTGTTATATTATTCTTCATATGACAAACATAAATTTTGCATATGGATAGCACTGATGTACTCAAAAATGGTCGGAACCACATAGCGAATACATCGATACAACTTATGAAAGTGCCTGACTTTGAACGAACACAGGATGGAAACCCATGCCAAGTTGATGATGATGCTCTTGAGCCGGTTAAAATAGCTTACCGTCAAATTAAGATTTAGAACCGTCGGATAATTATCACAGCCGCGTGCTAATTTTTTATTTTCATAAAATAAAAATATCCAAAATTTAGTACAAAAGTAGCCGACATGACATTATATTTAATATTTGATCCACAGCTTATAATAAGAGAGATATCTACATTTCATAAGCATACAAGTGCAATTATCTGGCAAACTGGTAAATTAATTATTTATGCCTGACCATTAATTCAATTCAAACATTATTCACTCTAAACCACCGGAGGTGGTACAAGAGGTATATTTACATATAATATATAGAATCCGATGCCTGCATCACAATGTTTACAATAAATATACATTTCATACATACAAACATTAAATATAAATACATAATTCCACAGTGTTTATAATACTGTATATCATATAAGTTTACATCAAAGATTACTAGAAAGAAATAATCAAAAGAAGTAACGTTAGATATTTTCCAGTAATAAGTGTTTGTGTATTGTTCGAAATTTAACTAAAACATTTTAGTACCATTACAGTACCTCAGTTGGAAGAGTCAGCGGCTCGCTTATATGTAGGAGGTCGTGGGTTTGAACCCTGGCCTAGCGCAATTATCTGGTACACTGGTAAATTAATTATTTATAACTGGCCATTACAATACCTCAGTTGGTAGAGTGTTCGCTTTTATGTATGAGGTCGTGGGTTCGAACCCTGGCCTAGCGCAATTATCTGGCAAACTGGTAAATTAATCATTTATAACTTTGGAAGGTCGTGGGTTCGAACCCTGGCCGGGATCTGTCCTTCGAAAGAGACATTAAAAACCAATGTCCTGTGTCACGTTAAAGACCTCTCCCTGCTCGTTGGCCTGAGCAAAAGGTCAAAATTTCTGACGCTTCATCTAAAGCTGGTGACGTCTCGATATAACACTGATAATTCTTGACACGGGCGTAAAATTCCATTCAATTAATCAACCTTACTTCTGTTGGCATCTTGACAAAACCAAAACTAAAGAACAGAGACATCAATAACTAACTAAATTTCAATAAGTTTTAAAACGTTAATAACGTTTTATGCTAAATTTCTCAATTAAACATTTAATTCAATTAAATATTTTATTTTATTTTATTTTTTCAAGTTGGCTAATGTTCTAGATATCAATTAACAATTCATATCTAAATCAACCTTATAAAAAGAAATGGAGTGAGTTAAAAATAAACAGTCCCAGGATTTAGTGACATAACCAGTGAACTGTTGGTCCTTTGAGGTCACATGCCGTTACATTCAAGAAAAATATGCCAATCTTTTGTGTATTTTAAGGCCATATGGTGACCGGAAGTGGACATTTGGTCACATGGTTAAATTATTCAAAGTATTTAATTCACAGAACTATTTCATTCATAAAACGAGTTGACAAAGGCATGCTATAAAACGTAGACTGTGCTAGTTAAATGTACGCTATGGGCTGTAACTAACAGATCGACAGTTGGTATTTGCTACTACATGTAAATGTAAAAGCAAATTTTAAACTTAATGAAAAATTGTTAAGTGTAGAATTAAAAACTCATATGTAAAAATAATACCAATTTACAAATTATTTATGAATTCAAACTAAATAAAAAGCAATTAAATTTCAAATTTTACATTTTAATATCAATTTTAACATTTAAGCCTCAAATTTTTGCATTTTCGGGTCAAATTTTACATTTTAACATTAATTTTCACATTTTGACATTTAGGCGTCAAATTATATATTTTTATATCAATTTTTACACTTAATCCCCATGTTTTTACATTTTCGGGTCAAATTTTACCTATTATCACCAAATTTTGCCATTATACATTTGGCACCCCCGTGCAAATGCTTGATAAGCAAAAAATAACGAGTGCGAAGAGAGTAAAAGGGCACATACATTCCCTGTGTACTTTTCATTAAATAATATAATCTCAGATTTGTTGGAAGAATTTCACGGTATATATATATATATTATATATATATATATATATATGACCTGGTCACCCCTGGTCAAGCTATGGTTCGATGTTAATCTGACAAAAATATACCTTTCATATTTATATCTACAATTGAAAATAACCCTATTGCGTAAAGCCATGACCTTTACACTGTACACGGGCCGTAGTATATGGGTATCTGCCAATATTTATCATCTCCAATGTGTTTACATTTTACGACGACCCGGTCTTTTTTTTAAATCATGGGTCAGTGTTGTTTTTGTTTGTCCATTTCTCGCTCAGTTGGATAATTTTAAGCATGAGAGTTCATCGTAAGTTGATTTCACAACTTTCACAGAATATATCGGGTGCTAACAACAAAAATATGTTTTGTATTGTAAAATCATAACCAATTATTCTGACCCATTTGTTTATAACTGTCCATCAAAACACGTACAACTGGTTTTTGTTTTGACATTTTTTGTACATACTCTTGAAAAGGGTAAATTTTGACTCCCAGTAAATGTGGTGATATCATTGCTCTATGTTTGTTGTCAAAAACTTTTTTGATACCAATTTGCTTGAAAGTTGCACAATTGTGTTAGATCCATGCAATTGAAGTACTTTTTCACAATTTGAGAAATATTATTTCAACATTTACCGTAATTTTTTACATTTAACATAATGTTTACATTCAACGGTGCTAGATTTCCCCAAGTCAAGATTTTGTTTATATCGTTGAAGCGGTCAGTTCTTGGAAGGTGCCAGGGGAAAAACAAATCTTCGGAACAAGACACGGTGGCTACAAGAAACCATCAAAGTCATAAATGTATACTCCGATTCCAAAACAGATCTGACTAAATATTAATTGTAGGGCTTTTTAAAAAATTTAACCTTCGACCTAAATGCGACAGTGCGAAATACCGAAGACGATATGGCAAAATCGTCAAGAAAAAGGGGCGAAGTTCTTTCACTACATTTCGCTTTGTCGCATTTGAACTTTTCTTTGTCGCTTCGAGAGGTTGTAATGTTGCCATTTCGGTTTGGATAACCAGGATGATAGCGATCAAAGTACTAGTGTTTTACAGTTTAATAATCTCCCCAATTTACATCGAGAGGTTGGTTCTTTATTCGAGAAGACGCGACTTTAAAAAGGCTAGTCTTGGTAGCAAAGTTTTCTAAAGCGCGCTCTTATGGAGCACAGCGCCCATCACCACCTAGATTCTAACAGTCCAGGACCTCACAAAATCCATAGATACAGGTGACCAAACAGATGCCATACTACTGGACTTCCAAATCATTCGACAAGATCTAACACGAGCACCTCCTCTTCAAACCACACCATGGAGTGAGAAACAACATTCTACAGTGGATGCATGACTTCCTCTCAAACCGCACACAAACTGTCGTCATTGAAGGCCAAAAATCATTAGACCCAGTTACATCTGGAGTTCTACAGGGAACAGTACTACGCCCACTTCTGTTCCTTATTTACATCAACGACATGCCGGAATGTTTACATTGGCATCCTCTTCGTAGATGACTGCTTGATGTATGTGAAGATGACTGTAGACTACTCCAAGAAAACTTGGACAGAGTTCAAGAAAATGGGCAAATGCAATTTAAACCGGATAAATGCGAAGTACTGACAGTGACAAATCGAAGGAATAAAATCTACTCCAATTAAAACATCCACAGGATCCATGGACACATACCGGTATTGGGACGTACAGAAAATACCTTGGACTAAACATTGACAACAAGTTTTCCTGGATGACCCATATAGACAAAATCACAAAGAAGGAAAACTTCACTCTAGCCTTTTTCGGAGAAATATCGCCAACTTTCCAACAACTGCCAAGAACAAGCATACGAGACAAATGTACGCCACACGATAGAATATGCTGAATCCGTCTGGGATCCACACACCCAAAGAAACACTAATGGTCAACGCCCTGGAGATGATACAGGTTTGTAACAAACGCCTGCTCTCGAACTATCAGTGTCATCCATATTCTACCCAAGCTTGGTTGGGAAGAACTAGGAACTAGAAGGGAAAATCAAAGGTAACCACGCTATACAGGATCTATCATATAGTTGACATTCCTGGATTCACCCACCTAACTCCAGGAACTGTCACCAGAGGAACACCTGGAACACCTTACCCGAGTCAGTTGTCAGCATCCAATCCTTGGAGGCCCTCAAACAGGCTCTGGCAACATCATCTATCTACAACTAAGTAGGCCCAGTAGACTTTTACCACTTGTTTAACTTTACGCAACTTCTACCTGCACCTGATCGATTTTGGGGTTTTCCCGCTGGGGCATGAAGTCTACAGTGCGAATGTATTCGGATTTGGGGGAAGCACTTACAGAGAAGAAGAAAATTCTTTTACATTAGAATAATAAAATGAACATATATTTTGGACAGATTCTTGGTAAAATGACAAAATGGTACCAATGATAGGGCCATAGTTCGAATAATCACTGAATAAGGAGAGTCAGGTTGCCTTCTCAGGTCATCTGTTCCATCTTCTAGAAGGTTTCCCACAATCAGTAAAAAGATTATGTTAATTCTTGGTAAATCCCCGTTTCCAGTAAAATTGAAATTGAAATATGCAAATACATTCTAGCAGTAAGTATTTTTTTCTAAAATTGAAGATAAACAATTTATATTCCACCAAAACATGTTTACCAGTGCAGTGCTATTGCTTTTTCTCTGCATTTGAGTACTAGTACAAATAGTTTTTTTACGAAATTTCTGAATATACCAGTGGGTGCAGACTTTCCGTAATTTTTTAGAAAATCTGAAACATTAACACAAAACCTGGAATATTAGGGTAAAATCAGGAATATATAGGCAAATCCAAAATCAGAAATGATAGGATATAATTTGGAATGATTTACGGCATATCTTGTACAGGTGGGTTTTTTTTAATTTTCTAGGCATTGTATATGAAATATAGGCGTAGGAGGGTTTTAAATATTGGGGGGGGGGGGGGGGGGGCCAAACCAAAGCTATGTTTATGTCGTGCTGCAGGTACGACCTCGTGCCTATGGCACGAGGCGGGGAGAGTATGAGAGGGGTGCTAAAAATTTTCAAAACTAAGTGCTGTCTAGAAGCATTTTCAATGTATTGTGCATCGTTTTGATAGGTTAAAATACTGTGATATCAAGGCAAGATTATATAAAATAACCGTATGACACAAGTTCCATAATCAATCCTCTAATTGGAGATGGATATCAGAGGCTGATCCAGAATTTTAGAAAGGGGGCTATAAAGTGAAAGCCGAAGGCTCGAACCTTCTAGGGGGTTCGGGGGCATGCTCCCCCGGAAAATTTTGAAAAAGTGGCGCAAAATCCTGCATTCTGGTGCAATCTGAGCTGAACAATATGTATTATTAGCGACAAAAATGGGGGGGGGGGCGTTAGCCCCCCGCTGAATCCGCCACTGGATATGGGGGTACCCCAGAAAATTTTGACGCCCTTTTACAAGTATAATGAAGAAATTGATAATTGATTGGTTACCAGATGGACATTTCCTGTTAAAGCTCTTGGTTTTGTTTGTTTGTTTTTTTTCTATTTTTTTAGCATGATACAAAATTTCACACAATATATTGCGGGGCCTGGCCCCCCCCCTTCTCTGACATTGGGGGGGCCCGGCCCCGCTGGCCCCCCCTGCTCCTACGCCTATGTGAAAATAGTAAATCTTGATTTTAACTAAAATTTACAATTCATCTGTCAAAACCCTGTTGTCAGGTACACCACCAATTATTGTACTGCTTGTAAAATATTTACTCAGTTGAACTCAACTTACAGAAGCAAGAGCCCCAAAAGGGCATGAAATGCTCAACAGGCAAATTTTTACCTAATTTGCTTAAATTAGGTCAATGAAAAAATCTACATATGTTATATGGATAGGTATCTACTTTCTATATTTTAAATTTAAAGAAAGTCGGTGGCAAATTGAATGCACAATGGGCTTGTTAGTGATTTTGCTACTTGTAGTAATGGTGGCCATTTTGGTTTTCAAACAAGGTTGCCTTGTACAAACTTTGAGTTACTCCACCTAAGGACCTTCCACACCAAATTTGGTTTCAATTGGCCCAGTGTTTTCTGAAAAGAAGATCAAAGTTTTTGCAAGGACACATGCAAACTTAACCATGCCACAAGCTCACTGGAGCTAAAAATTTAGTTTTCGAGATAATTTACCATTTCAGTATTCTTTCACATCTGTGACCTTACCCATGATCTTTATCTATATATCAAAATGATCGATATGTCAATATAAAAAATATTCTTATATACATACCTATACAAAAAATTTATACTTTTCGAGATAATTAAACATTTTCGTATTGCTTTGCATCTCTGACCTTGACCTTTGAACCCATTAACTTAATCTATATATCAAAATGGACGTTACATCAATACCAACAAAATTATAATATACATGCCTATACAAAAAGTTTATAGTTTTCCAGATAATAAATAAAATCAGAAAAGTAAAAAAAATTGGTCATTACCTTCACAATTGACCTTGACCCCATTTTGAAGGTAATTACAAGAATGTGTCAAAACTGAAAACCGCATGTCTAGTCAAGTTATAACAATTTGAAGCTATTTTACAATTTTTGCAAAATTAAACGCAAAAACATGTAACCTATTTTTTGTCCTAATTTCACAAAATGTACAAACTTGTAGGTTAAGTCCATGTAAAAGACAAATAGCACATCAGATTTTGCCTCCATTGAATGGTTCTGGAGAAAAGGATTGTTTTTAGATTTTTCTTATTTTTATTAACGGTAGCCATCTTAGATATCGGATCGCAATAATTTTTACAGTTAGACTCTTGTAAGGACCTTTCACAGCACATTTGCTTTCAATTGGTCCAGTAGTTTCAGAAATTTTGCTGTTAACAGCTGCACGTACACACATCATGCCAATAGCTCATCTGGCCTTAGCCAGTTGAGCTAAAAAACTAAACAAATAAATCTAGAAATTTATGGTTTCTTTTTTTTTATTTTTCAAACAGCCATTTGATAAGATCAATTTGATCTACAAATTCATTTAGACATTTAACAAATAACAACTACTTAGTGAAATAATAAATCAACCATTTCCGCTCAGTAACAAAAAGTAAAACATGACATGATTCAATCAAAGTATGACCAAATATGGTAGTTATCTACAAATGAATCCTTTATCAATCATTCATAAAAACATACATACATCACATGCACCCCTTTCATCAAAGTATGACCAAATATGGTAGTTATCTACAAATGAACCCTTTGTCATTCATGAAAACATGAAAGCACACATACATCATATGCACTCCTTTCATCAAAGTATGACCAAATATGGTAGTTATCTACAAATGAACCCTTTGTCATTCATGAAAACATGAAAGCACACATACATCATATGCACTCCTTTCATCAAAGTATGACCAAATATGGTAGTTATTTACAAATGAATAATATATCATTCATGCTTCGGAAAGCACACACACACACCATTTAACCCAAAAATATATGAGAGTAAACAATGTTAAAAAGTTGAAGCACCTGTTATTAGCTACAAATTGTCATTTAGTTGTAAATGTTACAATAATTGTCATTGAGTATATAACTAAACTAAACCTACTAGTACTGTGCATGGATATCACATAATGTACTGTGTTTGAGGAACCACAATCAAATAAAGTTCACTGGCTCTCTAAATTCAGTAAATACATATAAAGATATAAAATATTAACAGCAATAACCAAGATTATCCATCTTATGATGACAAACAATCTGATATATGATTTTTAAAATCATTAGGCAGGTATTGAATTATATTACCAAACAATGCTCAGTGGTGTTGTCTGGTAATATTACAATCAGTGATTCTATGTCAACATACAAAAATAAATACCGTAACTCCCATCATATACATGTATGTAACCAAAAAAGGTAAAAGATTAAATTGTATTTTAAATTGTATCTTAAAAAAGAACTGCTGTTACCATTTAAACTGAATTCAACTTACCGGTTTTATTAGCAGGTTAATCAGCAAAAACATTTTAATATACCGTAAATATTACAATTATATCAAACATAACACCTTATAATAGATCAAGTTTGGATGATTCAAAGGGAGACTACTCTAACTATGTTCACTGTACATGTTCTCTTTTGTTGTTTGTGATTATGAATATTTGCTTTTAATGGTAAACATTTAAAACAACTAGAGCAATTACATTTAGCCAAACAGAACTTGAATAATATTTAATTTTCAGAAAAACTATTAAACACTACAACCATAGTAACCCATGTTCCAGAAATAATGTTGAACTTGATTCAAAAGAAAAAAATATTGGTATGGTGCCCAAAACTATCTCTTAATAACAATGACAAAAACACTGCCATCCATTTGACAATTTTCAGTCTGTAATGATACGGTCAGTTTTAAACATGTATGATAAATGATGGATGGCAGTGTATACTTGATCACTCATAATGGGGTTCGCCGCTGTACCACTTGATCAATACCTCTTAACATTTGTGTGGGATGTTTTAGAAAATGTTAATGTTGCAAATTCACGGAATAAGGTTTTATTGTTGTTTTTTTAAAAAATTATCTTATGCAATTCCATATCTATTGGAAATAAGTGTTCTCCACAAACATCAGAAGATATCACCTGGTACAGTGACCAATCCCATTGTTTCTATTTTACATGTGTCTTTTTAAGGATAAAACCAATTATGTCACTTCATGTAGAACACCTAAGTTCAGCTATGTAGCAATGTAGCAAGAACAAGCTGAAATCCTGAAACGTCTACAGCCATGAAGTCCATAGCCTTGTATTTCTAACAAAACATCTACCGGAACCTGTATATATCAAAATTTCAGTTGATATGGTTTTTTGAGATTTCTTGAGATTTTTACCTGTGTTGAAATATTTTGAAAAGACGTAACTAAACATATATAAATTATATAAATATTAAGTTAAATTGATTGTTTAATATTTATGTAATAAGTAAAATCCTGTCTTAAGCAATCTGCTATACATGTATTTAATTTAGACCAATTCCATTGTGACAAAAATGAAATAATAAAACTATCAAAAAATAAGCAGTTTTGTAACTGACATTTTGTGTTCATATGGACTATCAAACTTGTATGTGGGTCCTGTCAAAAATAAAGGCAAAAGGCCCTGAACCTTTCATTACAAAACAATTTGATCCCCTGATAGGGTGTTCATTGTAACTTGAAAATGTTCAAAGCTTTTTTTTTTTAAATAAATAAAACAAAGTTTTTACAAGATTAATATTGATCACTCATGATTCAGTCCTATAGAACCACTACTGCTACTCGACGTAGTTCTGTGTCGTATCCGGACAGATGTATGTCGACTACGGTAATCTTTAAGTAATTCACTATCTAATATCTGCTGTGTAGATGGCCTATCACAAGCATCTGGAGACAGCAACCATTCAACATACTTAGCCTGCAATGTAAAATATAGTACTATTGATTTATAACTAGAGCAGTCTCTTGAGAGACAAACACCCCCTCTCCTGTTCTAAACATTTAGTGAACTTTACCTTCCACCTTCATTCAAAAACTCTGGTTCATGTATATGAAAAACTGTCTTAATGGTATACATTTGTGCCACATTTGTTGAGAATCCATCCACAGATGTGGATGTTATGGAACAGGTATCGTATTTGGACAGACACACTTGGCACCCCAAACTTTGTTAACAGGATGTATAAATACCATTTATTTAATATCATGATGTAGAGTCAATAAAGCATAACCAGACTGATAATTCTGTTTGGTGTTATTGTCTCAGTTAAGGATATTATACTTAACATTATACAAAGAAACATGAAGGTCACATTATATAGAACATGTAGATATACATATATCTTAAATCTGACCCTTCCTTTTTATTTTTAATGGTTCCATATTGCCTGATCTGACATTAAGACACAAATACTTAATATATCAAGATGCAGAAGTGATAGAAACAATGACGATCACAGTCTATTAGAAAGTCTGGAGGGGGGGGGGGGGGTTGTTGTTGTTAGTAGTAAGCAGTGGGTTCAATAAAGTCAGCAAGGTGAAGTTTTCTGCTACTTTTTTGGATTTGGATTAAGTTTGTTGCCTACTTCCTCTATATGTTTTTAGAATTTGTTTTACAATACACATTAATGATACATTTTATTCCATACTTGCTATCTATTTTAAAAAATTTGTCTTTTACTTCAAACTTCACTGAGAGGGTTGAGTAAATGAGGAAGGGGGAGGACTTAAAAAGTGGGGAAGGGTGAAGTGAAAAAAAACGGAAGAAAAAGGGAAAAGGGGAGGTAAAATTGGGGAAGGGTGAAGTGAAAGAAAACGGAAGAAAAAGGGAAAAGGGGAGGTAAAATTTTAACAAAATAAATTGACTCACCTGAAATGGATTATCCCTGCAGAATTTATCAGGAAACTTTCTCTCTTTAACTCTGATCAAAGTCTGAATTCTCTCCATTTGTGTAGAAAATGGATACACAAGTTCAAACAAAATCACTCCGAGTGAGAAGATGTCAACTTTATGACTGTATGATTTACCAGAGACCTAGAGTTATACAAAGAGAGGCAATATAAACTGATACTTAAAATGAACATTTCTAGGGCTGAAAGATATAATTAAGGTTAAACTAGTTAATATTATAATCAACTTTCAAAAAAAATTTCTCTCATAGTGATTAGTTAACTTGTAAAGGGACATGGACCTACAAGGGAACATAACTGCACACAATTTTAAGCAATAAAGGGGAAGTAATGCATACATTTTTTGTTATAAACCATAGTAAAATAAAATATTTTGACTAGATATGCAAGTCATACAGAATATGAAATAATGTTTTAAACACAAAACTAATGTAGCTTTGACGGGTGACAAAAACATTTGGTATCTGGGATAACTTGTTAAATTCCAACAAATCTCTAACACATGGGCATATATTTATACTTACTTGTTCTGGGCTCGTATAAAGATGTGTTCCCACCTGGACTGTGTGGCGTTTATAGGGATTGTTACAATTTATACTTACTTGTTCTGGGCTTGTATAAAGCTGTGTTCTGACCTGAGCTGTGTGGCGTTTATAGGGATTGTTACATTTAATACTTACTTGTTCTGGGCTCGTATAATGCTGTGTTCCGACCTGAGCTGTATGGCGTTTATAGGGATTGTTACATTTAATACTTACTTGTTCTGGGCTCATATAAAGATGTGTTCCGACCTGAGCTGTGTGGCGTTTATAGGAATTGTTACAATTTATACTTACTTGTTCTGGGCTCATATAAAGCTGTGTTCCGACCTGAGCTGTGTGGCGTTTATAGGGATTGTTACATTTAATACTTACTTGTTCTGGGCTCATATAAAGATGTGTTATGACCTGAACTGTGTGGCGTTTATAGGGATTGTAACATTTAATACTTACTTGTTCTGGGCTCGTATAAAGATGTGTTATGACCTGAACTGTGTGGCGTTTATAGGGATTGTTACATTTAATACTTACTTGTTCTGGGCTCGTATAAAGATGTGTTATGACCTGAACTGTGTGGCGTTTATAGGGATTGTTACATTTAATACTTACTTGTTCTGGGCTCATATAAAGCTGTGTTCCGACCTGAGCTGTGTGGTGTTTATAGGGATTGTTACATTTAATACTTACTTGTTCTGGGCTCATATAAAGCTGTGTTCCGACCTGAGCTGTGTGGCGTTTATAGGGATTGTTACATTTAATACTTACTTGTTCTGGGCTCGTATAAAGATGTGTTATGACCCGAGCTGTGTGGCATTTATAGGGATTGTTACAATTTATACTTACTTGTTCTGGGCTCGTATAAAGATGTGTTATGACCTGAACTGTGTGGCGTTTATAGGGATTGTTACAATTTATACTTACTTGTTCTGGGCTCATATAAAGCTGTGTTCCGACCTGAGCTGTGTGGCGTTTATAGGGATTGTTACAATTTATACTTACTTGTTCTGGGCTCATATAAAGCTGTGTTCCGACCTGAACTGTGTGGCGTTTATAGGGATTGCTGTGTTCCGACCTGAGCTGTGTGGCGTTTATAGGGATTGTTACAATTAATACTTACTTGTTCTGGGCTCGTATAAAGCTGTGTTCCAACCTGAGCTGTGTGGCGTTTATAGGGATTGTTACAATTTATACTTACTTGTTCTGGGCTCATATAAAGCTGTGTTCCGACCTGAACTGTGTGGCGTTTATAGGGATTGCTGTGTTCCGACCTGAGCTGTGTGGCGTTTATAGGGATTGTTACAATTAATACTTACTTGTTCTGGGCTCGTATAAAGCTGTGTTCCAACCTGAGCTGTGTGGCGTTTATAGGGATTGTTACAATTTATACTTACTTGTTCTGGGCTCATATAAAGCTGTGTTCCGACCTGAGCTGTGTGGCGTTTATAGGGATTGTTACATTTAATACTTACTTGTTTTGGGCTCATATAAAGCTGTGTTCCGACCTGAGCTGTGTGGCGTTTATAGGGATTGTTACATTTAATACTTACTTGTTCTGGGCTCGTATAAAGATGTGTTATGACCCGAGCTGTGTGGCATTTATAGGGATTGTTACAATTTATACTTACTTGTTCTGGGCTCGTATAAAGATGTGTTATGACCTGAACTGTGTGGCGTTTATAGGGATTGTTACAATTTATACTTACTTGTTCTGGGCTCATATAAAGCTGTGTTCCGACCTGAGCTGTGTGGCGTTTATAGGGATTGTTACAATTTATACTTACTTTTCTGGGCTCATATAAAGCTGTGTTCCGACCTGAACTGTGTGGCTTTATAGGGATTGCTGTGTTCCGACCTGAGCTGTGTGGCGTTTATAGGGATTGTTACAATTAATACTTACTTGTTCTGGGCTCGTATAAAGCTGTGTTCCAACCTGAGCTGTGTGGCGTTTATAGGGATTGTTACAATTTATACTTACTTGTTCTGGGCTCATATAAAGCTGTGTTCCGACCTGAGCTGTGTGGCGTTTATAGGGATTGTTACATTTAATACTTACTTGTTCTGGGCTCATATAAAGCTGTGTTCCGACCTGAGCTGTGTGGCGTTTATAGGAATTGTTACAATTTATACTTACTTGTTCTGGGCTCGTATAAAGCTATGTTCCCACCTGAGCTGTGTGGCGTTTATAGGGATTGTTACAATTTATACTTACTTGTTCTGGGCTCATATAAAGCTGTGTTCCGACCTGAGCTGTGTGGCGTTTATAGGGATTGTTACAATTTATACTTACTTGTTCTGGGCTCATATAAAGCTGTGTTCCCACCTGAGTTGTGTGGCATTCATTTAATACTTACTTGTTCTGGGCTCATATAAAGCTGTGTTCCGACCTGAGCTGTGTGGCGTTTAAAGGGATTTGATTCTATATTTATTTCTGCTTCCTGTTCTGTAAGAGCCGTCACCAACCCAAAATCTCCTACTTTTATTATCCCTTCATTTGAGAAAAATATGTTTGAAGGCTGTCAATAAAGAAAGGTGAAACAGAATTACTATTTATATACCCTGCTATTTGCTCCTTGATGGTAAAAATTATTTGAAACTACTACCTGTCTTAAAGGCCACCTCTATATAAGGGCCACCTGCTCTTAAATGCCAGTAAATTCTATCTCAATTAGTTTTTATTATATTATTTGAACCTGTATATAAAGACCATCTGCTCATAAAGGCCACTTTACTGGTTTCCTTGTGTGGTCTTTATAGACAGTTTTGACCCTTTATATGTAAAATGAAGAGTACTGGGTAAATGTAAGTACCTGAATCAACTTTTTATAAATTCTCAAACACGTAAAAAAGAACGTCTGTGAACCGTTTTGAATCCAACACTTTTCAGCAAGAACCACAATCTACAGATCTTTTTTAAGAATATATTACAAAACTTTTAGCTGCCTACATACAAGTATGTATTATTTCTAATGTTTACTATAAATCAGGTATTTTTGCTGTGGTTTAAATTTTTTGTGAATCTGCAATAAATATTATTTTCAAATTAAAATTCTGAACAAACAATCCCTGTATCTTTTATTATAAATGAGTTTCATTTCACAACATTTTCATGGGACCAGGGACCTTGTAATTGTAAAAATTTGCAGTCACAAAACGCTAAAATATGCAAATCAAGTCTTAAGTTTTTTAAATTGTGATACTCTGTATATTCAGCTTGTTGTTTGTGAAACATCATAAGATTTTTAATTGTGAACGAGACCCAATATTGACCCAAATGTGGCCAAGCAAAAGTCCTGATAATAATTATTTAAAATATTATTAGTTTTATTTACCTTGAGATCTCTGTGCATCAGCCCACAACTATGTACATAATCTACAGCACTAACAATTTGATCAAATATATCCAAAACAACATGAATGTCTTGTGGCATGCTGGCATTACTCGCGCTAACCAGTCTTTTAGAGTCTCTCGTCTACACAGCTGCATTTGAATAAACAAATAAAGTTTTGGTACAGGAAAACTGAAGATATTTTGCTTGCAGACGATTGGTCAATGGCTTTCTTTGAAATAACATTTGATTGGTCAGTACTTTTGTCAGATTTGGAATGTAGCTTTTGATTGGATGATGCACTCATACTGGAAATTTGACCCGAGTTTGATATGTCAATGTGACAATCATTACTGTTTAGCTGATCTTTCTCACTGTTGTCACTATTTCCCTCACTTTTCTCGGCACACCCTGAATCTTCAAAACAATGCTTATTGAATTATTTGTTCTGTCGTAACTTTTATCAACGTTTCTATAATCTCCATTATGGAATGGTAATATATTTTTAGAACAACTTCCACTGTCTTCGCTGTCCGATAATTCAAAATGTACATTTAGATTATGATCTTCCTCGTCAATTTGATTTAAATCATTTGGCAAAATTCCAAAAGAACTAGTGTCATCACAATTAAGACTTTCATTCACAGAAAACTCTGAACTTCCACCAGCAGCTTTGTTTCTAGAGAAACTTAATCCATCGATGCCATTTCCACCAAATGGATTTTCCAGATTAAGTACATGGGAAGACTGTTTATTTACTTCTCCAGATGATATACCTAGCTGAGTCACAGAATTACAGGGAGTCGGAATACCAGTACACTCACTGTAACAAACAACAAACAGATACATGTATTGAGTGATTGTAACATGATTGCAAACATAAAGGTAATTTGGTTTTCTATCCATTAAACAAAGTTTCACGGATACTGTATGTGCAGTTGCAAGATATATAATTTAAGATGTGTCTTATTACTGGTATACCATTTTTTTCTGGTGGCACAATGTACAGTATAATCAGGTACTAGCTAAGAGTACCAGTTTTTATGGAATTTTTAAATATTCTTTTGCAGGTTGTTATAACAACAATACAATTCACAAATTGTAAAGTCATAAATTACCGGAAAATTAAAATGGTTTCTAAGACATTTATTTCAGGAAATCAAAGGTGACTATTGTATATGGTATATATACCATGGTATTTACATGTAACAAATTTTCAATTTATAGTGCAGTTCATTTTTGTGGTATGCCATTCTTCAATTTACTGTATATGCAATTAATTTTATAATATCTATTTTCGCAAATTGGTGACAAAACTATTAAAGTATCTTGATGTAAAGAGTAGCCATCTATTACTTCATTTGTCTCTGTGTATGCTTTTGTGTAATTCCTAATTTATAAGTGCATGTATAATAAATAAAAAAATTATACAAATAAAATATAAAATTTCCATAAAATATTTCAAGGGTTCTCAGAGGCTGAGTGGTCTCAGCACACCATAAGGACTACAAGGCCTCTCACCACACTTGCAAAAGGCCAATGGTTTTTATGGGTTCTCACCTAGGTTCAAATCCTGCCCAAGCAGATCCTAGTGGGAGAAAGTTTGTCAGTTTACTTGCAAAAGGCCAATGGTTTTTTACAGGTACTATGTTTTTCTGAGACATCTTTGAACTGACCATCTCAATATAGATGAAAAAATCATGTCTGGAGCCTTAAAACATTACTCGCTCAACTCCATAAAATATTTCCAAGTTACTTAATCGGATAACATAAACACTACATTACCTGTCCTCAATTTGTCTATCTTGTTCTTCCTGCCATCCTAAGGGAGGCGACTCTACCCAAGCATGGAAATATCGCACTATACCAATATTATCAAGTTTAGCTAGAGCCTTAACTTCTCTCATTACTTTTTCTTTGGCAGTTTCTCTGAAAAATTATTAATAGTCTAAATATAGATTTTCTGTATTAGCCCCAGAGTGTTTTAGGAAGTTGAGTCCCATATCATTTTCTACTAAACATACATGTTGAATTAACAGATATTACCACATACCCTAACAAACTGATTTCTGCAAAACTGTCTTTGCTATTATTATGTATTATAAAATGATATTTTTTATGCAATTTCATTGGGCTAAAAGTTGTCACGTGATCAAATTAAACAATGTAATGACCTGGCACATGCAAAAAAAAGTTGATTGAAAAAGTGTTATTGACCGGAGATTGCTTATCTTCCTTGGATTCAATTTTGATTATGTAAGATCTAAAAAGAAGCTGATTAATTTACTCAGGTTAATGGTGCTTCCAAAATAGGAGGAAGATTTGGAAGGGCAACACATCGTAACAACAAACCAGGCGGAAGGTCATTGTCAACTGAAAAAAGGTGGTTTGTTCAATTGTCAAAATATTACAATAAATTACATTTTTTTAAAAAGTGAAGTGATATTATAGTATGTTGAAAAGTTGTTAATTTTCAATTTCTTATCATGTTATAAAGCATTTTTAATAGCTTTGCCTTTTTGAATTTTTTTCAATTTTATAATAAAACAATTATAGCACCAATTTGACGTCGATATATGTTTAATTGACCACTGGATAGCAAGTCCTCGGTCAAAATTGCTACCCAGTGGTCAATAAAACATATATTGACCTCAAATTGGTGCTGTAATTGTATATTATATCAAAAGTTTTCAACTAAAACCTTTGATATTGTTCCTTGATTAATTTGTCACCTCTCTTATTGTCACAGTGTTTTGAGGTCCCAAAGTCAATTTCTTCAATGTTTTTTTTTTTTTTGTTTCTCTTTTTTCATTGCCAAATACCTTTATAAAGACATGATTTGACAGATCAAATGTTGGCAATAAATCAAAGTTTTACTGTCATCATATTCTGTTAGTATATGTCATTTAAAAGTAAGTATAGAGAATATAGAAGTAATTCTTCATTTCACTGCCACTTTGTTTTGTCAGATTTTCGTGGTATATTAAATGGTGGTTGGCACCAAATAAAAGGAGTCTCACAAAATTATACAGAAAATGAATGTTCAGAATTTAATATACTTTTGCAATAAGTGATCTTGCAAAGATAAGTGAGAGGCACAATAACAAGGTTTGGCTGTATATAATATATACATCACTATAACATGTACATGTATGTGTAAAGCAAGCAGCATAGCTTATAGCACAGTTATATACTTATTGTGACAGTGGCAAAATAAATAAAGACCACACTGTAAGAAAGATTAATTTTCTATACATTGAGTGACATTATAAAGTTGTTTCACTGTACCTGTTAGGAAGACTAATTCTCTTTACAGCATAGTGACAGTCATCCACTTTGTTTTTTAGCTTCAAACACAATACCAAATCCTCCCTTCCCTAAACACTGTACATGATCAAAATCTGTCTTGTATCTGAAGAATAAATATCCAAAATAATCATAAAGCATGTATTACTTACAGTAAAGTGGAGTAGTTATACACCCCAGGCAAGATTCTTCACTCATATCGAAGTTATCAGTTCAAAGATGGTTGAGGAAACCAGAGTGTCTGGAAATAAAACCATTGATCCTTACCAAGCGAACTGACAAACTTTCTCACACTTAGGTATGTCTCAAGTGGGAATCAAATTTAATGCTTTAATTTGGCAACATTGCATTTTTAAAGATTGTTTTTATATTTGTTTAAGTTTGGTGTTGTTTTTGCTTCTCGAGATCAAACAATATTTCTGCTTCTTTATAGTTTTTATTTTATTAAGTTTTGATTTATTAATTGGTAATTTTACTTTGAATAAACTGCATTATAAATCAAACTGCACAGAATCATTGCTAAAACAGTGTTACCTTGATGTGTATTCTTCCATTGGCTTACTGAGGTCACCGACTGAAGGGGAGGTAACTACCTGATCACCACTATCACTACATGATAACTGTAAAAGACATGTACATTACAACATTTAATGTTAATTTAGATTTATCTGTTCTATAATGTAAACAAAGATAGCTTAATTGAAAAACGAAGAATTTAAGCAGATCAAATGTGTGAATTGTTTATTTTTTGATCATTTATTGCTGTTCTATGCTATTATTTACTTGTGTTTTAATATGAATTTTTAAAAAAAAAGTTTTTAAAAAGTCACCAGTTTAAAGTTGAACAATGTTTGGATTATTTCTTAAAAATTCTCAATAATCTGAGTGCTACTTGGCCACCCCCACTCATGTGACAAACAGCATAAATTGTTTGTAATGTCATCATAGACCATGCAGACAATGACTATGGGGTGGTGCAGGAAATATATCTCTACAGTCTACAGGTTTATCTGTGATTTTGTCATGTGAAAAAGAAGGGATAGCAATTAAAGTGATTTAATACGAAATTGTAAAAATGATTTATCTATATGTATTGTAAAGAGTCAAAGTTGGAATAAAAGTCTCTAGAGTGCGATTTTTCTTTTATAGAACAATTTTTGTGTAATCCCTACAGAAGTTGCAGTACACTGCCCCCCTTCCAATCAAAATTTTCAATCAAAGTACTGAAGGAACTGAAGCATCAGCTAAACTGAGCCATTGTGCACTTGAAACTGAGATTTGTCTAATGAATCGGTAACAAATGAAAATTATGCAAATAATAGATACTGTGATCGGGAAGCCTCTTACAACAAGTCTGCTTTTTATCCAAGTTGTTAGCTTCTAACAATATTTATATTAAATGGTCAAAATGGACATGCCACACAATGTTTTCATCGGTTTTCTAGGGGGGCTTATACTTGGATTTTTATGATTTTTATCTTAAAATAATCATACAAAAGTGAAGAATTAAAATATACATGTATATGCAGCAAAAAAACAAATTAAGGACTATACGCGTATGAATACATTTTAGATCCGCATTCTGTTCAATGAAAATTGCCTTCATAACTTTCCGGGAGACCCAATCAGATGAGTTATACATACCTGGGATACCGTATATGGAAATTCTCGTAATTTCAGTCAAAATGAAATTTGATTGGCTGTCAAGATGAAATGAGAGCGGCGCCAAAATACGAAAAAATCCAATGATCACTATAAAGCATTCAGCATGGCTGATGCTTTAAAAAAACCACTTGTCCCGTCAGACAAGCAAGAGACAAGCAAAACAGCACTTTCACTTGTCTGCTGCTAAAATAGACTGGTGTCAGACAATCCAACAAACTTCATTGTTGGGCTCTGCAGCATCTTACACTTTCAACGAGTTTTATTTGCTAATGATTAGAAATGTGATGATATAGGCCCTAGTTTATAAATGTACAAACCTGTGACAATAGTAAATCTTTCTTTTGTTTAATTTATTGAATAAAATATTGACTATCACAGATGTAACTACACTAATGGCCACCACTTCTCTCCTGAAATACAGACAAAAAACACTTTATCATTATAGTATCAGGATTATGTCCAAAATGTGTGGGTTTTTTTTTCTTACTACTGTCACTTCTTACACATTTAAAGTTTGTAAAACAGCAAGAGATGTAAAAAAACCTGTAGTTTACTGGAAATCTTGCACGCCAAAAACTAAAAAAACAAAGATTTGCTAGCCATGGGTTCAAGCCCTAGAAGGTGATGTGATTATGTTCCTGAAAAAAATCTAATTTTGTATTGATTGCTTGAGTTCACTGAACTGACAACTGTTTTGGTAATAGCAGAAATATTCTTGATTAACCAATTGGATTCTTTCCAAGGGAGACAACTAACTGTACTCTGCGCCGTTTAATTATGCTGTGTACAGACTTTGCCTTATTATACTGCACTTTATAAGTATTTGCATGACAGTTAATCAGTCAATATCCATTCATCATCTTTTTACTTCCCATATGGTTCATGATGTTTGAATATCAATATAACAAAACATGTATCATATATCAACAGTTTCTGCCAGCATACCATGTCATCAATACATCTTAATGATAGTGTAGAATGATATTGATCAACAGTTTCTGCCAGCATACCATATCATCAATACATCTTAATGCTAGTGAAGAATGATATTGAAAATACAAACTAGCAAATGAGTATCATTATTTAATTGGAAAATGTAAACGCATCTATATTCAACAGAAACCATTGTTGCACACAATTTTACATAATTATGTGTGTGCGTGTGTGTGTGTGTATGTATGTGCGAGAAGCACCACCAACAATATTCAAGTATTTGAGAATAAGGTATAATAATATGGGTTATCACCTAACATACTTGTAAACCCCACTGATATATATATATATATATATAAACTGATAATTACCAATAGTAAAATAATGACACAATGACCACACTGTCTATTGTTGATGAACTATTGTCTGTATTCTCACCATCACATGTCTCGTTACTAGGAAACAAAGAATACTCTGGATAAAGGTAGTATCCATTATCTAAAATATAGGTATAACAGAAATGTAGAAAAATTACAACAAATAAAACATCAAATCGTTCTGGTAATTTAGCATCACAATATTTTCGTGATTTTTCCATGTGTACTTTCTGCTGGTATAATGTTTAAATTTTCACGTGGGGGTTATTTTTGCAAGATTATGTCATTCGCCAAAATAACCCTAATGTGAAATAACCATGTTTTCATTATGGTATACAGTCAAACCTGTCTATAAAGGCCACACAAGGGAACCAGTAAAAGTACAGTCAAACCTGTCTATAAAGGTCACCCAAGGAAACCAGTAAAAGTGGCCTTTATGAGCAGTTGGCCTTTATACAGGTTCAAGTAATATGAATAAAGAATGATTGGAGTACAATTCTACTGGCCTTTATAACAGGTGGCCCTTATATACAGGTGGCCTTTAAGGCAGGTTGGACTGTATGTTCTTGATGAATAATCACTTTACTTTTGCCTCAACATGACAAAACCTGTAACTTGGTAAATATTCTGAGAATCATCAAAATAGTCTTTCATTTTATATCATCACCAGAGATGGTGGCTGGTAGAATCATCAAGATAGTCTTTCATTTTATATCATCACCAGAGATGGTGGCTGGTAGAATCATCAAGATAGTCTTTCATTTTATATCATCACCAGAGATGGTGGCTGGTAGAATCATCAAGATAGTCTTTCATTTTATATCATCACCAGAGATGGTGGCTGGTATAATTGCTAAGTAATTTTATCTACATAAAACATTCAGTTTGATTTTGAATCTTATTACTCTTGTAAATTTAAGCAAAAATTTCTTGTTTTACAGTCTTTACTTAAAAACCTACAGCATAAATTAATAACCTGATGATAACATGTAAATGATAAAATAAAAATATCTCATAGTTCCATTTTAATTCCAGCAACATTCCAAAGGGGTAGTTATCATGCCACGCTGGTATTCAACATTACATTTCAAAAATTTAAATAATAATGGATGTCTGACAAATAATCTACTTGCAACTGGTCCGAATGTGAATAAAATTCCATTTGTCACTGAGCTGTTTCAACTCAGTCAGGGGGGTGATGGCTTAGTGCTTTATCTGAGGACTGTTACATGTAAATGGTGAAATAAAAATATTTCGGAATTCAATTTTAATTTGTACAACATACCAAATGGATAGTTTTCATGCCACACTGTTAATGCTGTTTGATCCTCTTTGTCTTCCCCCTCTATCAATAATGGAGTACTTCTTATGTTTCCTCTAAACAAAGGTGTTCTTGATGGTGCTAAAATATATCATTGATGTCATAAAATATAAGAAGTGTTTTATCTTTATTTTTCACTGTTAGCTAAGATAATACTTAATTTTACAAAATGTGTTTGGGTGAAATGTAATGGGATGTCATTACTATGTATCACAAATGAAAACAATTTTGGTGCCAATTGGACCCGAATACTCATATACAGTTAGAATGGGCATAACATGTATTTATGTGTATTGCTTCCCTTTAAAGTATGATTTTTTTCTTTACATACTGATTAATAAGTGGACAAACAATACTTGTTGCCCTATCAGGACAAATATTATAAAGAACTTGGATTGCTACATTTGTCCTGTAATCTGAAAAGTGTGGTAGTATAATGTGGTAGTCTGTGACAGTGCCGCCTTTTTCTTCCACAGATTTGATCATGATTTAATGCTGTTATTAAAACAGATATTTCAGAGTTTCCAATACTAGTGCATGATTCCACTGTTAAACATTCTGCTTGAAGTCCATTTGTAGTTATCAGTAAACTGATTTGGGATGGACTTTTTTTTGGTTATTTGTAAAATAATGCAGTAAAACTTACTGTGTAAGTATGGTTTCCATGTTACTCTTGGTACGTCAATCCTTGGAATGTTTGAGCCTTGTTTAGCTGCTGTTCTATGTAAATTTTCTTTGAATTTCATGGATGGCTGAACATACAACTGATTGTGATGTAAACCTGAAATGTACGCATATATATAAAGATTAGTGAGTAATCAAAGTTACCATAAACTTAAAAGTAGGCAAATTTCCCAAATTTGTAAAAATATAGTCCAACTTAAAAGTATTTTTTCACCAATTTGCTGTAATAGGGTGCTTTTTTAAATAATTTTAGACATTAGAAACCAAAGGTGATTTTGACTACCTGAAATGTATTGCATTCCACACAAAGCTTTTAAAACATATCTTTCACACTAAAGGGATAAAAGAAAACAGAGGCCAGCACATCCCTGTTTCATCTATGAAAACTTTAATAACTGAATGCTGTAACTCATAGTGAATGCATGTCAATGCATGTGATCACAAGTCACATAACATATGGTATATTTTTCATAAGTGCAGACAAAAAAGGAGTAAAAGTGTAAAAGTGTCAGAAGGCAAGTTGAGATAAAATCTCAACATATATATTGAAGAAAACATAATTTAAGTTATGCTCGAGACATGGCACTAGCTGTTTTAATTCATACAGGAACATTAACAATGTCAGATAATTCAACTATATTACATACCAACATATAACAGTGGTTGTCTTGGTACTTGGTTCTCTTCCGTCCCAGAATCAGACAAAGCAGGGATGTGTTTTTGATCAAACACACTGACTGATTTAAGTACACCATTCTTCAGCATCCATGCATTCGCAACTGGACTTGAAAACTGCCAAATAAATAAAAATGCTTTCAAATTACATAGCTAGTAATACAGAAAATATACTTTGTCTACTGTGACGACATACATGATTAGCTAATTAGAACTTTGTGTAGCCGATTTAAATAAATTTGTGTTGTCCATTGATTATATAGATGTACATGTATAAATTAAGAGCTATTAGTGTAACTACAACTTTCTCTTTAGAACCAAATACCATCCCCACACACCATTTAATGTTTTTCCCCATGACTTTGACCTTTACAATATGACCCTGGTTCAAGGTCATGACACATAACTAGTTTGCAGGGCGAGGGGGTGGGGGTGGGGTGGGGTGGGGTATAATAACAGAACTTTTATATAGGACAGAGATGATGATGCTGGCAATCAGGTTCAAGTTGGACAAATGCCATAAAAGTTTTTCTGCAACTTAAAACTATATTTCAAGTTTTAACATTAATATGTAAGATGTCCTAACTGAAAGAGTGGAGTAAAATGTATTACCTTGTGTTGCCATCTAAACTCGTTTGGATCTTCTGGATTTAAACTGACCACCATTCCTTCCGGTACAATTATCTTTAGAGAGCTCTCAAAATCTGACAATTTCTCAGTGTCGTCGGTTTCTAAAATAATTTTTAACATAATAAATGAATAAATGATTAAACAACAGTATTGCAATGCCAATTTTAATAAATTGTGTGTTTGAGAGAGAGAGAGAGAGAGAGAGAGATTAATGGCATTATACAACAGGGTTCTTTATCGTGCCAAGCCTACTGTGACACAGGACCTCGTTTATATTAAGTTCCCATCTGAAAGAACAGTGACTTTCATTTTGTGATGCGGACTGCTTAGCGAAAGAACAGTCCCTTCCCACTTTCAAGTCTGGTCAGACCCAGTCAAGATTCAAACCCACAACCTCCCACTTACAGAGCAAGCACTCTACCAACTGAGCAGTGGCAATATATTGTGATATATACATCGCATTTCATCAGTTTATGAAAAAAGCTGGAATAAAACAGTGGTCTTCTAATGGACAATAAATGAAACTTGCCACAAATCTCATACAAGCTGTCCTTTACTTTCTACATACAAGCTGAATACAGGTACACAATATTTGAATTATTTTATAATCATAGAGTAAAATACTTATTTCCTAAAACATCTGATATTCTTACCTTCACCCGGACATATAATGTTTACATCATCATCATCGTCGTCGTTATCATCTACGTATCTGGTTGGTATTTTATCATTACCTGGTAAAAATTCCAATTCATGACTTCCTACACTAAAATTCCACCTATAAATTAAAATAGACAACATTTCCTAGCAATCATACACATATCTCTTGATGTCCTTATGTTAATAGTAAGATGAACAAGTTTGAAAACTTTACATAAAACCTAAATAGCTAATTAATATGTATATGAACATGTATATGTAGTTATGTACTGGTATATGTTGATACTAATAGGAGTGGAGCAAGGTCGTGTGGTAAATAAAGGGTTTTTTTGTAATGTATGTTTTTTATTGTCCAAGACACTAAATAAGGGTGACACTAAATAAGGGTCAAGTGCCAGGGTTGGGGCCACTGGGTTTACTTGCGGGGTAACAAAAGGACAATTTTACATATACAAGACATACATATATATACAATTATACAAAATTTAATCTATATTTTAGGGATTAATGTAGATTTTGTAGTAAGGTGTGGTAAATAAAAGTGCTATTTTTTAACTATTTATAGAAATATATTTTGCATCCGTTTTGTATTTCAAACAAAATATTATCATATAAAATAATAACTATGATGGATTTTAGCGATGGAGCTATATCTTTACTGTAATGATATTGATTTACATTTGTAAATAAAAATAAACTCCAATTGAAGCAGTTGGAATATCCATCAAATAAATTGATTTTTATAGAATACTTTGTTAATTTGCCATAGATTTAGCATGGAGATAATGATTTGCATTTGAAGAGTTACGTCCATAAAACATTCACTTTCTGTTGCAAATACTGGTAACCTGGCCCTAAGCATTATCAGGTACACCTCGGATTACAACAGTAAAATCCTTGTTTTACAGTCAGAACTCTTTAAATACAAACAGTTATCTCCTAAATACTTCAAACATATACTGTATCAGAAGAAACATTCACAAGGAAAATATATTTATGATTTTCACAGTGACAACTGACCTATCACTGGCCACAACCACAATGTTCCGACACTGTCTGCCATCATGGTACCAAAACAGCGTCATGGTAACTAATGACGTTCTAGTGTCAATGAACTTATTTAAACCGCACAATTCAGGCCGAGTTTTAATTCTTTTTGCGTGTAATTCAAGCATATGTTGACCTTTTGTCAGAACATAGTGGGTGTGGCCGGCAATCCGTCAATTGTACCACAGATATATCTTCTCAGGGAAAATTATTTCTTTCCCTTGGTTCACTTTCCTCAGTCAGAACCGTAAAAATTTCTTAAACGTGCAATTGTTTAGAAAAATCATAGCCGCGAGTTTCCTAATATTTCTTCTTTTACAGTATGTGAGACAATATTACAATCAAAACTTGAATGACATACTTCTCTGAGCCTGTCCTTGAATCCACTGCTCTAACAGTCTGGGTTACTCTTGTTATAACCATGACGTCATCATCATCTGTTACTTGTGAGTCACCAAAGAACTGACACTCACTGGATGTACAGGCATACCGTAACTAAAAATATATCATTTATATTATTATTTACTTCTATATGAATTACCAGAGAACGGTCAATCAGAATACAACAAACATTCAAACAATCAACATAGGATTTACGTCTGCTTCACAGTATTTGAGTACTAGTAGTTGGCCAAAGTCTTGGCATGTCCTTACCTCAACTTCTTCTAATGAGAGGCCTAGAAAATTTTAAAAACATGGATATAGGACCATTTTGAAACTGGTAATTTGTTTTTCCTTGTGGATAATAAACTGTAGCCTATTACATGTATAACAAATCTTGTATCAGTGATATTTACCTGACCGTTCTTGTATCAGTGATATTTACCTGACCGTTCTTGTATCAGTGATATTTACCTGACCGTTCTTGTATCAGTGATATTTACCTGACCGTTCTTGTATCAGTGATATTTACCTGACCGTTCTTGTATCAGTGATATTTACCCGACCCTTCTTGTATCAGTGATATTTACCTGACCATTCTTGGGATCTATCCCATATGTTTTAATATCTTTACCACCAATCATCATCATTCTATCTGAGACTTTGTTAGTAGCGCTAAGTAGCGATTCTGCTGTCATGGGAATAGCCTCAATACTTTCACCATCATACTGGTACAGCCCCCCATCTAAAGACGGAATCAGTCTGGTACGCATTCCATCTCTGTTTATCTGTAAAAACAAATCAAGATAAAATAAACACTACTTACAGTGTATAACCACATGAGATTTTCAAGTAATAAAATTGTTGTGTTTATAACTGATCTAATGTGTGAACACGAAAAAAAAAAACCAGAAGTTTTGAAAAGGTAGGGAAAAAAAAGTTACATTTTCAAATTGATTATCTCACAGGCACCTGTTTCTATCAATAAGGAAAATGGTATATCAGTATCAATATACACACACTGTTCATTAATAATAGACACAAGTGTCTGTGGATTATCCCCCTTTAACTACCAATGCCATAAATAACCTTTTCAATGATAAACCAACCCTTATTTCATCACTTTAGTCTGCAATGTGATCATAAATCTCTGCATCAAGTTTCACTCACTTCTTCATCAAACCTTTCAAAGCCAGGTGGTTAAAAAGAGTAAATACACCTAATAAATCTTAACCTGGCCCTTTAATAAACCAAAAACCGATTTTTAACCAAATCTTCATACTAAAATGCGAAAATGTGTAAAAATTAAGTAAATTGCATCATAGGGAAGAGGGTTTACGGCATTATAATACAAATACAAGCATAATACTGAAGTAAATGACTTACTTAGTCTCCAATTAAAATCCAATTAATTAAAATGAATAACAATGTGTGATATACCTCCAGTTTACTTATACTTGATGATAGAAGGGGTCTTGTGTCTGCATCTATACTCCAAACTAACTCTCCTTTGTTCTTTATGTCTAGGGCAGATAATTTACCATCAAGTGTGCTCACAATCACTAGAAAACTACAAGTAAAAATAAATTATTTTATAATTTGTCAGTTCATAATCATAAACAAAAATAATATTATTAGTATACCATATCTTTTATAAATGAACCATAACCCTTACTATGAAAATTGATCAAACTTAGGGAAATATCTGTTTATTATATTTATATTCACCACTTTTAGCTACAATGGGTAATCTCAATGTCATATGACCCAACTAGGGTTACATCAGACAACTACCACTTCCCTCCCTGTTTACTTCTAAGGGAAATATGTCCATGTGATGTTTTTGTGAAGATGTGCATTCTATGCTCAAATATGGTTCTTGTCACTTTTTCTCAATTTTTTTTTTTTTTTTTTTTTTTTTTTTTTTTTTTTTGTAAAGTCAGTGGGGAATTTTTAACAACCAATTTGGGGAAAATGTGGACATTGGCATTGTGCCATTTTACCATACCTTTCAGTGGCTAGAAAAATCCCTGTAGACTGCAGAAATTAGTGATTGATGATTGGGTGAAAGTATGTTAGAGGCAGGGCTTAAGATTATTCACTTAAACACTCAGTAAAAATACTGTTGGCACTAATGGTTGTTTTTCTTTCAGTCACTTGTCACATTGCCAAGTTAACTCTTTTACTGTATTATGAGTATATTAGTATTCTACTCTGCACAAGGATAGCCTGTTATGGAGTCCGATCACAGATATTCAACTCTGCTGACAACAGTACCAAAAGCAAAATAGTCAAACTGTCAAATGTCACCTCTATATAAAGACCACCCCCTTCTAAACGCAAGTAAAATTTTATCCCAATTGCTCTTTATTCAGGTTATTTGAACCTGTATTTAAGGGCCACCCGTTTATTAGGGTCACTTTCACTGGTTTCTGTGTGTGGCCTTTATAGACAGGTTTGACAGGTCTGGGATCAGCCCGAAACGGGGGATCTCCCGATCGGGGACATTCAAAGGGAGGTAATTCTCCCGGATGTTAAACGCGAGTACACAGGAGAGTTCCACTGATCGCGAGTAATACTACCTTATGTAAACTTCCGGTAGATTATGCATATAAACTAGTGGTTGTCAATAAAGCTTGCTACAAACAAAAATGGCAGACGTATCGGCAGTGTTTTCCGATGATGGTATGGTCGATGCTATAATCGACGAATTATTAAATGCAGATAATGGACAAGTTTTTTTAAATAAACGCAAATTGATTTGTAATTTTAATTAATTTAAATCATTTTAATACACTATTCTCTTGTTTTTCGATAGTTTAATTGGTAATTTTAATACTTTATTTTCTTTTTAATTAGCAATTTTAACTCAATTTAAAACATTTTAATACATTATTTTATCTTGTTTTTCGATAGTTTTTGTAATTTTAAGACAATATGTTCTCTTGTTTTCTGATGATTTAGTTGAACACAAATTTATTAGTAATTTTAACTCTGTTGTTTTTTATCCGAATTATCTGGCTTTATTTTACAGATTTTAACTTTTAACCCCCCCCCCCCCCCCCCCCCCCCCCCATAATTAAACTTAAAAACCAATTCTTGTGGTTGCAAATGAACTGTTACAAACGTTTTTGTGCCTTTTTTAAATTCATATAAAATCGGTTATGCCAATTGATTTTTTTATTCAATACACTAATGTGAATAGAGTAACACAATCAGAAGCCCTCGGCCAACCGCAAAAATTAAAACAATAGGTTCCTATTGTGTAACAATTACATAATAATAATAATAATAATAATAATAATAATAATGATAATAATAATAATAAAAATATTAATAAATTTATTATAGTCTCATTATGATATATACAACATATAGAACATTATAAGCACACATAAAATATATAAATATGCCACTCTTAAAAGAGTTATAAGAGACTGTAATTATAGAAACTTTAAAACAAAAAACCTTATTAAAAGCATGTCATACATGTAATTACAGGTGTGATGCCATGGGTTTAGCTTGGAGTGTCTCTGTTGTGTTTCCTAGGTCTACTTTCGTTGATGGCTTCTATGCGAAAGTTTTTTTTGACAACTGGCCAGCTGTTAAAACAACTACTCATTTCGGAGTCATTATAAAGCATTTTGATGCGATAATTAAACCTGATTAACTTCCACTATTCTGTTGTTTCGTTATTGTTTGTGCTTACTGCAATTCTTTCAGTTCTTGATTTTTAGATGGGCTAGCCATATTTTGTACATCATTCTCCAAATTTAAACATGTTTAAAAGTTCGTCCTATCATTTTGTAATATTTACGATAATTAACTTTGATTGTACCTCCCTTACACATCTGTACAAGGTAAAACAACAATCCTTTCAGTAATTCTGTACCCGTAACTACGGTTTAATTTTATCTGTAGTTTTTTAACCGGAAGTACGTTTTTGAGAGTCTATAACTTTCGTTCCGCACGATAAATTTTTTTTCCGCACGACAGATCGTTAGAAAAATATGTTTACTATTACTCCACAAAATTTCAAGCCCCCGAACGTAGAAATGAAACCCCGCGGCGTTTTTAAGAAAGGTATATCATTTTAGGTCGATTTTCAGCCGTTTCTATGCAAACAAATGTAATGCGCATGCGCGATGTTATAGTCACAGAAACGCTTAGACGCTTTATCCCCCGAACGGGCGATTTCAATTTATCCCCCGTTTCGGGCTGATCCCAGACCTGTTTGACAGTACAATGAAAGACAAGGTAATTCTAAATACAATAATACAGATAAAGTTAATATACAGTAATTTTTCATACTGTGTGTGGCTGGTAAAGTTATTTGGCAAAAAAAGCAACTGCATTAAAATTTTGACTGCAAGAAATCATCAATTTCATCACGAGTCTGACCCTGCACAGCTGTTGCAAAAATATATCATAAAAATACACATGACACTGAGAAACATGACAGGTGTGGTGAATCACTAACATCTTACTTAGTCGTCAGTGAGGTAAAATAAAAGTTTTGTGGCAACATAAAATTTATTGTAAATGATTTCAAAGTTTTCAATAAAACATACTCTTCCTTCTTGATATTCTTTGCAGGACATGATGACGCAGTGGTCCCATGATGTGGTGGTGAATTGTAATTCGAGTCAAAAGACTTTGGGTCAATCACAGGAGGGTCCTCTACATCAAGGCAGCTACAAGTGTAGAACAGTGCTCCTAATGACGTAACGAACCACATCAAACACGAATTCCATTTCTTTCCTCTTCTCCTTCCCATCAAGAAAGTTATCCTGATGACACATTCACCAAATTTTCTTTTTAAGCTGATGTAATGGCTTTTCTAGCTCGATTTGTTTTGTGTTTACTAAATTGTCTGGTGCCACCAAGCTGCAATCTCATTGGCTAATTCGACGGAAATTGTCTCACCAGCTACGTGGTCTTACTATCGAAACTTCCGGAACTTTACAAGGGGTTTCCCAGATCTATTATTAGATGTTGCAATTTTTGATTGTCGCCCTTGTTTACATTATACATTTCAAATCATCTAAAACGTTCAATTAGCCGCAATTATTCAGACCAAGACGAGCACATGACAATAATATTCGTTGGTATCCAGTAAAGGGACAGGACAGGTGCTTTCTGATAGTGGAGTGACACTTGACAATTTTTTTATGTTTCAAACACCTGATATTTCTCATCTGACAGAAGATGACTATTTAAATGTTTATGAACCAGCTGAAGATACATTTCTTTTACTAGATGCTTTGGAAAAAGAATATGAGTACCTCAAAAAGAAAAGGTGACTTCTTTGAAGTTTGAGTCTTTGGAATTAAAATTACTGTTTGTAGACATATGAAATAAGTAAATAAATAAATTAATTAATTTAATTAAAAAACATAATAAATTAATAATAAAAATAATTAAAAGCATAAAAATTGAATAAATTAAAAGAATAATAATGAAGTTGACTATCACAGCTGAAATCATTTTTTCGTCTTTCAATATACAGTATTCCTTCTTATCAGAAGATTACATACTGTCGCATGCGTGGAAATAAAGGAATGTGAATATGCAGTGGTGATGTGCAAATAACTGAATAGTGATTAAAACTATGTACATGTTGTTGGGGGGTTTATTTTGTTTGGATTGTGTTGAGAACAACATGGGATAGTTGTTCTCTGAAAGAGTCGATGGTTGATGACTGTATTATGTAGGCCTGTAAAAGATTCCATTGGATAATAGTAAAAGGGAAAATTGTCCTTTGATGTGTAAATATGTTTGTAGGAGTAGGGATGGGATTTACATATTCTGATGTCCCCTGGGATTATAAGAATCCATTATGAGTATCCATGTAGGATAGGGAAATCTCACCCGAGGGGTTGAACATTTCAGTCAGAGACGAGGCTTGCCGAGTCTCTGACCAGAAATGTTCAACCCCGAGGGTGAGATTTCCCTATCCTACATGGATAAACTCATAATGGATTATTTTTCTTCCATTTTAGTGCCAATATTTGGCTTCAAGTACGATAAACATAGACATCGACGCCATGTTTGTAAAATCTAACTTTGTAATTCGGCATTCTACTTTAAAATAAATATGACCATTGGATAGATCGTACCGGATTTTGGTTTATACAAAATGTATAAACTACAAAACAAAGTGGTTCATTAAAAAATTCAATATTTATCATTTGAAACGCACTCAAAGTTTTTAAATTTTGAAGAATTTGATGTTGTTTTCCCGCAAGATGACGTCATGTTCTCCACATGATGACATCATGTAATTGTCTTTTGATTGTGACATCACTAAAGGTCAAGTGGCCATGTGAGATACGCGTATCTCACATAGGGAAAACCCCTATCTTACATGAGCAGATATGGAAGAAAAGTATGTTGTCTGTGTTAATTTTTAACGAGTTTGTGGGTAATTTTGGCTGTACTTGCCAATTTAACCATTTAAAACTAAACTTGTATTTTTCCTTAGAACAAAAAGCCTCTATAGATCTAATTTTTAGTGTATTACTGAATTTTTTAATTCGTATTGTCAAATTTGGAAACTTAATCATTTTCCAATGGGGAAAGGACCTGTTTTCATTGGTACATGTAACTTAAAGCAAGCAAAATCATTGCAATGAAAAATGATGTATTTTAATTCCATTCACAAATAATATACATTTTAATTTCAGGCCCAGTATCTGTCTGGAGGTTGGATGTGGATCTGGTGTATGTATAACATTTCTCTCAAAGATTCTAGGATCAACTACAGCTACATATTGGTATGACAACTTTTCTAAAATTTAATGTATCGGTCATTACTTGAAAAAATGTATTCAGAAACTAAAAAATAATTGTCAGTACATTATGCTACAGACACAAATTCAATATTGTAACAAGAGGGGGTTGTTATTGCATTAAAAGGCAAAAAAAAAAAATGTACAAACATAACTCACAATAATTAGAATATGTTGTTTTGGCCATTATCATTTGTTATAATGAATAATGCATCAACCAGTGTATTAGTCCTAGTGATGGAATTTGCTGAAACATCTGAAATCTATACCATGAAAAGGGGAAAAAATACTAAACTTGCCAGGTGGGACATTTTGGACAGGAGAAAAATCATTTGAAAATGAATTTATTTTTTTTTTATTTTTTTTTTAAATCCTACATTTTACAGGCTGGAGGGTCTGATAATCAACAAATTGATTTAGTTTAGCCTAAAGTCTCATTGCCATTTCTAGTATTATAGAGCAGAAGACAGATAAAAACTATACCAAATAAACCCATTTTAAGTGTACAATCAGTGATTTTCCTTGTCTAGAACTACTAGACATGATGATGATGATGCCACACACAACCTATGTACCAGTATATTAATAATCTTCTAGCTCTCCTCAATACTCCTTTATTCTTGTCTTTTGTTTGAACATGTAATTGTTCTTGTTGTTTCTAATATTCAAACTTATAATTCCAAATGTCTGTTTTAGGTGTACAGATATAAATTCAGCTGCCACTGATGTAGCTAAAAGAACAGCAGAACAGAATAACACCATTGTACAGCTTGTTATCACTGATCTAGTATGTTATGTTATATCTCATTACAATAGCAGTACTCATTTACTCATTTGACTAATTATAACTTAGTTTTGATTTTTATTTATTTATAAAAATGGAATGTGTGGATGAAACCGAAGTACTTGGAGAAAATCACTGACCTTCGGAAAATGACCCTAAAAACTTTTTTCACACTATGATCTTTTTACAAGTAGTGTTTATAAACTAGGGTTTGAGAGGTGCTGTGATCTCTAAGCAAGTGCTTCAAACCATTTGGCTACCGAGACCCCTGTTATGATTTGATATATAGTAATATGTGTATGTAAATCACAGTTATGCTATACAAAAACAAATTATTGAGATTTCCTATTTATGTAAATCACAGTTATGCTATACAAAAACAAATTATTGAGATTTCCTATTTATGGACAACATTAATGCAAGCTTTTTAGAAAAAAAATTATTTGCATGTAAGATTCAGAATAGGTGATTGAGATAAACCTTATCTTTAGTAACTCATTATTACATTTCATTATTGTCCATAGGCAGAAAGTCTTCAAGAAAGATTGAACCATCAAGTTGATGTCCTGATATTTAATCCACCTTATGTTGTAACTCCAAGTTGTGAGGTAAGAAAATACAGTTACAAATCATACTGCAGTCCAATCTATCATATACATATAAATTTACACATAAAATGCAGATTCATTTACTGGCGAAAAGTTTTCAAATTTCAACATACTCCATTACCATGAAATACAGATCAGGAGCCTTTCAGGACATTACCATTAGAAATGGAATTTATTTTTTTTTTACCATGAGTTATGGAGAGCATGAGGCTAATTTAATGAAGTTCTTCACAAACAGTTTTGAACATTTCAGAAGACATTATTTGTTACATCAAACTCTTTACAACACTTTCCTGTCAAATCTGATCAGAGTTTTTGGTATGGAATGTGTTCAGTTTAAGATTACATGGAGTTTCACCAATGACAGTCACAGATTTATTTCTGAGTTATCTCCCTTTGACCAGAAGTGATTAATACAGTAGTATGGCAGCACATGCCCATATTCAAGTAGTGCTCACTTTGTATGAGAAAGTGATGGGCTTAAATTATGGATAGGTCTGACTGAGACAACGTTAGACTAAAAATTTAACCTAATCTAATCTTTTTGTGAGCAATCGCCATTTGAAAATAAAAATCCTAAAATCTAGTCATGGCACGGTAAAAATCATCCATCACTTATTGACACAAAAGACATTGCAACAATAAAACATTTTGTTGAACGACAAAGGTAAAATATTCAATATTTATGTGAAATATATGTAATTATTTTAGTGGTAACCATGGTAAAAGCTTTTGCTTATTATTGAAACAAAAGGTGTTGCTAAGATAAAAGTTTAAATATAAAGGATTTCTAGATTATGAATTACTTTTAATTTTTACTAGGATGTAAAACCTATTTCAAACAACCTATTTTTTTATTAGGTTGGTAGCAGTGGTATTGAAGCATCATGGGCAGGAGGAGATCATGGCCGACAGGTGATTGACAGGTTCTTACCTAAGGTGCCACACCTACTATCTTCCACGGGTGTTTTCTATTTAGTAGTCATAAAGGAAAATAAACCAGGTATGTCAACATAGCACACATTAATATATGACATTGAAACCTTTAGAATAACTAAATACTTGCTGTAAACATGGTTATTTTTGCTTTTTGAAATTTTTACAAAATGGTATTGTTGGCATTTCACAAGGGGTTGTTTTTCTAATCTTGCCCATTCTTGTGGTACAATGCACATGAAACATGAATTGCCTTTAATTCACAAAGGGGAATTTTCACAATTTTTTTTCAACTCACAAAAATAGCCAAAACCATCGCAAGAAAATAACCACATTAACTGTACTTTAAGAAATATAAATGTGCATATTTAAGGATCACTGGTATATGGTAACGGCTCTACAAAATACTTCATCACTTGATAGTTTTTGCTTTATACTGTCTATACTACTATGTTTGTGAAAAAATTCCATAAAATATTCAATGAATAAAAAACAAACATACTAATCTATGTCCAAAGCACAATCCCAAAGCAAAGTAAAAATTTTGAAACTGATAAATTAGATAAAATAAACATGTGAAATTCCACCAGGGAAATGAGGTTGTGTGCTCTGGAAGGATAAAGACAACATAATAAACCACTGAAGGCAGTAATTTTACCTTCCAGCACAACCAAGGCTCATTTATATATAAACTTCCCTATTAAGAAGACATGTCTGTATGGACACTGAAGTACATATTTACTTTTAGATATTGCATTTTGGCAAGACATGAACTATTACAGTAGCTCAGTTGGTAGAGTGTTGGCTCTGTATATGGGAGGTCTTTGGTTCAAACCCCTTCCAGGTCTGACCATGACTTGAAAATAGGTAGTGACTGTTCTTTCTCTTTAGAAATGGACATAACAGGATCCTTTAGAAGAGACCTTAAAAACTAATGCCCCGTGTCATGGCAGGCGTGGCACTTAAAAGAACCCTTCCTGCATATTGCCCTTGGCACACTACAAAGGTCAAAAGTACTGACATATCACCTTTAGCAGGTAATGTCTCAATTAAAATGAAATATTCTTGACTGGGACGTAAAACCCATTCAGTTAATCAATCATTGGTAAGAAATGATGTACTAGAATCACAACTACCAGTAATAATGTGAATTAAAATCTTACCATCTCCTGTTTTGTTGGACATGTTAATCTAGTTAAATCTATAAAATCTCCATTGCATATCAATTCATTTATAGTAGGCAGCTAGATGTTCCCTAGCATTGTAAGTAAGTCTGTGGAAGCTTTCTGTTGTTACTGTTATTTATTCCATTGTCATTGCAGATGAAATAGAAGAGATAATGTCAGGCTTTGGGTTAAAGATGAGCACAGTAATTACAAGAAGATCTGGTCCAGAACTTCTGTCTATATTAAAGTTCACTAGATGACAGGCTTTGGGTTAAAGATGAACACAGTTATTACAAGGCTGTCTGGTCCAGAACTTCTGTCTATATTAAAGTTCACTAGATGACAGGCTTTGGGTTAAAGATGAACACAGTTATTACAAGGCGGTCTGGTCCAGAACTTCTGTCTATATTAAAGTTCACTAAATGACAGGCTTTGGGTTAAAGATGAACACAGTTATAACAAGACGGTCTGGTCCAGAACTTCTGTCTATATTAAAGTTCACTAGATGACAGGCTTTGGGTTAAAGATGAACACAGTTATTACAAGGTGGTCTGGTCAAGAACTTCTGTCTATATTAAAGTTCACTAGATGACAGGCTTTGGGTAAAAGATGAACACAGTTATTACAAGGCGGTCTGGTCCAGAACTTCTGTCTATATTAAAGTTCACTAGATGACAGGCTTTGGGTTAAAGATGTACACAGTAATTACAAAAAGATCTGGTCCAGAACTTCTGTCTATATTAAAGTTCACTAGATGACAGACTTTGGGTTAAAGATGTACACAGTAATTACAAGAAGATCTGGTCCAGAACTTGGTCCAGAACTTCTGTCTATATTAAAGTTCACTAGATGACAGGCTTTGGGTTAAAGATGAACACAGTTATTACAAGGCGGTCTGGTCCAGAACTTCTGTCTATATTAAAGTTCACTAAATGACAGGCTTTGGGTTAAAGATGAACACAGTTATTACAAGGCTGTCTGGTCCAGAACTTCTGTCTATATTAAAGTTCACTAGATGACAGGCTTTGGGTTAAAGATGAACACAGTTATTACAAGGCGGTCTGGTCCAGAACTTCTGTCTATATTAAAGTTCACTAGATGACAGTTTTTGGGTTAAAGTTGAACACAGTTATTACAAGGCGGTCTGGTTCAGAACTTCTGTCTATATTAAAGTTCACTAGATGACAGGCTTTGGGTTAAAGATGAACACAGTTATTACAAGGCGGTCTGGTCCAGAACTTCTGTCTATATTAAAGTTCACTAGATGACAGGCTTTGGGTTAAAGATGAACACAGTTATAACAAGACGGTCTGGTCCAGAACTTCTGTCTATATTAAAGTTCACTAGATGACAGGCTTTGGGTTAAAGATGAACACAGTTATTACAAGGCGGTCTGGTCCAGAACTTCTGTCTATATTAAAGTTCACTAGATGACAGGCTTTGGGTTAAAGATGTACACAGTAATTACAAAAAGATCTGGTCCAGAACTTCTGTCTATATTAAAGTTCACTAGATGACAGACTTTGGGTTAAAGATGTACACAGTAATTACAAGAAGATCTGGTCCAGAACTTGGTCCAGAACTTCTGTCTATATTAAAGTTCACTAGATGACAGGCTTTGGGTTAAAGATGAACACAGTTATTACAAGGCGGTCTGGTCCAGAACTTCTGTCTATATTAAAGTTCACTAAATGACAGGCTTTGGGTTAAAGATGAACACAGTTATTACAAGGCGGTCTGGTCCAGAACTTCTGTCTATATTAAAGTTCACTAGATGACGGGCTTTGGGTTAAAGTTGAACACAGTTATAACAAGACGGTCTGGTCCAGAACTTCTGTCTATATTAAAGTTCACTAGATGACAGGCTTTAGGTTAAAGATGAACACAGTTATAACAAGACGGTCTGGTCCAGAACTTCTGTCTATATTAAAGTTCACTAGATGACAGGCTTTGGGTTAAAGTTGAACACAGTTATAACAAGACGGCCTGGTCCAGAACTTTTGTCAGAACAGTAATTACAGAAATGCCATTTTAAAAGCGTCCCCAAAGCAAACCTCAACTTGGAAATTCTGCAAACATGTGCATGATCAGAATACTAAAAACCAATGGCACATCTACTTTATCCAAAGATTGTTCCCGTGAAGTTCCATAAAGATCTGTTAAATGGTTTTCAAGAAAATTGGTAGACAAAATGTTGGTGGAAGAAATAGATTTAACACTATCTGTCTCTCACTTCATTTTGAACATAACTAGACAACCTTTACCATCTAGAATTTTGTCTATATTAAAGTTCACTAGATGACAGTGTTGGAAATTTTTTTTATCAAAATGAAAAATGATGTGCTCTTTAAAAGTTTTAAGAAAAGGGATGTATGAAAGTATACAATAAATGTACCATATATGTATAATAAAAAAGTGTTGGTCCTGATAAGCCAAGGCTTGCATTATCCCTGTGTTAACAATTTATTTGTAAGCATTTTGCTTGGTTGTATAAAGTTCACATAGTGAAAACAAGCTCTACCATGATGCATTAATTTTTAAATAAATAGACCATGTGCAGAAGCAGGTATATTGCTGCATAGAAAAGGAAAGTTTACAATAGAAAAATTGAAGTGATCATGTTTGTCATAGCCCTTCATAGGCATCATAATTGAGTTACAAGTCTAAATATAAAGCAGACTTGAAGATTAATCTCTAAATTCAGGATTATTAATAGATAGAATGTGATCTATATATGGAGTTGAATGACTTGGTGACAGTCTTCTCTCCAGATTTAACAAGGTTCTGTGTAAATTCTTTTTCATACGAATAAAGAAACAGATCGGCAAGCAACGGTGCATAGTTTGTGCCCATTGGTATACCAATTGTTTGCTGCTACATTACTAGTATATTACTTCCGGAGCATGCAGCCTCATTTTCCTAGTGAAAGTTAACATGTTTAACTTAATTTGCCAGTTTCAAAGTGTTAACTTTGCTTTGGGATTGTGGTTTAGACATGGATTGGTATGTCTGTTTTTTGTGATTACCAAACGCAACAAATGTGTTGTTTATAAAAAAAATCTCAACAATTTGTTGATGATATTTTCAGTATATTTTTGTTTGGAATCTGTATGATGCATAGCAAAATAACCAGAATCCCTGTTTAGCACTAGATATTTGTATCTTGGCTTACCTTTTTTAGCTCACCTGGCCAAAGGCCATGTGAGCTTATGGCATGGCGAGGCGTGCGTGCGTGCGTCAGTAAATTTTAATCTTCTCCTCCGAAACAACTGGGCCAAATGAAACCAAATTTGCCGTGGAAGGTCCTTGACAGAGTCTAACTATAGTTTGTTCAAATCATGACGATCGAATATCCAAGATGGCCGCTGTTACTAAAAATAGACCAGAGGCTCAGTGTGGCTGAGCCTGTATCGCTCACCTGACTAAAATGCTTTTAAAGCAAATTTGTATTCCAGTGATGAAAAAATGCACTGTTTATATCAGACAGAATGGCTAAGGAAATCACTGTAGAACTATATGTACCATTCACAGTTTTTTCAATCTGATTAAAATCACATCTCTCACTTGCTCCCCCATTTATGATATAGTCGCGGAGTGGGAGATCTGAGGAAACACCGTTTAGGGGCATATGTGAATGAGCCATTGTTGTAACATTTATTGTCTAATAAAATTTCAGCTTCCGAGATTTTGAAAGTGTTTTGCCTTTATTGTAAATGAAACGGGCAATTTGAATTTGTCAATCTAAGTAAAGGACCTTCCATACATCATTCCCATAAAGTTTGGTTCAATTTGCTTCAGTAGCTTCCCATAGGGTTAACTATGTCTGTGCTGGCTCCCATAGGGTTAAACTATGTTCTGTGCTGGCAGCCATCTTTTTTGGCGGATCAAAAAATGTCCACAATCTAAGTAAAGAACCATCCATACATCATTCCTGTAGAGTTTGATTCAATTTGCTTTAGTAGCTTCAAAGGAAATAGCAAATATATGCTTTTCCCATAGGGTCCAATGTGAAACAATGTTCTCCACTGGCAGCCATGTTTTATGGCAGATCAGGAAAATTTTGGCAATCTATGTAAAGGACCTTCTATACATCATTCCTGTAAAGTTTGGTTCAATTTGCTTCAGTCATTTCTGAGGACATAGTCAAAAATGTGTTTTTCCCATAAAGTCCAATGTTAAACTATCTTTTGCGCTGACAGCCATGTTTTTTGGCAGATCAGAAAAATTTTGGCAATCTATGTAAAGGACCTTTTACACATCATTTCTGTAAAGTTTGGTTCAATTTGCTTCACTAGCTTCAGAGGAGATAGCATATATATGCTTTTCCCATAGGGTCCAATGTGAAACTATGTTCTCCGCTGGCAGCCATGTTTTTTGGCGGATCAGAAAAATTTTGGCAATCTATGTAAAGGACCTTCTATACATCATTCCTGTAAAGTTTGGTTCAATTTGCTTCAGTCATTTCTGAGGACATAGTCAAAAATGCGTTTTTCCCATAGGGTCCAATGTTAAACTATCTTCTGCCCTGGCGGCCATGTTTTTTGGCAGATCAGGAAAATTTTGGCAATCTAAATAAAGGACCTTCTATACATCATTCCTGTAAAGTTTGGTTCAATTTGCTTCAGTCATTTCTGAGGGCATAGTCAAAAATGTGTTTTTCCCATAGGCTCCAATGTTAAACTACCTTTTGCGCTGGCAGCCATGTTTTTTGGCCAATCAGGAAAATTTTGGCAATCTATGTAAAGGACCTTCTATACATCATTCCTGTAAAGTTTGGTTCAATTTGCTTCCCAAGCTTCAGAGGAAATAGCATATATATGCTTTTCCCATAGGGTCCAATGTTAAACTATCTTCTGCGCTGGCGGCCATGTTTTTTGGTGGATCAGAAAAATTTTGGCAATCTAATTAAAGGACCTTCTATACATCATTCCTGTAAAGTTTGGTTAAATTCGCTAAAGTCATTTCTGAGGAGATAGCCAAAATACATTTTTTCCATAGGGTCCCATGTTAAACTACCTTTTGCTCTGGCAGCCATGTTTTTTGGCCAATCAGAAAAATTTTGGCAATCTATGTAAAGGACCTCCAATACATCATTCCTGTAAAGTTTGGTTAAGTTTGCTTCAATAGTTTTAGAGGAGATAGCCAAAATGTGTTTTTCCCATAGGGTCCAATGTTAAACTATGTATGTTCCCCGCTGGCAGCCATATTTTTAGGCAGATCAGAAAAATTTCGGCAATCTTTGCAAAAGACCTTCCATACATTATTCCTGTAAAGTTTAATTGAATTCGCTTCAGCTGTTTCAGAGGAGATAGCCAAAATGTGCGTTTTCCCATAGGGCCCAATGTTAAACTTTGTTTGGCCCTGGCGGCCATTTTTTTTGGCCAATCAGAAAAGTTTGGGCAATCTTAGTAAATGACCTTGCATACATTATTCCTGTAAAGTTTAGTTTAAATTGGCTTAGCGGTTTCAAAGAAGATAGCAAATATATGCTTTTCCCATAGGGTCCAATGTTAAACTATCTTCTGCGCTGGCGGCCATGTTTTTTGATGGATCAGAAAAATTTTGGCAATCTAAGTAAAGGACCTTCCTTACACCATTCCTGTAAAGTTTGGTTAAATTTGCTTCAGTCATTTCTGAGGAAATAGTCAAAAATGCATTTTTCCCATAGGGTCCAATGTTAAACTATCTTCTGTGCTGGCAGCCATGTTTTTTGGCGGATCAAAAAAATTTCGGCAATCTAAGTAAAGGACCTTCCATACATCATTCCTGTAAAGTTTGGTTAAAATTGGTTCAGGGGTTTCAGAGGAGATAGCCAAAATGTGAAAAGTTTACAGACGGACTGACAGACTGACGGACGACGGACGCCGAGTGATGGCAAAAGCTCACATGGCCTTTAGGCCAGGTGAGCTAACAAAACCTAAAAAATCTTCTTCTCTTGAACCACTCATTAGAGGCAAAAACTGATGTGATATTTGGATTCTACATAGTCTTAACCTTTAAGTTTGTTCATTTCATGTAATTCGGTTTAAAAATAGGTTACGCGTTTTTGCGTTTAAATTTGCAAAAATCGTAAAATATTTTTAAATTGTTATAACTTGACTATATGACCAGATAACGACATGGGGTTTTCAGTTTTGACATATTCTTGTAATTACCTTCAAAATGGTGTCAAGGTCAATTATGAAGGTCATGACCTAATTTTTTACCTTTCTAATATTATTTATTATCTCGAAAACTATAAACTTTTTATATAGGCATGTATATTAGAATATTGTTGGTTTTGATGTAACGATCATTTTGGTATATAGATTAAGGTCATTGGTTCAAAGGTCAAGGTCACAGATGCGTAAGAATACTGAAATGGTTCATTATCTTGTAAACTATGAACTTTTTGTATAAGCATGTATATTAGAATGTTGCAGATATTGATACAACGATCATTTTGATGTATAGAAAAAGGTCATGGGTCCAAAGGTCAAGGTCACAGTAGCAAAACAATACCAAAATCGTTAATTATCTTGAAAACTATAAACTTTTTGTATAGACATGTATATTGGAATGTTGTTGGTTTTGATGTAACGATCATTTTAATATATAGATTTAGGTCATTGGTTTAAAGGTCAAGGTCACAGATGCGTAAGAATACTGAAATGGTTCATTATCTTGTAAACTATGAACTTTTTGTATAAGCATGTATATTAGAATGTTGCAGATATTGATACAACGATCATTTTGATGTATAGAAAAAGGTCATGGGTCCAAAGGTCAAGGTCACAGTAGCAAAACAATACCAAAATCGTTAATTATCTTGAAAACTATAAACTTTTTGTATAGACATGTATATTGGAATGTTGTTGGTTTTGATGTAACGATCATTTTAATATATAGATTTAGGTCATTGGTTTAAAGGTCAAGGTCACAGATGCGTAAGAATACTGAAATAGTTCAATATCGTGTAAACTATAAACTTTTTGTATAAGCATGTATATTAGAATGTTGTAGATATTGATACAACGATAATTTTGATGTATAGAAAAAGGTCATGGGTCCAAAGGTCAAGGTCACAGTAGCAAAACAATACCAGAATCGTTAATTATCTTGAAAACTATAAACTTTTTGTATAGACATGTATATTGGAATGTTGTTGGTTTTGATGTATCGATCATTTTGATATATAGATTTAGGTCATTGGTTTAAAGGTCAAGGTCACAGATGCGAAAGAATACTAAAATGGTTCAATATCTTTTAAACTATAAGCTTTTTGTATAGGCATGTATATTAGAATGTTGTAGGTATTGATACAACGATCATTTTGATGTATAGAAAAAGGTCATGGGTACAAAGGTCAAGGTCACAGTAGCAAATCAATACCAAAAAGGTTAATTATCTTGAAAACTATAAACTTTTTGTATAGGCATGTATATTGGAATTTTGTTGATATTGATGTAATGATCATTTTGATATATAGATTAAGGTCATTAGTTCAAAGGTCAAGGTCACAGATGCGTAAGAATACTGAAATGGTTCATTATCTTGAAAACTATTAACTTTTTGTATATGCATGTATAATAGAATATTGTAGATATTGATACAACGATCATTTTGATGTATAGAAAAAGGTCATGGGTCCAAAGGTCAAGGTCACAGTAGCAAAACAATACCAAAATTGTTAATTATCTTGAAAACTATAAACGTTTTGTATAGGCATGTATATTGGAATGTTCTTGGTTTTGATGTAACAATCATTTTGATATATAGATTTAGGGCATTGGTTTAAAGGTCAAGGTCACAGATGCGAAAGAATACTGAAATGGTTTATTATCTTGAAAACTATTAACTTTTTGTATAGGCATGTATATTAGAATGTTGTAGGTATTGATACAATGATCATTTTGATGTATAGAAAAAGGTCATGGGTCCAAAGGTCAAGGTCACATTAGCAAAACAATACCAGAATCGTTAATTATCTCGAAAACTATAAACTTTTTATAAGAATATTGTAGGTATTAATACAAAGATCTTTTTGATGTATAGAAAAAGGTTATGGGTCCAAAGGTCAAGGTCACGGTTGCAAAACAATACCAAAAAGATTCATTATCTCGAAAACTATGAACTTTTTGTATAGGCATGTATAATAGAATATTGTTAGTATTGATGCAATCATCATTTTGATATATAGATTATGGTCATTGGTTCGAAGGTCAAGGTCACAGATGCGAGTAGCAAGTTTCATAAATATCTAAATATCCACATCAGAGTTATTGCTCCTTGAATGTAGTATTTATTGTGTTTTTGTGCTGTTTATGGCCCAGGTGAGCGGTACAGGCCCTATTGGGCCTCTTGTTTTTAAAAAGAATGACAAGCGAGTCATTTGTTTAAGACATTCTTTCAATTTAAGATAAGAGATAGTGGTGTACAGTGTAGAAAAATCAAAGGTTTTTATACATGTACTTTTCACACCAGATAAAGTATTAGAAGCAAGTTGAAAAGGCCCTAAAAACTGATGTCTTGTGTCACAGCAGGCATGGCACGTTATTTAAATAACCCTCCCTACACATTGCCCTGAGCGCGCTGCAAAGCAAAAATTTTCTGCCACTTTATACCTATAGCTGTTGATATCTCAATATAAGTGAAATATTCTTGACTAGGACCTAAAACCTCATTCAACAATCTTATCTAGTGCTGCAAAATTAAATCAGGTTTATAATTTTTGAGCTACATTTTTCTTCAAAATTAACAATAAACTATTAATATATAAATAAATCTTTTCTTTTTTATTTCTAAATAAAAGTATGTAAATAATTTTCATTTTGTGTAACAATAATAAATAACATTCTAATTTATAAAAGTATACAATAAATGAGGACGGACAGCTCATGTAAAATATCTAAGGAGAAATATATTCTGTTAAAAATTTATCAAATACATTGTATTGATAATCAATGGTTAGTATATACATATATATATATATATATATTTTTTTTTTTTTAAATACACATGACATTCTTAATAAATTTTCCATTGAAATTTTCATATGTCTTTTGACCTATTGTTTTCAACTGTAAAACAATAAATTTATAAATTTATAATTATTTCTAAAAAAAAAATAATTTATCATCAAATTTCAGAAATTTTGTGATTTTTTTTTAAACCTGCTTGAATTTCAGTTATGTCATGTAAATTTTTAATTTTGGGACTAAAAGCAAAATTTAATTTCAACATTGTTTCAAAAATAGTATACACATAATAATAATGAAAACACTTCATAAATATCCCTTTATACATATATTTCATATGAAATTTGATTGATGACTGCAAGGAATGTACTAATATATAATACAACATTATATTGGGAAGATACAATCAAATCTGCCTATAAACCCAGCCAAAGGAAACTGCAAAAATGGCTTATGTTGGCAGCAGGTCTTTGTATAAAGGCTTAAAAATAGCCCAGAAAAAGAATTGAATTTAAACTTTACTGGAGGTCATAGGCAGGTGGACCATATATCAAAGTGATCTTTCCGGCAGATCTGACTGTACCACATGTAATAATTAAATGCACAGAAAGAATAATTAAAATAAACATAACAATTATACCTGAAGAAAAACACAATACTGAAAAAGTTATATATGGACATGCATGGCTGAATGTTTTTTTACTCGCTTTCATTGTGATGTCAACCTGAAAATATTCTGAGATGAATTAACTGGTAACTAATTTTCCTCTCTCTATCACAAGCTTCTTTTGATTGAGACTCAAAACAGAGATCAAATTAACAGCCCAAGATCTAAAATTCAGGCCTGTCCAAAGGTCCATGACCTGCTTACAGACAGATCTATAATGTTTTAATTCCATTTCAAAGAATTTATGTTCCAGTATGAACAAAAGTTTGACTAAAATATAATTTGTATTCTTTACTATTCAAAATGAAGAAGAACTGGGCTAAAAAAAAATTATTTTACCATACTTAAGTTCCTGAAATTCTATACAGAATAATCAGTCTTAATTCATTTCAGATATTTATGTTTCTGACAATTTGTACAAGGGAATAAAATTAACAAAAAAATCAGAATCACACAAAACAAATTGTACAACATCATAAATAATAGATAAAATCCTTCATCAAATCAAGGAAAGATAAAAACAAATACGGATAACATATTCCATATAACACAAAGATCACACACAAAAATTATAAAACTAAAGTTATAATCTTGATTACTGTGATGAATAAAACACCAAGGTCTACTTGTCAAAGGATTTTTTTATTTAAGACACAGTATAAGAAGAAACATAAGCAGCAGTTTTTATTAAGTTTGATTTTCTAAACTATTTCGCTGCAAAATATTTTCAGGGTTCCGACTGAATGGAAAGTGTACTAAGGGAAACTAGAACTGTCTCTTGAGAGCCGAATACCTCTGCCCCCAAAATCTTCAAGGGTTTAATGTTTTCCCACAACCTTGATCTTTCTGATATGATCTTGGTTCAAGGTCATGGCAAACCTTTGGACCATGAAGATTATTCAGGTGAAGTTTTATGACAGTTGTCAAAACAACTATGAGATGTGGCTCGAACACGATATAACATGGACGAACAGACAGAAAGACATAGTGATTCCTATGTACCCCCTCAAACTTGTTTGGGTTGGGGGGGGGGTGTAGGGGATATAATAAGAATTTTTCGCTGAGAAGACATATTCGCGGTACAAGAGTTAACATGAAATTCATGAATTTTTTTCCTTGAAAATGTTTCTCCTTGAACAGCAAGTTTTCATTTAAAACTTATTTACCGGTATTTATTTCTCATGTAAATAATGGTATGATTATTAACTCTGAACAACTGTCCTTTAATAATAAAATAAAACATATAACCTATATTGCTTTAAAATTTAACTAGTGACACGAAGAACTGTGCTTAAATTAACAAAAGAACAATCTATTTCTTCTCATACTTGAACCATACCATATGTCTACATTGGTGATAGGATTAAAATCTCATCTGCCAAGAGGTATCTGTTTTTCATCATAACGACCCAAATTTTGGTATTATATATTAGTAAGAACTTAAACCAGTAAAAATAATAGTTTAAACAAATATTGTTTATCAGCACTGTCACATGGGACCATTATCAACTTGTGCTAGATATTGTGTTCATAAAAACTTGAAAAAGACAATTTATGGTTTGAAGTAAACAAGTAATTCACCTTTTAAAGAAAATGCCCCTTCTATTACATTTAAATCATTTTTACAATTTTTTTGTCATAATATGAAAAGAATGATATCTCTTTGCATAATATATTTATCATTATTTACATGTAGTTCCCTGGAAATACTTATACATACATAATGTAAAATTAAAATGCAAAACCAATAAAAAGCAACAATAAACATGAAAAAGTATTCAACAAACACCTTAGCTTGCTTGCTTGCATATCCTGCAAACATCCCACACTGACCCTGTAGTTGTTGCTCATGCCAGTCAAGCAAACAAATACACCTATACATTAATCAGAAAGTTGTAAATTTTAGGTAAATTTTAAGGGCACATAATTTGAGGTGAATCCTGCTCATGCCAGGCAAACAAAGAAAGCATGCAAGAAGAACATGTTAAATATTGTTCAGAAATTTGTTAGTTTGATAAATCTGAAGGTGGAGAATGGTCATTGTGTTTTCCTTATTTTTAAAAGAAAACAATCAATATTCACACAATGTGAACCTAAACACATGCAGTTATAATATTAATAACGTTATCATAATTACACTATAATCTTCTTTGACATGGATCATACTAAGGCTTGGTAAATGTACAAGACTCTTACCACAGTGAGGCTGTAAGGCCACATGACTAGTAAGTACAGAAAGGTCACATGACAAGTAAAGGACCAGTTTCAAGTACAGAAAGGTCACATGACAAGTAAAGGACCAGTTTCAAGAACAGAAATATCACATGACAAGTAAATGACCAGTTTCAATATAGAAAGGTCACATTACAAGTAAATGATGAGTTTCAAGTACAGAAAGTTCACGTGACAAGTAAATGACCAATTTCAAGTACAGAAAGGTCACATGACAAGTAAATCATCAATTTGAATTTTAAATGAAATTCTATACAAATTACAAATCAAAAGTAATGCAAAACTTGTTCATCGCTAAACATTTTTTTACATTGATTTTCCACATTTTTTTCACATAAGATGCATAATATGCCAAAGTAAATAGCAAGTGAATAAAACAGTTAATTTGGAATATTATGATTATTTACATGTGGGTCATGGTCACACTGGCACAGAGTAAAATTGTTGACATTTTGGAATGAATAATAAATTATACAAAATAGTCAATGATTCTAAATTGTTTTGATTCTCATCGTTTTCCTCCGGTTGGTCGCAATGTTTCTAATCGACCCTGAAGATCTTCAATTCGTACATCTTTTAAATGAAGTAAGTGTTCCAATCTTTGAACTTTTGCTTGCATAATCTACAATTAATAATGAATGAATTATGAATATTATAGGTGTTAGTTAAATGTTTGTATTATGATTTCTTATCGTTTTCCTCTAGTCGGTCGCAGAGCTTCTAATCTCATCTGAAGATCGTCAACTCGTACGTCTTTCAAATGAATCAAATGTTCCAATCTCTGAATTTTTGCTTGCATAATCTACAAGAAATGAAACATAAAAACAAAGATTTTCAGTAAACTTTGTTTTTGAATTATGATGTCATAGGTATTATGAGTTTGTATGCTGACACAATGACATATTATGAGCCCGATATACTTACATATATGTCAGTAGTTTAATTCAAATTGTAAACAACTTAGTTTTGAATTACAAATTGGCAGCAAGTTTTACTAGAGCAATTTAGGGTACAGTATAAAGCAAACAAAATCCACCCACAAGACTTAAGAAATATGGACTTTATCGACAGATCTTGATTCCCTTTTTGGTTGAAATATAAGGGAAATAGACTGGTCTTAATGGACAGATGGTCTTTATACTGTACAAGAAGAAACATTAGCAGTAGGAAACTTGCGGCGGTTTTGATTGTCTAAACTATATTCCGGTTCCAGCTGTGGGGAAAGTGTACCAGAAGAAAAGAGAAATGTTCACCAAGAAGATATATCCACTGTACAAGGGTCACCGGGAAAATTGGAAATATTTTCTCCTGCGAATGTTTCTCCTCATACAGTATAAAGGGGTCGCTATAGCAGGTTTTTCTGTAGATATGGATTACTGTATACCAAATCTCCAACATGACACTTTAAGTATTTACATGTGATTGCTCTGCCAACTAAGCTACCCAAATTTCTGTATCCATTCCCTATCCAACAGTAACTTATTTCTTACAAAATATATCACTCTATACTCTATTGTATGAAATGAGTGCATTGAGCACAGTGCCCAATTTGAAATTTTTGATTAATAGTGGAATTGTCAAATGTTGAACATCAATCGCCAAGACACAAGATCTAGTTTGGACTGGATAGGGTATTTGTTTACAGAGGTAACTTAACAGACACATATAGCCACAGCAAAGTAGATCTGAAAAATTTTGACAGAAAACTTAGATGAATTTTGACAGATTTTTCATTTATTCAAGGTTTAGTTGAATTACCGATAGACAGATATGAAAATATTTCCTACAAGCATTGTCATCAGTTCATAAATTAACTGTTCAAACCATTGCTTTAAGTGAATTTGTTAAAATAGATTTTAATCCTTCGGTTTTTCTCATTGAAACATCTAAATATATTTGAATTTCCAATATTTTGGTACAAACACTACTAATGAGGAATTTTATTCTGAAAGTGATGCCTAGCGCTGCAAAATTGAAACAGGTTTACTGGTAGTAATAAACACTGCAAATTCACACAAAAGGTTACCAACCAAAGTGCATATGCAGCAATACCATCATTTATGTTATGGTCAGTAGATTTTATTTGTGATAAAGCGCATGATGTGTACCAAAATTCAGTTGGTTCAGAAACCACATTAAAATAATATTGACGGTTTTACAATGAATCATCTCTCATATAATTGTTGTAACTGTACTATTATCAAGAGTTATCAGTCGAAAAGCATACCTACTAATGGCTACTATGTACATTTAGTCAATTAACATCAATAACAAAGTCAAGTGAATAGTATACCTTGTATAATCAAAAACAAACATACCAATCCATGCCCAAACCACAATCCCAAAGCAAAGTAAAAACAAACATACCAATCCATGTTCAAATCACAATCCCAAAGCAAAGCAAAAACAAACATACCAATCCATGTTCAAATCACAATCCCAAAGCAAAGTAAAAACAAACATACCAATCCATGTTCAAATCACAATCCCAAAACAAAGTAAAAACAAACATACCAATCCATGTTCAAATCACAATCCCAAAACAAAGTAAAAACAAACATACCAATCCATGTTCAAATCACAATCCCAAAACAAAGTAAAAACAAACATACCAATCCATGTTCAAATCACAATCCCAAAGCAAAGTAAAAACTTTGAAGCTGGCATTTAGGTAAACACCTGAACTCCAACCAAAGAGGCCAGATGCTCCGGGAAGGGTAAGCACCTCCTATTTAGCTAGCAACACCTGTCACGTGTGTGATAAAAATTGGGAATTAAAGGAACATAGAACTATGGGACATCAAACATAGGGTAATTTATGATAAAAAGACATAAATCAACAATATTGTGATGAGCTTGTAAAAGTGCTGTTTATTTAAGCAAATAAGGGTAATCATGTTTTGTGCCCAAATCAAGATTATTTTACTCACAATGAGCCAGTCAATCATGTGATGATGGTGGAAACCAGAATGCCTGGGAAAAACCACAAACCTTTGGCAAGTGAATCGACAAACTATCTCACACTTGGCTCTACCTGAGTGGGATTGGTAGCTAGGCAGTTAGATGTGCTAATACTGGGCTATTATACATTACCTTGATAGTTTCATCTTTAGCCAGACATTCCTGCTCTTTCTCTTCATATAAAAGTCGTGGCACTTTTTCTTGTTTTGATGGGTCATACATAGAAGCTTTCACACCACCACCACCTTTTTTAAATGATGAAGGATCAGCACCCCTACAAAAATACATAAAACTGAAGAATAAATATCTGTTTATTGAGTATATTTATAGATTACTGGTTGTAAAATAAGTGGGATGGATGGTGCCCCCCCCCCCCCCCCCCCCCCCCAATAGTGTGATACCTACACCACTGGAAATTTACTCCAGTGCCCACCTAAAGTCAGCAGTTTAAGTTATAATCTACAGCAGAAGTCCCAATATCTTTCTTTTCTGATCCATTTTTGTGATATACACATTATTCAGTTATTTTTTTGTGTATAAAGGATGAATTATACCCGTTTCTAATATCAAGAGATGACAAAAATATACATTAAGTATAGTCAAACCTGTCTAAAAAGGTACCCCAAGGGAATCAGTAAAAGTGGCTTTTATAACTAGGAGGCCCTTATATAGAGGTTCAAATAACATGTATAAAGAGCAACTGGGATAAAATTTTATTGGCCTTTTAAAGCAGGTGGTCCTTATATAAAGATAGCTTTTAAGGCACATTCAATGGACATATTGCCTGTCATGTCTATGATGTTTCGACACTGGCTGCCACCACGGTACTAAAGCAGTGTCATGGCAACTAATGATGTACTTATGTGAGTAACATCATGAAACGGCAAAATTAAGGCCAAGTTTTCATTCTTTAATGCATGTTATTCAAGCATGCCAACCCTTTGTCAGAACATTGTGGGTGTGGCTGGCGATCCATCTAATGTACATCTCTCTAGGTCTAAGATAGAATTTTTAAGAAAATCATCTATGGTGCTTTGTGGCAAATTCTTTAGACATTCAGAAGCTTTACTGTTTGTCCATCACTTTCCCCCTAAAGTTAAATAATGTAAGTCAGTCTAAATCAAAATATTCCAATTTATTCTGAAAAGCTTGTAATTCTTTAATGAAGTGATTACTGATATATTCCGCTAATATTTGCCAAAACATGTGATTTAACCAGTTTTATTTGTGTCTCTTGTTATGTATAGTACAAAGGCACTGTGACAAGTGACAGAAAAAAACTTTTCCTAGCTAACATGAATTTTACTCCATCCCTGGACAAATGGACAAGTGAATAACCTCATATCCATCCAAAACATCTTTAACAAAACACTCATAATGAAGTACATGTAAATTATAATATTAACTAGACTTTGTCTGAAGTTGCAAGCAACCTCAAAAATAAGTTGCAGGCCCCCAACTATTGCATTTTTGTCAGTCCAAAAAAGGTTCTGGGTTCAAAATTTTGTCATATATGAATTACATGTTTCATGCCAATCAAGTATATTATAAGATTATAGGTGATTGTGATTATGATAAAAAGGTGATTTTTGGGGTTCAAAATGGTACGGACCCAAATTGGTCAAAGGTCTAATATTATGTTATAGTTGGATTGGCCATGTCACAACATCAAGAATATATATAGTTTATGGGTTGTAATCCTAACACACAAGTTTTTTAAAGGTTAAAATCTTGATTTAATAATATTTCTGGGGTTACATATAGGTGTATGAACCTAAAATAAAAATATAAATCAAAGACATATTCCATAGAACAATGATTTGACACTCTGATTGGTTTATACAATGTATTTTAAGGAGTTTCCCATTAATTAATTTTTTTTTAGTAGAACTGATCCAATATAATATTTTAATGCGTCAATTTTCACAGAAAATGTATTACTGACAACTCGCCCCCATAATAATTTATACTGCAACAAAAGCAACCAGTAAAGGTGCATATGCCAAGGTTTGAACACTTTATCACTATAACAAAATCATATAATATATTTTGCAAAAGGATAAATGTAATCTAATAATGCCATATCAAAAAATTCATGTAGATGAAAGAGGTATAACTTTAAGTAATATTACTTCTAAACCAAACTTCAGTAAAATCAACAAATCAAAGCATTTGAAAAATATTTCATATTTTATGAAATACAAAAAAGCAAAACTATAACACCTGTGGTAAATTAAAGCTATGATGAGGTAGAGACAGAATTTGATCTGCTTACTGGCAGACGTTTTTGTAACTCATCAAATTTTTGTGGTAAATTCTGGTTTCAATTAGTGTTAGCAACATTATTTTTACTGTAAATACATGTATAAACACAAGTAGTGGGTATAGGAAGGTGTCCCTAATGCCTCAAAAGATCACAAAGAGGTGGTATCGGAAGGTGTCCCTGATGCCTCAAAAGATCACAAATAGAAGGTATCGGAAGGTGTCCCTGATGCCTCCAAAGATTAAGATTTTAATTATTTATTTACTCAGTCATATATCATGAATGAAAAGTCACAAGCATTTCTTTATAAGGAAAATTAAGTTTTAATATCAGTTTGCATTCTTTACAATGCCATTAAAATCGCCTTCTTTGCTGTTTTGAAACAAAATGGCAATGCAAATCCATAAATCATATAGGTTTTGTTCACATAAACACAATGTGAATTGAATGTTGGCCCCAACTACATGGATATGACAAAAGTCATCTCATACTAAAACACTTCTCCTTCTGAAATAATTGCCTGGAGCTGGAGGTGTGGAGCACAACATTTCAAATGAGAAAAGATACATTTTAAGATTTTTTGAAAATAAAATAGAGAGAAAAATGTTCATATATTACACTAGCTAAATCTTAAAAAAAAAGACGCCTCTAAAGTCTATACAAAAGTCAAAACCTAATATAACCTAAGGTATTCCTTACTATACCAAACTCCTTTAGCTTAAAATGGACAAAAAAGACCATGCATGTTAAAAAATGAAGGACATTATTTGTACATATATCATTGGTAATAACAAACTCAAAGGCCCAATTTTTCTGGTCTTTTTCACCTCAAATCAGATTCATGCAAATTAAATTGGAAAAAATTAATTTTATCAAGCATAAATAAATAGACAATGTAAAATGTACTGTTCAGAAACAGAGGCATTTTAAATACCAAAATCCTATTGTGTAAAAATTTTCAGAAAACTTACCATAAAAATGTTTAAATTACATATTATACCAGTTTTAGTTTTACACAAATATGCAACATGCAAGAGTTGTCAGAAGAAGAATAGCATAGCCTACATATCTAAAACATGTACTTGTTATGTTACCAGAATCATGAACATTTGTCTGGTACTGATATTCAGAGTGAGGCAGACCATAAAACTCTAGGTTAACTAAACAAGAGGCCCATGGGCCTTAACGCTCACCTGTGACCTTGACCTTTGAACCCATGAGCTTCATTCAAATATCAAAATGATAATTAGGCCAATATTCTAATATACATCCCTATACAAAAAGTTTATAGTTTTTGAGATAAATAATCATCTCAGTACTTGTTTGTATCTGTGATCTTGACATTTAAACCCATGCTCTTCATTCATATATCAAAATGACCACTGTTCCAGTACCAACAATATTCTAACATACATGCCTATACAAAAAGTTAATAGTTTTCAAGATAATTAACCATTTAGGTATTCTTTTGCATCTGTGACCTTGACCTTTGAACCCATGACCTTCATTCATATATCAAAATGATCATTAGGATAATACCTAAATATTCTAATATACATGCCTATACAAAAGGTTTATAGTTTTTTAGATAAATAATCATTTCAGAACTTGTTCACATCTGTGACCTTGACCTTTGAACCCATAACCTTCATTCATATATAAAATGGTTGTAAGGCTAATACCTACAATATTCTAATATACATGCATATACAAAAAGTTAACAGTTTTCAAGATAATTAACCATTCAGGTATTCATTCACATCTGTGACCTTGACCTTTGAACCCATGACCTTCATTCATATATCAAAATGATCGTTAGGATAATACCTAAAATATTCTAATATACATGCCTATACAAAAAGTCTATAGTTTTTGAGATAAATAATCATTTCAGTACTTGTTTACATCTGTGACCTTGACCTTTGAACTCATGACCTTTATTCATATATCAAAATGACCATTGGGCCATTACTTATAATATTCTAATATACATGCCTATACAAAAAGTCTATAGTTTTTGAGATAAATAATCATTTCAGTACTTGTTTACATCTGTGACCTTGAACTTTGAACTCATGACCTTTATTTATATATCAAAATGACCATTGGGCCATTACCTACAATATTCTAATATACATGCCTATACAAAAAGTTCATAGTTTTGCAGATAATTAACTATTTTGGTAAACTTGTACATCTGTGACCTTGACCTTTAAACCCATGACCTTAATCGATATATCAAAATGATCGTCATGTCAATATCTACAATTAACCAAAAATCCTACATCACTATCACCAGAAATGTTTAAAAAATAGCATTTTTTATCAAAGGTCAAAAACTGGGACATGACCTTGACCTTTGACCTTGACATCAATCGGAAGAAAATCGCAAGACAAGATCAATAGTGAAAACTCCATACAATTATCTTCAGCCATTATGAAGTTATAACAATAAATGTCTCATTTTAAAAATTACATAATTTTACGCAAAAAACGCGTAACCTATTTTTCGTCCAATTTTCATGAAAAACACAATTTTAGTGTATCTAGGTATCCTGAATCCAAAAATCTAATCAAAATTTGCCTGCACCTTTTGGTTTCAGAGAAGAAGATTTTTTGGTCTTTTGGCTATTTAGTAACGGCAGCCATATTGTTGGGCGTGGTCAAACCCCAACACAATTTTGAAAGGCTGTTACCCAGGCATAATAATCACCAAGTTTCATCAAATTTGGCTCAGCAGTTTTGGAGGAGAAGATTAAAATGTAAAGTTTACGCACGACGCACGACACACGACGGACGACGGACGGTGATAGATAGCAATAGCTCATCTGAGCCTTTCGGCTCAGGTGAGCTAAAAACATGTATTACTGCCATTACATTACTATTAAATCAAAATACAATAATTTGTCTCTTCACTTAAAAACAATTACCAATCCATGTCAAAATCACAATCTAAAAGCAATTAAACTTAAGTAAAAATTTTGAACCATGAACTTCCACCAGGGAAGCAAGGTCGGGTGCTTCTGAAGGGTAAGCATCTCCTTTTTATCTTGCTACACACATCACATATGTAATCAAAATTGATAAATGCATTACTTAAGGGTCACAACCTCTACAAAACATATAATAGACCATACACAGTCACACATTTATGATTTAATAATCAACATCACAGCTTAATGCTTATCTAGTCTGAGCATTGTGGCTTTGTGGGTGAGTTGTCTAAAGTGTTGGTTAATGATTCTAGTAGGTATCAGTTTGCTTTACTGGCAGTTTGGAAGACTCAATATAAGTGATATAGAATTAAGTACCATTCCTTCACTCCCCTCTACTCTACTCTGTCCTTACTCTCATGTTTGAACTTTGACACTATAACTAAACTACTCACAGTTATTTAAAACACCTGCTTTGGCTCCAAAATCATTCCTTAACTAAGATTTTTATGTTTTTAAGATCTGTAAAAACCCAGAGTAAACTGAAAATCTGTCTAAACTGAACACTTTATTAGGACATTTCACTAATACATGTACTGTTTTTAGGTTAACCTGCATAAACCAGTAACTGTCACATCAAAACAGTTACTGGTACATTATTGTCCAGAGGGTGTTTGGTGTAAAATCCAAACAGTTAATGGTAAATCCAGAGGGCGTTTGGTTTTGAAAGGTTCTACTGTACAAAATTTAAAGGTACATGTATTAATTTTAAAATGTCTATTAAATGTCTATTCTAATGACTTAATTTTGAGAAAACTTCACTTTGTAATACATCACTGTAAAATCACTAATTTCCGTGGTGTCCAGATTTTGGCTGTTTTCATGGATATCCTGACCTACAAACTTACATCACAGTCAAAAAATAGTATGTACCGGGTATTAAGAACTAAATTTAAGCAGAATACACAAATCACAAATTAACAACCCCACAAAAAGGCATTTTTCTTAAAAAAAACCATGAAAACGGAACACCACGAAAATAGATAATTTGACAGTATTTCTGAAAATGCTAAAATTTGGTACATTAAGTTAAAGAAAATCTAGGTTAAGGAACAATTGTGAAACCATGATACTGAGACAAGGCGGTAAATGGACCATTGAAAATATTCTACTCTAATCATAAATCTTCCAAAATAGATAAAGACTTAAAGATTTCAAAATAGTTATATGTCAGATCAAACCATGCTAAATTCTGAGTATAATTGTTAAATCATAAACACTCTAATTCATGTATATCATGTATTTGGTTAAATGATTAGCACACAATTACTTTTTATTGATCAGTAGCTAGTAATATCTAAGTTACCTCATTAAATGTGATATGTTTTGTGATGTTACGACATCAAGGTCATTTGGATACCTGAAAATCACATCAACATAAAAGTTTATATTTTGATTTGCTGTCTAAATCAACGTGACAATGTATCGTACAGTCAAACTGTCTGAGAAGTCAAGTTAGTCAACCAGGAGAACCAAGTTAGAGCTGTCAGAAGCCAGTGTAGCTCATCTGGACAATGTAGTCCATCAGAAAACTATAACAGTGGATACTGACCCTATCATAGTGAAGTTAGATATATTTAGCCCCTCTGTACCTGGAACAGATGAGTTTAATACTTAATTGTAACTTTATTTAGTTGTAAATTAGGTAATTTAGTTAACATAGATTAACTGAACTCAAGTTTCTGATTCTCGACATACCTTACCCATATGTAATCCCCTTTTGGCAATAAGATAAAGTGAAATTTTGGAACTCACAAGTGTGATGGACCAGCTGGGATTTCAGTGTTACCAAAATGTGAAAAGTGTAACCATTTGGACAAAATAAACTAAATTATCTATCTTTCGACAATTTCATCATTTTTAATGTTAAATATTCTGCAAGAAAATTAACCATGCACAAATCAACAAACACAAACAAGTAAACCATCTTATTGTAGCCACAAAGAAAACAAAATCTTCAAGCAGCTTGTAAATTATTCAATGTAAAATGACAAGCACAAACTGTAAGCCTGTCATGAACAAAGCTTATTAAGACTATTAAACCATTTCTACAAGATCACCAAGTGTTGTTAACATAACAGCAGAAAGCTGAAAATGACAGCTTGGAATTCAAATCACCATTAACAAGCCAAATTTCAAGCTACAACAATATCAGTGAACCAATCTGGCAGTGATAATGATGTCACTTTGATGTCATTACTTACATTAATCTTACATGCCTGTAACAATATATTTCAGTAACAAGCCAAAAATTTACTAAAAAACCACTAAACTACAAAAACTGTGCTTAAAATCAAACCTGACCTGTATTTTATAGTATTAATACAACCAGGTTCACCACTGTACCATGGGATCAATATAGTCCATCAGCGATATCTTGACAGAGTGCAATATATAAAGGTGGGGTTGACAAATAAATGCATAAAGGCGTGAATATACATATGCTATAACACGATATTAATACCCGTTGGTGTATAATAAACTCGCCCATGTTTAAAAATACTCTGTCACAATATCTCTGATGGACTTTGTGTAAAATGTTTTGGAAAGCATTAATGTCGCAGAATTCCAAGAATAACGTTATTTTACAAGAAAACCTCATATTAAGCGATTTCATATGGATTGGAAATATGTGTAAGTGTTCTACACAAACGTAAGGCTATCACCTGGAACAGCAGCCATTTCTGTTGAGCAAAGAAATATGTCTTTTGATTGGTTCTCAAGTTATAGTTAGAAAACCATCAATGTATAGACAGATGGACAGATAGATTGACAAACACCTGTCAATGACAATGGAGGGTGTGACACATTATACCTCCACCAGCAAATGTGGCAGAGTTTAACATGTCTTAATCAAATCATTGATATCATGTAATATCCATAGAAACGACCTTTGGCCAATTCTACATGGATAAAACAGCCTTTTCGTATGATATACCAAGAGTTTAGGGAAATTTTTGTCTTATTATTAATAACAACAGATAGAACTTAATTTGCATGAAAATAAATGAAATGCTAAATTTCATATAAAATCCCTATCAAGGCCAGTTTACACTGTATCACAGCCAAGATGTACATGACTTGCCATATGTGATTTTTCTTTATTACATATATCTTGACATACCAAATAGAACAAGTTCTATTTCATCTGACAAAATACTGTAAATGAATTTATTTTCGCTTATTTGCGGTCGTTTGTTTTGTGCGGAAATTAATACCAAGCGAAAATTATATTATACTTATTATGTTATAGGGCATATTTCAAAAACGTGAAAATTTAACTACACAGATATGTCTTAATTTCCTATACCGCGAAAATAAATACACACGAATTTAAATACGTTTACAGTATATGTGTCATTCAAATGACATGATGTCATCAATTTACAATGTCTATTTTTGCACACATGACAAGTCCTATATTACTTGACATAAAGTGTAAACTGGACTGATATCACTTTCAACCTTTTAAATGTAACACCTTAGGGAAAATATCAATAACTGACCACTAGATAGAACTTACCAACCAGAACAATTAGCTGACTAAATATCAATAAGTAAGACAATTTGAACATTTGTGATTACTATCAGTATTCTACAATCTAATTAACATGGGGTATATAATTATAGTTGTTCAATATTCATTTGCAACATGAATAAATAATATAAGTTCATTTGTGGTATCTATGGCAACCACTTTAGACTCAATTAACCCTGTTATCAGTGATAACAAACCTCCCCATCTGTAAATTTAATTATGTTTTGCAAGACTGGCCAGAAATTACTCTTAAAGTAGTTGGTAAATAGAGTTTTATGCTTTCACCGATATACTGATATGTTGACAACAGATTTATACAAAGTTTGGAGTATGTATGATAATGTGCCCCGAAGTTCATGTTTATGATTATTTATACATGTATTGTGCCCAGAACTTCATGTTTACGATTATTTATACATGTATTGTGCCCCTAAGTTCATGTTTATGATTATTTATACATGTATTGTGCCCAGAAGTTCATGTTTACGATCATTTATACATGTATTGTGCCCCGAAGTTCATGTTTACGATCATTTATACATGTATTGTGCCCCGAAGTTCATGTTTATGATTATACATGTATTGTGCCCAGAAGTTCATGTTTACGATTATTTATACATGTATTGTGCCCAGAACTTCATGTTTACGATTATTTATACATGTATTGTGCCCAGAAGTTCATGTTTACGATTATTTATACATGCATTGTGCCCAAAAGTTCATGTTTACGATTATTTATACATGTATTGTGCCCAGAAGTTCATGTTTACGATTATTTATACATGTATTGTGCCCAGAAGTTCATGTTTACGATTATTTATACATGCATTGTGCCCAAAAGTTCATGTTTACGATTATTTATACATGTATTGTGCCCAGAAGTTCATGTTTACGATTATTTATACATTATTGTGCCCAGAAGTTCATGTTTACGATTATTTATACATTATTGTGCCCAGAAGTTCATGTTTACGATTATTTATACATGTATTGTGCCCAGAAGTTTATGTTTACGATTATTTATACATGTATTGTGCCCAAAAGTTCATGTTTACGATTATTTATACATTATTGTGCCCAGAAGTTCATGTTTTTTTGCAATTTCTGAAATCTGGCATTTAACGTGGCTGTAATTTCTGTGTGCCCAATATAAGTGGGTGTATATTATATACATCAAGACATATCAACCTGTATGGTAGAAGTCACTGTAATTGCTTTGTTAAGAACAGTAACTGTAACGTAATGTCATTATGACATCATACAAACAGTGAACAGTGACGGGTACCGGTAAACACCAACTTTTACATGCCATATCAGTTTTATAAGATGTTATCCTAAACAATGAATCACTTTCTTTTCTAAGTGTTTGGCAAAAACAACAAGTTACCAACCATTTTTTTTTAATGTTTTGGTCTGGCCGGACAAGAAAGCAAACTGCAGTTCTCTCACTTATGATTGAGCACTTAACCAACTACCAACAGAGAATTTAGTGTGGTGGCCTCCATTAAAACTTGGCCCAAAACAAATTACAAACAAGTGTACCATTTAATGACAATGGACAAAGATGTATCAATGACAAGTGTTTCTCATTTATTTTTCAGGCAAAACTTTAATGTTAGCCTTCACAATAATGCTCAGGGTATGAATTATCAAACAGGCAAGCTTTAATAAAAATCAAGGGTACAAATGTTAGGTATACAGGATATCTTTTTACACCAAACCCAATCTATATCATTTAACACAGCTGTTGCAAATTTGCCATCAGATACATCATACACCCAATTTATATCATTTAACACAGCTGTTGCAAATTTGCCATCAGATACACCCAATCTATGTCATTTAACACAGTTGTTGCAAATTTGCCATCAGATGCACCCAATCTATATCATTTAACACAGTTGTTACAAATTTGCCATCAGATACTATTTTTAATCAAATTTTATTTATCTCAAGGATTAATCAAATTAATTAGCAAGAATTTGTGTGACATGTGAGTTTTGTGGATGTGTTTATAATCTGCTGTTTACTATTGTGCTCCAATATCAAAGTTCTGTGTGCAAGTACAGGCACAGATTAACAACACAGACCGTCAGTCTCTTACACTGGTGCCAAGCCAACAAGTAGAAGCTTATAACAAAGAAAATGCTTTCTTACATGCATTTAACAGTGTCTGTACTAACTCCTACAATGATGGTAAGCTTTTTGGTGTGGTTTTGAATCTTTGAACAAGCAAGCATTCTGGCATGTTTCTTAATCATTGGAAGATGGTCAACATTTTGCCATGGTTTTGAGCCAAATGGAAATGGAAAGTGTTTTGGTGTGGTTATGAACATTCAACAAGCTGACCATGATAAGCTTTTTATGTGTGGTTTAATAGAGCAGAGATGGTAATTTTTGGTGCATTTCTGAACCAAACAAACATGATAAGTTTTGGTTTGGTTCTGACCCATCAGAAATGTTTCAGAACCTTTTCTTTTTTAATTATTCAAAAAAAAGCTGAGCATCTCTGGTTTGTCAAATCGTCCATCTTAAAAATGTACAGGTACATATGTTCTGTCAATAACTGAGCAAGATTTATATCTTTAACATATATTAGTTATATAAAATAGCCACATATTGAAGAGCATTGTGTGATCAATTTTAAATGATTATGTACATATATGCTTTCATTAATAAAAGTTAATTTTTCATCTCTTTAATAATAGTGAACTTCTTTTTCATTCAGTCAAAAATGTTATGTGACAGGTCTAATATTAAACAATTTCAATTCATTATTTTTCACAATGATAATATTGCAGTAATTAAAGTATCTTACCACATGTTTTCATACACGTAACTGAAATTATAATTTGAAATAATCAACATAAATGAAGGATATTTTTTGTGTTTAATTTCCATTTTCTTTTTTTTCCAAATACTTACATTTTAAGCTAGAATAATGGGGAATCACCATTAGTGATATAGTTGATGCTGGTTATAAAAAAAACCAAGCTAGTTTTCAAAAATATGTAAAAAGGTGTAACTCAAACAGCTATATACTCTGGCATGAAAAGACAAAAATCAAACTGGCCTTTTCAGATCAAATACAATGGATACTTGTTACCTCTGCCGGGATCTTGGTCGGGATAGAACAAGATGTGCTTGTGAAGGACTATGCCACAACCAGCTGTTTAAGTAAAGTATGTCAAAGTTCAAGGTCAATAGGTGAAGTATTTTGAGAATGAATGAAAACAAAGTTCAAGGTCAAAAGGTGAAGTATTTTGGTGACAAATGAAAACATGAAATATGAACATTGTAGCTTGATGAGAATTCCATAAAACAAAATGTCTCCTTTTGCTCCTACACTGATCTGCAGGCACTTTAGGCATTACTGGGGTTTTAAATTGAATTTAACATACTGATTTTACATGCCTACAGCTTCAAACTGTTGATACTGAATAATCAAAACTTTTAAATTGCCATGTGATGACTACAATCAAGACAAGCAATTTATATTTTCAAAAACATTTATATTTACTAGTACTTATTTTTATTTTTATTTTATTTTGAAAAGTTAGATGAGTTTTGACTTATGTAATACAAACAAGGTGAATAGAAAAGACAGAGTAGTGACAAATGCATATATAACCTCCTCCTGTCAGACTTTTATTGAAATGTTGACGTCGCCAACTCCAGAAATGTTCAAACTAAATAGACAACTAAAATTCAAATTTGACCTGTGTTTCATCAGAATTTAATCAGACTACTATTGACTCTGTAATCAAAGTATTACACACAAAATACTGCTGTCACATATGAGCACAGTAAAAAAAATCAGTTACATATTTATCACATCTCCCCATATATATATAAGATACATATACATGTATGCTTTGGCACTGATTACAGGTTAGCTGACACTTTCTTGCAAGATTAACATAATATAATTGAAATGTTAATGGCAATAAATTTAGAAATGCTGGACCAAAACAGACTTGACCTGTGTTTTATCAGTATTTTATCAATACTAAAACTGCCAATGTTCACTCTGTAATTACAGTATGACACAAAATACTGCTGTCACATATGGTGTCAGATATATCCTCATCACACCCCCCAGAATGGGCCAGATAAACAGGATGCTTATTTATACTCTGGCATAAATCTACCCACACATTTTGTGGTGAGCTAATCATTTCTTGCAAGATTAACATTAACATAATTATGAATATTAACAAAAACTGACCTTTGACTCTGCTGTCCTTTCTTTCCTCTCCCTGGTGAACCTAAATAATAACAAAAAATGATTAATGAAAGAATGTTTGGTGGATTAGAACAACAGCTAACAATATAAACCAAACACTGTTCTCTATCCAGGTTTTGATTGGAGATGTTGATATAAACAAGGACTATGAAAACTTCAATATACATATGAGCATTTCAAAGATTGTAATTAGAAATCCCCTAGAATTGCAAGTTAATAAATAAAAAAATAAATAAAAAAAAAAACAAACAAACAAAATAAATAAATAAATAAAAAATAAATAAATAAATAAATAAATAAATAAATAAGTGTCTTGAAGCTTTTCTGAACATATCCTAAAATTAAACTGCAGACAAAAACACTCAGAGTTGAATAATGGTGTTTAACGTCCCAGTCAAGAATATTTTACTTACATACTTTACGTACATGACACACATACATGTCAGGAACTTGACATGAAGTACATGACACACATACATGTTAGGAACTTGACATGAAGTACATGACACACATACATGTTAGGAACTTGACATGAAGTACATGACACACATACATGTTAGGAACTTGACATGAAGTACATGACACACATACATGTTAGGAACTTGACATGAAGTACATGACACACATACATGTTGGGAACTTGACATGAAGTACATGACACACATACATGTTAGGAACTTGACATGAAGTACATGACACACATACATGTTGTGAACTTGACATGAAGTACATGACACACATCCATGTTAGGGACTTGACATGAAGTACATAACACACATACATGTTGCGAACTTGACATAAAGTACATAACACACATCCATGTTGGGAACTTGACATAAAGTACATAGCACACATACATGTTGGGAACTTGACATGAAGTACATGACACACATACATCTTAGGCACTTGACATGAAGTACATGACACACATACATGTTGGGAACTTGACATGAGGTACATGACACACATACATGTTAGGAACTTGACATAAAGTACATAACACACATACATGTCAGGAACTCGACATGAAGTACATAACACACATACATGTTAGGAACTCGACATGAAGTACATAACACACATCCATGTCAGGAACTTGACATGAAGTACATGACACACATACATGTAAGGAACTTGACATGAAGTACATGACACACATCGATGTTAGGGACTTGACATGAAGTACATGACACACATACATGTAAGGAACTTGACATGAAGTACATGACACACATACATGTTGGGAACTTGACATGAAGTACATGACACACATACATGTTAGGAACTTGACATGAAGTACATGACACACATACATGTTGGGAACTTGACATGAAGTACATAACAGACATCCATGTTGGGAACTTGACATGAAGTACATGACACACATCCATGTTAGGGACTTGACATGAAGTACATGACACACATACATGTAAGGAACTTGACATGAAGTACATGACACACATCGGTGTTAGGGACTTGACATGAAGTACATGACACACATACATGTAAGGAACTTGACATGAAGTACATGACACACATACATGTTGGGAACTTGACATGAAGTACATGACACACATACATGTTGGGAACTTGACATGAAGTACATGACACACATACATGTTAGGAACTTGACATGAAGTACATGACACACATACATCTTAGGAACTTGACATAAAGTACATAACACACATACATGTTAGGAACTTGACATAAAGTACATAACACACATACATGTTGGGAACTTGACATAAAGTACATGACACACATACATGTTGGGAACTTGACATGAAGTACATGACACACATACATGTTGGGAACTTGACATAAAGTACATAACACACATCCATGTTGGGAACTTGACATAAAGTACATAACACACATACATGTTGGGAACTTGACATAAAGTACATAACACACATACATGTTGGGAACTTGACATGAAGTACATAACACACATACATGTTGGGAACTTGACATGAAGTACATGACACACATACATGTTAGGAACTTGACATAAAGTACATGACACACATACATGTTGGGAACTTGACATGAAGTACATGACACACATACATGTTGGGAACTTGACATGAAGTACATGACACACATACATGTTGGGAACTTGACATGAAGTACATAACAGACATCCATGTTGGGAACTTGACATGAAGTACATGACACACATCCATGTTAGGGACTTGACATGAAGTACATGACACACATACATGTAAGGAACTTGACATGAAGTACATGACACACATCGGTGTTAGGGACTTGACATGAAGTACATGACACACATACATGTAAGGAACTTGACATGAAGTACATGACACACATACATGTTGGGAACTTGACATGAAGTACATGACACACATACATGTTGGGAACTTGACATGAAGTACATGACACACATACATGTTAGGAACTTGACATGAAGTACATAACACACATACATGTTAGGAACTTGACATGAAGTACATGACACACATACATGTTAGGAACTTGACATGAAGTACATGACACACATACATGTTGGGAACTTGACATAAAGTACATAACACACATCCATGTTGGGAACTTGACATAAAGTACATAACACACATACATGTTGGGAACTTGACATAAAGTACATAACACACATACATGTTGGGAACTTGACATGAAGTACATAACACACATACATGTTGGGAACTTGACATGAAGTACATGACACACATACATGTTAGGAACTTGACATAAAGTACATGACACACATACATGTTGGGAACTTGACATGAAGTACATAACACACATACATGTTAGGGACTTGACATGAAGTACATGACACATATACATGTAAGGAACTTGACATGTAGTACATGACACACATCCATGTTAGGAACTTGACATGAAGTACATGACTCACATACATGTTGGGAACTTGACATGAAGTATGTGACACACATCCATGTTGGGATCTTGACATGAAGCAGCACATGACACACATACACATCCATGTTAGGGACTTGACATGAAGGACATAACACACATCCATGTTAGGAACTTGACATGTAGTACATGACACACATCCATGTTAGGAACTTGACATGAAGTACATGACACACATACATGTTGGGAACTTGACATGAAGTATGTGACACACATCCATGTTGGGATCTTGACATGAAGCAGCACATGACACATATACACATCCATGTTAGGAACTTGACATGAAGGACATAACACACATCCATGTTAGTAACTTGACATGAAGTACATGACACACATACATGTTGGGATCTTAAAATAAAGCAGCACATGACACACATACATGTCAGGAACTTGTAGATAAGAACACAAAGTCCATAAAGATATTTTGCAAATCACATTTAATAAACTCACTTATCTTGTCAGCTGAATCACTAAATTGCCCAAAAAATTCTACAAGCCTGACAGCCATTTTTCAATTGTCTTGCATAGTTGTTACCATTCATGTTGAGCCCAAATTCTAACATAACTTCAATTTAAAAATAAGTGAAAAACTACAAGTCCATGTATATACTAATTTAACTATATGTATCTCCATGGTAATACAATTCTTACCCATGTGAATGTATTGATCAGCCTCCGGTTGGTCACTTTCCTTTCTAAAGCCTGTCTGCTGCATTTTTTGGCGTTGCTTTGCACGCTGCATTTCATATGCCATATCATTTAATTTTTGTCTCAGCAGCATTAAAAACCTCTCTATACAACCTGATTTACTACATATAAGTTCTGTGATGACATCATCATTTATTTCAAACCCCAGCTTACTAAAAACTTTCCTACAATAAATCAATATTTTGTTTAGAATCAACAGTAACTCATGATGAATTTTCCTTGCTGTTGGATTTTACTGGTTCACCTGGTATCAGTATAATGGACTGGGGGAAATAATACGCTTGTCTGCTGGGCACTGACTCTGTGAGCTAGCATGTTAAAGTCGCCTTGAGTGTGCGCTAGTACAAGGCAGACAATACAACACACTCACACTTCACATGCATACACAAAATTGTTCATAGATTAATCTATAGAGATTAATAAAATAGTTCTTGTCGGGAATTGCTGAAAAATTGCTAATGCGACATTAAGCAACATTCAACCAACCAAACAACATGTGCCTATAGGTCACAGTGCATTTCATTTTTTCAGTTCCTACTGGTAGATCCTATTGGGACCGTGAGAATGTTTTTCCAGTTCAGTTTCCCAACGTCAGTGGTTTTCTCTGGGTACTTTAGTTTCCTCCACAATATCTGAGCTAACCATCTCAATGTAAGTAAAATACTCTGAACTGGCATGTAAAACTGTATTACGGTACTCTACTTAAAATTTATGGCATACCTTGTCCTTGATAAAAAGTGTGTAACATATAATACATTTATATATATATATATATATATATAAAACTGAACAATACATTGGACTAAAATGTTACTAGTATTGTCATTACCCAGTAGAAACAACAAAAATCAAAAATCAAAAACAAACTTTACAAGTAGATGTTCATTAAAATGAAACAGATGCATTAACTAGCTAAATGTCTAGATCCTATTTTTAAAACTAAAATTAAATATTTTACAGTAATTAAGTATCCAAAATAATCCTGGATATATTCAACGTCCCATAGGTCCCATGTTCCTTTCATTCTCAATTTTGATTACACTCGTGGCAGGTGTAGCTGGCTAAACAGGAGGTGCTTACCCTTCCAAAACCCCTGGCTTCACTTCTCTGTTCAAATTTGACATGTTTAACTTAATTTGCCAGTTTTCAAAACTTTAACGTTGCTTTGGCATTATGATTTGTACACTTATTTGGTATGTTTGTTTTTGATTTGATACAAACCAAAACCAGTTAGTAATCTATCTTACAGGCAGTATTCTATCTTACAGTCAGTAATCTATCTTACAGGCAGTAATCTATCTTACAGGCAGTAATCTATCTTACAGGCAATAATCTATCTGACAGGCAATAATCTATCTTACAGGCAATCATCTATCTTACAGTCAGTAATCTATCTTACAGTCAGTAATCTATCTTACAGGCAGTAATCTATCTTACAGTCAGTAATCTATCTCACAGTCAGTAATCTATCTTACAGGCAATAATCTATCTTACAGTCAGTAATCTATCTTACAGGCAACAATCTATCTTACAGTCAGTAATCTATCTTACAGTCAGTAATCTATCTTACAGGCAGTAATCTATCTTACAGTCAGTAATCTATCTCACAGGCAGTAATCTATCTTACAGTCAGTAATCTATCTTACAGTCAGTAATCTATCTTACAGGCAGTAATATATCTCACAGGCAGTAATCTATCTTACAGGCAGTATTCTACTCACAGGAATCTATCTTACAGGCAGTAATCTATCTCACAGGCAGTAATCTATCTTACAGTCAGTAATCTATCTTACAGGCAGTAATCTATCTCACAGGCAGTAATCTATCTCACAGGCAGTAATCTATCTTACAGTCAGTAATCTATCTTACAGGCAGTAATCTATCTCACAGGCAGTAATCTATATTACAGGCAGTAATCTATCTTACAGTCAGTAATCTATCTGACAGGCAGTAATCTATCTTACAGTCAGTAATCTATCTCACAGGTAGTAATCTATCTTACAGTCAGTAATCTATCTTACAGGCAGTAATCTATCTGACAGGCAGTAATCTAATCTATCTGACAGGCAGTAATCTATCTTACAGGCAATAATCTATATTACAGGCAGTATTCTATCTTACAGGCAGTATTTTATCTTACAGGCAGTAATCTATCTTACAGGCAGTAATCTATCTGACAGGCAGTAATCTATCTTGATATCCAGCTATATCCAATACAAAGTAAGTGTTTTCCTGTATTATTTCAGATCTGACCACCTTTATATGAGCCAAATACACCACACATCCATCAATCCATTTTAATCGATAGAAACAGAGTCTTAAAAGCTAAATATGAGATAAAATTCAGCTGCCTAAAGACCACTGTAGTGGCTGCATGTAGAACAACAGGTTAACAAGGTAAACATGAATTAATTGTGCTACAGCAGGCCCCAACAAATTGCAGATGTCAGCTACAAATCACCCAATCGGCAAATAAAATGCTGAATTAAAAATTATGACAGCCACAGTCAAGATTCTGGTATCATTGTTATTAAGGTGGTCAGTTCTGATATCCATCATAACAGACTGACATGTCTGCCTAAGAACGATAAAAATTCTCGTTTTTTCAACCTGAAGGTATCATTTTACCCTGTTTACAATGTGGTACCTACTTGTTCAATAATTGCCAATTTCTTTCTTTAGTAGATTTAGACATGCCACCTGTATAATTATGTAGCTCGACCAATTTTGGTACGTAATGGTAAACTATCTCAGATATCAACACTGGAAGAGTATGACATTTAACATTAAGTATGCACATATATAAAACTTACCACTTGTTGTGGTGTCATGTTAAATCTTACCTGATTTATATACACATACTGACATCACACCTACTCTACTGGTTACTTACTCTGACCATCAGTCTCTGATCTCAGAAGGACTTCATCATTACAAAAATTAATTAATAATATACTAGCATAATATTCTGCGAATTCAATCCACATTTGTTTTTTGTTGTTTTATCTAACATTTTGAAATTGTGACTGCATTAAAATCAAGATGCTGAGAGCGGCAGGTAACCCGAGAATTAGGTTGGATGTCAGTTTTATTTGCATTCACATACATCATTTTCTTCAAATTCAAACTAAACCGTTTCAGTTTTGTTAGGTGTGGGTGATTTTAATTTTGATCAAAACTGAAAATATGTTTTTATAATATATTCAATATCTGAAAGATTTCACCATTTCACAATCATTGTTTCAAATTCAATTCAAATTTGTTATGTTAAAATGTTGAAAATATTTTTATAATGATTATGTTATTATATGACACATACCGGTACATATGTACCATTTACATTATGTTTGGACTACTAACAATGAATTTTGAGATGTCTAAATGTTCACTATATTATCATGGTAATCCTGGTATAGTTAACTCCATATAGATAAAAACCTGTCTAATTTGAATTCAAAGAAAAATCCAGTATGGTATGCTACCAAATACCCTAGAAAGAAAAAGGTGAAAATAACTGAAAAAGGCTTACACTGAAAAATAATAAAATGTGCATGTGAATTAATGCTTGCTGCACTACACCATTAGTACTGCCACTCAGCTGTGAGTTAATATCTATGATACTACTGATGGGATTCAACAGTGTACCTTGTAATACCTTGTAATGTTTATGTGGAGCAATTATTTCCATCGGATATCTAATCTCATAAGTCAACATTTTCCTATACAAAAACATTTTTTGCACAATATTAAGAGATATACTGGTGAATCCCATTACCGCTTGCTGCATAAAAGCCACACCATTAGTATTTAGCTGTGAATTTCTACTTATGATTCTAGCAATTCAATTTGTTACAGTGTTAGTGTACTTGGTACAATGTAAACCTATATTGAATTTATATTGTAAAATCACTGCTGTTAATTATTTGATGTAATACTTATGAGATCTATCACATTCTCTACATACACAGTAAAATTTTGATCATTATCAAACTCAAACATCCCCATTTTTTTTTGGAGTACCATAATAATTTAGCCATTATTTCACCCGTCTTTGTCATCTTTATGAAATGTTATATATTATTGAGGTCAGTTTTTAGGGGTAGAGGAAACTATCCACATAAAGACAGGCAAATAAACTCAAATTCTTTCTCAAACAAGGATCTACCTAAGTAAGAATGGAACATAGGTAGTGACAATGACTGATCATGTGACCTGTAAGCTGCTGATTTACACCATTCTGCCACTGAGGCTCTCAGTTGTTTATAAATACAGCTTTGAACAAAACAAATGTTCCAAGTGATTTTTACAATATAAATACTACTACAATTTACATGTATCAGTATATTAATTTGAACTCAAACCTTCTAGTAATAAAATGATACAAAACAAACTACCTGGTAATAAGTTAGATGAAATATATATATATGTACATATTCCAAAAGCTGAATTCTAGACAGTGACCAGTTTGATTAGTTGTAAGCATATTTTTTTCTTCCAATATAAGAAGGTACAAGACGGCAAGACCCTCCCTAGTGATTATGAACCCAGATTGTATGTTGTGAGACATTTAGCCCAGATAAAGTGAACAGAAAAATTGACAGGAAGATAACAGAATAATTTCTAATAATTCCCTAAACCCTGTTCATGTAGAAAGGTACATTGAAAATTTGGTGCAAAACAGCTTTTATCTAGCTTAATTTTCATTTCCTGAAAGAATTTCACAAATTAGAGAACTATTACGGTAATTATTATATATGACCACAGAAAATACAACTATGGAAAACCAAAACTCCAAAATTTCAGATATCTATAAGTTTTGAGATATTTCATTACTGTCTAGTTTCAACTTGTATTATGTACTTGTATATATACATAAATCAGCAAAAAAGCACCACATAAAACCAGCATTAGTTCTACAAAACAAATACCAAATTAGTAAAAACAGACATTACCAAACTTACAGGAATATGCCACAACTCAAATTAAGTCACAATTTTTACAAAATATTTCAATGGTATTTGGTATTCATTCCAAAAAGTCAATATTCCTGTTATAAAATATCTAAATCATTCAGCTTTAACTCTGTACAAAATATATTTGATTTTTTTCTTATTATAAAAGTTTTTTCAAGTCAGTATTAGGGATGTATTATAAATGATTCTTTAAAAAAAATAGATTTTAATTTTCATTATATAGCCATTGAGTTACAGATATATAAACAAGTATAAGTGGTAATGTCTGTTTCTGACAACTGTTAACACTAAATCCTATAACAGCCTCATCCATGTGTGCATAGATCTGCAAGTAACGAGCCCTCTGACTGGCCAGTTTTTACCTGTTAAGTAACCTCCAGTTTTCTTTTTTCTGATTGGTTGAATTTCCAGGTGTATAATTGTGTAATTGAATTAAGCCAGGGACATGTTGTTTTACTACCTCAGCCACCAACACTGAATTAAGACATACATAAAATCAATTCTAATACTGGACGGATTACGACAAAAAATCAAGCTACAAATTAATGTTTAACATTTTAATCTACCGGTATATTCAAACCCTGAGACAAACATGGTTTTTAAACAAGTCTCTGATTCAAAGACTACATACGTTTATTAGTTGTTAGTTAGTAATTACAAAAAAACTAAAAAAAACACACATAATCTAATAATGAATAATGATAAATGTCAAAATTAAAAACAAACAATTAATGCCTGTACTCAGTTCATCCAACATCTAAAATTATAACATTGTCAGAATCAAAGACAAAGTTTTTTAATTTCATTCAATAACAGCAGTGTTTTACATTAATTATGTTTTTATGGCATCATGGGGTCATAACCTCATCTCCCAATCAACCAAACAATCTATAACAGTTTTATTTATTAATTTCATTTCATGGGTAATGCACCCAGCACAGAAATTTTTATACATGCTGAAGGATAAGAAATGTCACTGACTTCTGTTAAATCCAGACCACTAGTTCTGGTACTTGTATCCTTGGGGCCAGTTGCACGAAGCTTGATTAGTTTATTCAAAAGACTACCCTAGTTAAAATTGGAATTTTGCATAATTTCCGATCTGTTGTGAAATTAAAGCTGAATATGTTGAAAATCAAACTTAATCATATCATTATAAAACTTTCAATTTGATAATATTATTTTGATTAACATTGTCTTTTTAAATTTCTGTTAATTATTGATTAAACTAATCAGGCTTCAAACAATTGGGTCGTGGAGTCTGCACATTGATTAAACCAGACTGCACAAATTATTGGATGCATCCCGCCGCAATATGTTACTAGATTCCGAAATATATTCCGAAAATTTATTCCAAATTTGCATATGTAACCAAATGCATTACCCGTCTCAGAATACATATCTCACTGTAAAACAGATATATCCCTTTCACGTTTATTTACCAGACGCACTATTTCTGATGCATACTATTTCATAGTAAAGGAGCCTGATCTTGGCGGAAAGCGATAACAATGTACGCTTTCACTGTCGTGAACACCGAACAATAAATGTAGTAGGAAGAACTGATGGCATAAAAAGCAGTATTATCAAATATGTGAACTTTCAAGCTTATCTCTTGTGTATAATATTCAAATAAATAAAAGAAATTTCAAAAAGTATGTAAAAACAAGCGAGGCATAAATGTATTTTTCAAAGCATCTGAATGCATTTTTTGCTGTGTTCATTTCAATGCTGTGAGTTACTTAAGCTATGATGTCATACAACATGTACAAATAATAAATGATAAAACATGTATAAATGTAAAAAATATGCATTATTACTCATTTAAAATACAACATATAAAATGTAACATATTTTATCTAAACTTTCTATCTTCTGTGAGAATGAAGCTAATTTAGTGTAAATGGAAAAGAATAAATTAATAAAAAATTATTTTTATGTTTTACCAAAGAAGTATTGTGTGAAAAGGATCACCTATTTGCCCCCTCTCCAAAAGTAAATGGTTTCCAAATTGAAACATGAACAGAAACATACTATGATATCTTTATCATTAAAATATCATCGTCTCTGATATACAATGATGAAATGTCACTTTGCCACCTGGTGAATCTGACATACAGCCAACCAAAAATATACATCAGTTTAGTGACAATTAAAGTATAAATAAGAGAAATTTGTCATATTGTTTCAAATAATACATCATTTTGATCATTTTTTTTAGATCAACCATTTTGTTTTTTCAGTTCAACACAATTCAAGATCGATTATCCATCATTTAAAACACCAATTTATTTGAATAATATTAAAACAAATCTCATAAAATAAAAAAGAAATTATAATTTCAGATCAATAAAATTTTATTCTAAATTTGACTATTTAATCCTAATCAGTCGCTGTACATAAAGTTCACCTTTACGGTTATTCGGGTATAAAAAAATTGGCAAATGTTATTACCTGCACATATTTTTGTATACCTGTGTAACCGTATGCATGCAACTTCATACATCTATTGATTAGGATTAAATAGTCAAATCTAGAATTAAATCCAAATGTATTTATTTTGAAATGATAAATGACAAAAATGGTGGATCTAAAAATGTATTTACGTTTTTTATCAAAATGATGTATTATTTGACCCAATATGACAATTTTTTATATTTATACTTTAATTATCACTAAATTATGCAAATTATGCATTAAACCTATTCATAATGTTATATAGCATATATATAATATATATATATATATATATATATATATATATATATATATATAAACATATATATATATAAACGTAATAATAAATATGTGGTAATAACACATTTGTTATTGCCACATACTGTGACATACGGGGCAATAACTATTTCGATATAAAATACTAGTATATGTGGTAATAACAATTGACTAGTTTTTATTGTATTATTTAAACAATTTGTGGGCCTTAATTCCGGTGAGCTATCCTGGTATAGATTTCCCATGAACTTTCTAGAAGTTTTCAAAATGGTGTCTGCTGTGCAGATTCTTGTTTACAAACATGACAATAACAAGTTTTTCTGGTTCAGACTCTAGGGGAGTGACAAGTGATAAGATGATGTTAAACTTTGGATCATTTAAATACAACCAGCCATTAAATTTTTCAATAAACTGTTAGTACCACCAAATTTGGTAACACGAGGATGTATTATCCTCGACCGTCCGTGATTCGAGACTCTAATAGAAAACGAACTAAATTTGCTAACGCAACGAGAATTTGAGAGCTGAAAAATAGACAACTGATTTTTCTGGATAGTTTCACAGTATATAAATACCTAATTTTTGTCTTTAATGCATGAAATCGTCACTGCAGAGACGATACTCGCGTATAATAACTGAAAACAAAAATGGCCTCGAATCTTAGGACGCTCTCGATTTTAGGACGGTCGACGATATTCTTATGATTTTATTTACATGATTTAGGTTTCATACAAACGATTGTGTGCCAAAGCATGTCCCACCAGGTGTCAAAGTGAATCTCACCTATTGGGAGTGAAACATGCACTATTTTACGAATACCATATTTTATTGTTTTGTATTTTCTAATATACGACCAAGGTAAAACGATTAACCGAAATGAGAGAAGATTTTACCCCCATCAGAAAAGTCTCGGGCAATATTTCTTTTTGGTCTTGACAGTGGAATTCCATCGATCCAACTGTATAGTTCCTGTAGTTCTGCTTCATCAAACTGATCAAGTGCATTATGTTCCTCTTGGAGTCCTCCTTTCGCTGCCATGTTCCTAAATGTATTTACAAATATAAATAATCTAACACCTGAACATAATATTCCGGAAAGCGTCAATGGTTACGACAATCCCATGATGCACTTGGCGTTAATACTTGTATACACACGTTCAAATCATACACACGTTTCTTAAACGAACCCAATGGTTCAAACAAGAACATTGTTCCATAAATAAGCCTCTGGCCTGCTCTGGCCTGTATAGGCGCATCTTGTTAGGAGCCTATTGTTTAGGAAAGAAAAAATAATAATTGCGTTTTATTTAATAGTCCGAATAATCAGTCCACTCAGGGGCGTAGATAGGAACCAATTATAACCGAGGCAAAAATTAGAAGATTCGAAAGCGCTTCAAACCAAGGAGCTCCCCCGAAAAACAAATAAAACAACTTAGTAACTCAAGTTTCACTCAAGATTTATATTGAGTCAGTCGTCGAAAAGACAGCAGTTTATTAACAGTGACTAACGTACAAAATGTGGTGGTACCTTTGAAATGAAAAATACGAAATGGTCTGGAAAATTCAAAACTAATTCTTCAATGTGACACCAAAACTCCTTTTACAACAAGTGAGTAACTCTTTGGTACCTTTAATATAATAATTTCATATTTTGAGTATTAATTATTTTTATCCTTTTCTATTTTTTTCGTGTTTCTGTGAAAAAAATTATAACACGACTGATTTTTACCGAGGCAGTTGCCTCAGTTGCCTTATAGTAAGCTACGCCCCTGCCACTAACTAGGCCCCAATTTTATTTTGGACTTGTTAGTTGGTCCACAAACCCTGCCCTATCAAGTCAAAAAATAAAACAGGGGTTTAGTTAGCCTATCTTAAAGAAAAACTTTGTTTGTGAAAATAAGTTGAAATGAAAACCTTTTGTAAACTATACCATTACCATATCTAAACTTTATAGGCCTAGGATTGATAGAGGTCTATAGGTAATATTCAAAGAGAGATGACTGGGCTGGAGAAATTGACACAGAGTTGTGAAAGTTATGGATAATTACAGCTTTGTCAACCACATAGTACGCTATGGAAATGCACTGGTAATACTAATAAAATACTTTATTTACCTATCATGAGTTCATGAAGGGCATAAAATTAAAGGGAGATTACAATTATAAAGAGTAAAGGGGAACAACCCTTTCATACATACGAGGGTTGTTCTAAAAGTTTTGCAAGTAGGCTTTAAAATAAAAAACAAAGATTCGGATGACAACATTTTATACTTTAATCCTTCAAAATATTTCCCCTTTGCTTTTATACACTTTTGTAATCTTGATATCCAACTTTGGAATGCTGCAAAATACTTCGCCTTTGGAATGCTGTTCAGACACTGGTATACAGCACTGCCTACTGCCATTCTCGAATTATATCGACGTCCTGATAACATTTTCTTCAATTTAGGAAATAAGAAAAAGTCACAGGGACTTAAATCTGGAGAATATGGTGGATGAGGTATCTCAAGAATCTTCTCATTCATCAAATATTCTCGAACAAGTTTACATTTGTGTGCAGGTGCATTGTCATGAAGCAAACGAACATTTCTCATACGGTTTTTTGATCGCTTACTATAGTAAAATTTCTTGATTTCTTGACTTTTTTAAGAACATTGTCTCTGTAAAACTTCCCATTGATACCTTGACCTTTAGGAACTGTAATTTGAACAACTGGACCACTTGAATTAAAGAATGTTGTGTATAATGCCTTCTTTACATTCTGACATCTCCTGGCAATAATTGGTCTAGTGCCTTTTGTTTTTATCCACATTTTATTGTCAACTCTCCTTTGTGGCTGAAAATAGTATATCCAAGTTTCATCACTCGTCACTATATCAGACAAAACTCTTATTCAGTTCTTGTATTTTTTAAGAAGTTCTTTACAGATTTTTACACGGGTAGCCTTCTGTTCATGTGTTAGCAAATGTGGAACCCATCGTGCACAGATTTTTCTGAGCTTTAACTCGGATGTCAATATTTCGTGCACCCTTACTTTTGAGATTCCAGTCATATCAGAAATATATTGTACTGTTTATCTTCCATCTTTTTCTACTAGGTTTCTCACAGAGGCAATATTACTTTTAGTCATTGCAGTTCTTGGTATACCAGATCGTCCAGCATCTTTGGTACTCTGTAAACCAGCTTTAAATTTATGCAACCACCTGGTGACAGTACTAAATGACAGACATGAGCTTCCATAAACCTCAAAAAGTTCATTATAAATCGCTGATGCTGATATATTTAATACAGCTCTTGTTTTTATGTATGCTCTTATTTCAAACTTCATAGATTCTTTCATTATAACCAGAAAAGCCTTCAGTATGAATGACTATACTGACCTTGTTATTAGATATCTATTCAATGAAAGTATTCACGAACAACAGTAGGACATGTTTCGGTAGACCTTGAATAAAGCTACCCGAGAGTATATGATTTATGCAAATTAGATTTGTGAACTGTATGAAAACCCATTAGTTGCAAAACGTTTAGAATAATCCTCGTAGTTCATTCATGAAATGTCCTACGGCCCATTATCATCATAAAAAGGCTGTTAACAACAGAAATAATTCAGTCTAGGTAGAGCTGAGCTTCATATACATATGTGAACCTTCAGACTTACCAGACTGTCAATTTCTGAAAAGATGTTTAAAAGAAGGTAACTGTAGCATTGAATGCGGATCAGGACCAAAAACGTGTTACAAATTTGTCAGTTTCATACATTGGTAATAAACATGGAGTCTTAAATTCCTTCATGGCGAAACAATGTTTGAAATCACTATTCAAGAGGTCATTGTGCCCTGACAGTGGCGGATTTAGGGGAGGGGTTGCGGGGGTTGCAACCTCCCCCCCCCTTTGAAAAATTTAAAGAGAGAGAGAGAGTGAGATATTAACTGATTAAAATTATTTTCTTGGCCCCCATCGGGGCTCTGCCCTAGACCCATCGTCTCTGGAAGCTCGCGCCTTTGGCGCTCGCATCTAGCATTGATATAATTCTCGCCCCTCCCTTTAAAAAATCCTGTATAGATCTCAACCCCCCCTTTCAAAAAATCCTGTATCCGCCCCTGCCTGAAGTGAGGGATAAGGTCAACCAATTTCACAAACTTGAAAGGACTAGATCCCTGCCAAAGATTTGCTGGTGTCTGTTGATGCCGTTTTAGATGAAAATTTGGCGGACAACAGACTAAAGAGCTTGAATAGCTCATCTAAAAACATTAGATTATGCTGTTATGTGAGCTAATAAAAGCAATATATATATATATAGATAATCATTTTTTGGATATTGTCACAAATGAAGTAACTGTATGCTTAAAATGACACAAATGCCAAATATTGCACCAAAGTTTGCCTTTAAGCCACGTTTTATAAAAGTTTTTAACCCTTTTTTTAACTTGGTATTCAAATCATACTAAGAATTTACATACCAAAAGTAAATAACATTAAAGTATTAGATCTTGACTCATTGAAACCACATTAAGAGAGATCGCCACTTACCGTTATGTTATCCTGGCATTAGGCAAGTCAGCAGCAGTGTCATAAAGTGGTTTGATTACGATCATTTGTCCCAGAGGAGATTCAAACCCCTGATCTTGGTTCTGAAGTCATACGTACCTTACTAACTTCAAGTTGGCATTTAAGTTCCAGTGGAGCTTAGACCATTGACATGTAATCTCTTCATCCGACTCTCTTCTGTGCAAGTTTATTTGCATCTCACCAGTTGTATCCCTTCTGTTTTATCTCTGTTTCTGTGTCTTAAGTCATAAGCACCCCTAATTGTGCCCTATTTCACATGTTTCCACAATATTGAACAACAATTCTCTACATAAACGGAAGCTACCACAGATAGTAATCTGTAAGTAATGTAACAAATGACGTGTTTCAAGTCGTAGACTAAGAATTCAAGGGCTGTGGGTTCGTACCCAAGTCCAAATGTGTGGTGCATTCCTGGATTTAGACAGTGCTGTAGTACATGTACATGATGATGCAGCTAATGAGTGATTAGGTATTGACATATATTAACTTAAAAATGTCAGTATCTCATAAATAAAACTGCACAGGAGAGGAGTGGAGTATATATGTCCTTTTAGCACCAATCAAAATTTTTCCACACATCAAATGGGTCTGTTCTTGGATGGTGTAGGAAACCAATGGACTTTGGTAAGCCAACTGACAGACTTTCTCAAATTGTACAAGTGCTTAAATTTCACCCAGAATAATTCTACAACAAGAGCACCGCCGAGCGGAGCATTATACGCCAGTGTTATATTGATCGAGTAGTACTGTTTACTGAGAAGTATAAGTACAACTAGGATATATGTATGTAAAAATATATTACCAACTCCGTGTTCGGGCCATAACTCGTAACCCAAAAAAGTTGTAATTCAAATTTGCACGAGATATTACCATGATTAAGGTGTAACTGTATAACAAATTTCATTTAAATCCATGTTTGTATTGTCTACTGAATGGAATACAAACCACATGGCCCCGGTTTCACAATCTTAGCTAAGATTTTCCTTCACTTAAATTTGGCAAATTTTTGTAATCTATAAATAGTGGTAGGCTCTAATGATCGGAAACCACATGGTCATACATACAAAAATTTCTAAGTTAAAAAAGGGGCATAACTCCTCCAAAAATATTCCGAAAAGTTGTAATTCGAATTTGCACCAGATATTAACATCGTAAATGTATACCAAATTTCATTTGAATCCATAAATAGTGGTAGGCTCTAATGATCGGAAACCACATGGTCATACATACAAAAATTTCTAAGTTAAAAAAGGGGCATAACTCCTCCAAAAATAATCCGAAAAAGTTGTAATTCGAACTTGCACCAGATATTAACATCGTAAATGTGTATATCAAATTTCATTTGAATCCATAAATAGTTGTAGGCTCTAATGATCGGAAACATACAAAAATTTCTATGTTAAATCAAAGTACTGAAGGTACTGAAGCATCAGCTAAACTGAGCAATTTGATAAAAAAAAATGTGCACTTGAAACTGAGATTTGTCTAATGAATCAGTAACAAATGAAAATCATTCAAATAATAGATACTGTGATCGGGAAGCTTCTAACAACAAGTCTGCTTTTTATGCAAGTTGTTAGGTTCTAACATATAAATATGTTACAATGGTCAAAATGGACATGCCACGGAATGTTTATCAATTGAGTAAACTAAGTAATTCACATAAATATAAATTTTCAATTTTTCAAAAACCAAGAGAGGCTACTAAAGACCCGACCCCAAATCTGAGTGAAATATCTCAAGCGTAACTGAAAAAAGTCCAGAGAAACCATCATTTGGATAAAATTCACAAAGTGAAAGGGGCATAACTCCACTAAACGCAGTTGACTGGAAGAAAACCCAAACTGGATCTGTAATCACCACCATCATCATTACCACTCCTCATATCACATTTTGACCATCAACATGAAGATATCATCATCATCATCATCATCATCATCGTCGTCATTAGCAGCAGCAGTAGAACCCATGCCATGACAATCACCACCACCATTATATTAATCATTTTCAGAAATCCTCATGTTACATCATTAATATGGTCACATCATCATCATAGCTCTTTGTGTCACATAATCATCATCATTATCAGCAGCAGAAGTACTGAATGTCATCATCATCATCATCATCATCATCATCATCATCATCATCATCATCATCATCATCATGTCACATCATCAGCATGAAGACATTGGCTTTGTTATCATCATCATCATCATCATCATCATCATCATCGTGAATTATTATCATCATCGACAGCAGCAGAACTGAATGTCATCACCACCATCATCATCATCATCACCACCATCTTCATCATCATCATCATCATCATCATCATACTATTGGCAGTGCTCAGCAGTACTGAATGTCATCATGTCAGCTATTTCCCTTGACTTGCAATTGACAGATTAACCATTGTTGAAGTCATTAATTTTATTCATTGAATTCACAATTAATTTGAAAAAAAATAACAAGAGGCCCATGGGCCTTAACGCTCACCTGTGACCTTTGAAGCCATGAGCTTCATTCAAATATCAAAATGATAATTCGGCCAATATTCTAATATACATCCCTATACAAAAAGTTTATAGCTTTTGAGATAAATAATCATCTCAGTACTTGTTTGTATCTGTGATCTTGACATTTGAACCCATGCTCTTCATTCATCTATCAAAATGACCACTGTGCCAGTACCAACAATATTCTCATATACATGCCTATACAAAAAGTTAATAGTTTTTAAGATGATTAACCATTTAGGTATTCATTCGCATCTGTGACCTTGACCTTTGAACCCATGACCTTCATTCATATATCAAAATGATCATTAGGATAATACCTAAATAGTCTAATATACATGCCTATACAAAAAGTTCGTAGTTTTTGAGATAAATAATCATTTCAGATCTTGTTCACATCTGTGACCTTGACCTTTGAACCCATAACCTTCATTCATATATCAAAATGGTTGTTAGGCTAATACCTACAATATTCTAATATACATGCATATCCAAAAAGTTAACAGTTTTAAAGATAATTAACCATTCATGTATTCATTCACATCTGTGACCTTGACCTTTGAACCCATGATCTTCATTCATATATCAAAATAATTGTTAGGATAATACCTAAAATATTCTAATATACATGCCTATACAAAAAGTTCATAGTTTTTGAGATAAATAATCATTTCAGTACTTGTTTACATCTGTGACCTTGACCTTTGAACTCATGACCTTTATTTATATATCAAAATGACCATTGGGCCATTACCTACAATATTCTAATATATATGCCTATACAAAAAGTTCATAGTTTTGCAGATAATTAACTATTTTGGTAAACTTGTACATCTGTGACCTTGACCTTTGAACCCATGAACTTAATCGATATATCAAAATGATCGTCATGTCAATACCTACAATTAACCAAAAATCCTAAGTCATTATCACCAGAAATGTTTAAAAAATAGCATTTTTTATCAAAGGTCAAAAACTGGGACATGACCTTGACCTTTGACCTTGACATCAATCGGAAGAAAATCGCAAGACAAGATCAACAGTGAAAACTCCATACAATTATCTTCAGCCATTATGAAGTTATAACAATAAATGTCTCATTTTAAAAATTACATAATTTTACGCAAATAACGCGTAACCTATTTTTCGTCCAATTTTCATGAAAAACACAATTTTAGTGTATCTAGGTATCCTGAATCCAAATATCCAATCAAAATTTGCCTGCACCTTTTGGTTTCAGAGAAGAAGATTTTTTTGTCTTTTGGCTATTTATAGTAACGGCAGCCATATTGTTGGGCGTGGTCAAACCCCGAACACAATTTTGAAAGCCTGTTACCCAGGCATAATAATCACCCAGTTTCATTAAATTTGGCTCAGTAGTTTTGGAGGAGAAGATTAAAATGTAAAGTTTACGCACGACGCACGACGGACGACGAACGACGGACGATGATAGATAGCAATAGCTCATCTGAGCCTTTCGGCTCAGGTGAGCTAAAAATAAAAATAAAACCTTTGTTTTAGAAATAATTTAAATGTATTTAAAATTATTGTTGAATATATATAAATTGTCCAAGTGAGCTTCAAAAGCCTGAATTGGTATAAACCATCCTGACACAATAAGCTAATAATCTGTACCTCCCAATTACAGAAGTTGTCCAGGCAACTGTCTCTTTCAAAAAAAGTTTGTTGACAAGAATTGTGTACAAAAGGGGGAAATATTTCTGAATACGATTAATTGAAAATTAATTGATTATTATTTAGACAACTAAAATGTTACAATAAAAATACTTTGAATTTAAGAGAAACTTTAAGAGGAGTTGAGTTCACAAAGTAGGTACCCCCATTCTAATACTTGTTAAAAAGTGACTAAGTTTTAAAGTCTGGAAAAATGGAGAAAAAATCTTGAAATATTTCCATAAAGTCAGGTGCACATCTTCAATATATATATAAATATTCTGTGAAGTTTCAAGGCTTTTGGTTGAAAACTGTAAGAGGAGTTGAGTTCACAAAGTAGGTACCCCCATTGAAATACTTGCTAAAAAGTGACTAAGTTTTAAAGTCTGGAAAAATTGGGAAAAAAATCTTGAAATATTTCCATAAAGTCAGGTGCACATCTTCAATATATATATAAACATTCTGTGAAGTTTCAAGGCTTTTGGTTGAAAACTGTAAGAGGAGTTGAGTTCACAATGTAGGTACCCCCATTCAAATACTTGCTAAAAAGTGACTAGGTTTTAAAGACTGGAAAAATTGGGAAAAAAATCTTGAAATATTTCCATAAAGTCAGGTGCACATTCTCAATATATATAGAAACATTCTGTGAAGTTTCAAACTTTTTGGTTGAAAACTGTAAGAGGAGTTGAGTTAACAAGATTGGTACCCTATTTTCCCAGCCCTTAGTTTCTGTTCTACTTCACCAACGGTGCTCTAGAAATCGGAAGAACTTAAGAAAGCACAATAACTCCTGCATGTCCAGTGGCCACATTTTATGTGAAATAAAGTAATATGGCTTCATGAAAAGAAATTAAAGGTTGTAAAAAAAACATGGATTAAACTACTGACAACAACTTTAATCGGATATCCACTGTAAAAGGACTTGTAAGAAGGTAAATAAATTTTATCTGAAAATTTTAAAACATCGTTTTTTTCAGTTTTGTTTAGATTTTGATTTCAAGTTCTTTCTTGCGATTTATTTTGTTGATTCAAAATAAACAACTGGAAAAGGTATTTAAATGAACATTTATGATGAAATTGTCTGTTTTCGGAGATATATGGTGAGAAGTGGAGTGTGTGCGGAAGATCGTCACCGTTACAGAAGTATGTAGCAGAGATTCGAGAATAAAGCATGTCGTTTTTATATTAAACTGATAACTGAAAAGGACAGGGTGTCGTGATCATTTTAAAAGGGGCAAGGGTGTACTGGACTAAAAAGGTCAGTTACTACGCTATGTGAATACATTTGATTTTGAGCAGGGGCATCGGGTGTCAAATGCAGGCATGCCCCCAAACACATGGCTAATTTGCATACGAACTACCGGTATCGACTTCACGAGTCACAAACGATTTATCAACATAGCCAATAACTTGTAAATAAACTTCTTCTTTCAGTTTCGTATCACATTTTTGGGAATAATCTTTGATTTCTACTTTTTTGTTATGCATAATTTCGCTACCGGCAAACTGACATACCCAATGAAAGCGGGAAAATCCTCGTGACGTTATTATGAATATTAATGAACCAGGTCGGGATATCCCAAACACGAAATATTGACAATCAATTTTAAAAAAATATATATAATTTATCATCAAATGTGATCCATGTTTAAAGTTATTAAACTTAAAAACTGTTTAATGAGCATACTTTGTGTTTATTTATCCATGTCACTTTGCGTAAATTAAGAAAATCCAATATGGCGGCGACTGTAAAACAACCACATGTACAGCACCGTAGGTCAAAAAGAAGAACGTCGGCGCGAACTGACAAGATCGTCTTTTTTGTTGGGTTTTCCGAGGGGCGTATACTTAGTGGATTTTTATGGTTTTTATCTTAAAATTATCATACAAAAGTGAAAAATTAAAATATATATCCAGCAAAAACAATTACGGACTAATACGCGTATGAATACTTTCAGATCGGCACATGTGTACATGATGAAAACATTGCTTTCGTAACTTTCCGGGAGACCCAATCACTCAGATTAGAGTTTATACATACCTGGGATACCGTATATGGAAATTCCCGTAATTTCAGTCGAAACGAAGGATTTGATTGGCTGTCAAGGTGAAATGAGAGCGGCGCTAAATACGAAAAAATCCAACGATCGCTATAAAGCATTCAGCATGGCTGATGCTTTAAAAAGGGGCATAACTCCTCGAAAAAAAATCCAAAAAAGTTGTAATTCGAACTTGCACAAGGTATTACCATGGTAAAGCTGTATACCAAATTTCATTTGAATCCATAAATGTTTGTGGTCTCTATTGAACGGAATACAAATTGTTAACAGACGCCCGCCCGGACGGACAGCACCGTAACATAATACGTCCCGTCATATGACGGGCGTATAAAAAGATATAATGAAAGTGACACTAGACAGAGAAGGAGACACCTTTACATTTTTGACATTAAATTAAATTGGTAAATATAGCAACGATGGCAATGTACAAGGAGGCAGATAATATTTGTGTAGTAGCAAGTTTTATGTTACAAGGGAATTTAAAGAGAAAAACCTAAGACCAAGCGTCTTTTATGTGCCCTTTTCTTTCAAGTATTGTGGGAGGAGTATGCCGGTTAATAAATCTGCATAGAATTGCCTCCTTTGTTGGTGCAAACAATGTCATATCCTAGTAATTATGTATTCCAAGTTAAATTAAAATATTTTAAGCAGTATAGGAGTAGGCAGGGCAAACTATTATCAACCGATGGACAACCTATCATCATACATCCAGTTTCTATAAATGGGTATAAAAATATTAGCACATAAAGAACAACAAACTAGAATTTAGAACATCAATTGTTTTATTTTAATATTAACTTGAATTTGGATGATAAGCATAAAAATTACAGTGTGTAATAAATGATGGGAGACGTGGACAAATTTCTGCTGAATCAGCATTTTATAACCATGATATATTACATCAAAGGTTCCAGTTTTCATCTACTTACTAAATATATATATCTAGTGGAAAAAATGATAGAAAGAAAAAAATAAGCATGACATATTCATGTTTGTACATGTTTCATGTACCTAATGTAATTATTGTTTAAATATTTTTCCTTAATTGAAAAGCTAGACATGTTTATAAGAAAATATGCAAATATCAGTTATCTCCCTTGTACATAAAATGCCTAGTTCTTGTACAAATGGTTCATACATAAATATACTCTGAATTGAAGAAAAATTCAAACATGTAAAAGGGAAATGTATCTGTTAAAGAAGCACAAGTAAAAAAGCTTGAATAGATTAGCATTTACTTCTGAAAATATCAAAATTACAATTTGAATTACAGCTAAATTTGATTCATCTGTGACTAGAGAATAATGAGATTTATAAAGTCTGTTTTTCAAAGCATATACACATATCAATGACATTAGATGATTTCTCATATAGACAATTATATATAGGTATAACTATGAATGAAATCTGAAACCATCAAAAACTAGACTTACAAATACAAAATTACTGTTACTATATCAGTGGCAGTAGAAAATATGGAATGAGTTGGGTGTTTAATGTAAAACTGTCTGACATTGATGCTAATTGCAACCAATGGACCCCTTGCTGAGATTTGTAACTTTAACTTTTTTGTATTTATTTACCCATATATTCTTATTAAAATCATTTATTTAACTTTTGCATCTTGTAAAAAGTGGCCATGAAAATGCTGCAACCCCTTCCCCTAATCTAAACAAAGGATGCCTTTAAATTCCCTTGTAACATAAAACTTGCTGCTTGAGCACAAGTATTTAATATCGTAGATAGTGCTAAACTTTAACTATTTTACCGATCAACTATAAGAATATTAATGCCAAAATGAAACTAATGCAAAGTTTTTTGGTATACTACAAGCTAAACATATTCTGATTAAAGTATCTGAGCTTTATAAATTAAATTGCACCAATAAGTATGGAAGCCCACAGGGACTGGAAGTTCAAATAAATGGGAATTGAGAATCAACAAGGACAGTATATTAAGATTTTTTACATTGATAGGGTACTAGTATATCTAATGCTTTGGATCTGAGAAAATTGACTCATTTTAGATTATTTGGGCCCCATTATTTTTCAAAGCACTATTAGCATAATTAGTTAATTAGTGGAAACTGAAAACATCATTTAAGCACAATGTTTCCAATGCAGATAAACAGTATAAAAGCAGATCACTTCTCAGTGATAAAGATAAATTTATGCACTTGTTTCAACATAATTTTTGAAAAACACTAGCAAATACACAAGACTAAATTTTACTAACAAACTGATTAAGCTAATGTAGCTTTGAACAACCAGGTCCAGTTCTTGGACCAATATAGATGTATCATGTAATATATTGGTCCATAAAAATTTATTGGTCAAGGCCCATTTGTTTTCTAAATGCTTCTAATAATTATTAAGTTGCCAGTATACAAAAAATTGAGACTGGTCCATTAGACTAACAGCAGATAAAGGTCACTGGCCGAGGGGAGAAATCTAACAGTCTGAGATAACATATTATACCAGTTTTATATTTACAGCACTAGACGGCCGTTTCGGAATACAATTCCTCATCAGTAGTGCTTGAACCAAAATTATGAAACCAAAATTATTTTGAAGATGTTGAAAAGCTACCCAAAGGACCAAACTATATTGTAAGACCATTAGATTTTTAAAGTCAAAGTCAATGGCCTAGACAGTCTGAGACCATTAGACTTTAAAAGTCCCAGGGAGGGGAGAAATCTAGCAGTATAAGACCAAAAGACTTTTAAAGTCCCATTATGCTTTGAAAAACAGATTTATGTTCACATAAAGCAAATGAGATCATCATTGTAATATTATGGCTAAAAGTACTATGACAGCTAAATAAAGAACAATCTGTGGTATTAAGAGCACAGTCACTTCATGTTTTCTGTGAATTTAAAAATGATAGGAATCTATGACCTAAAGACTTTTTCAGAATTCATTAAAACACATCAAGTTACTTCAGATGAACTTAGCTGAAAAAAGTGATATTAAGATCAAATTCTTAGAAGGAATTGAAATTGTGTTTTACCTTTGAAATCCATAAGATCTTAATAAAGGATAATTACATAATTAATACAAATTTTACTGCATTAACAACACTGTTTATTTTCAATAAAGGAGCATGTTTATATAAGACTCTATTTGTCCCCCAAAAATCAATAGTATCATATATAACTGAAACACTAGTTTAAACTTTGAAATGTACAGCAATATCTATTTGCAAAAACTATATAACAGAATTGATTTTAAAGTATTGTTGTAGAAGTTGTATTTCAGTATAGTAAAGATGACTAATCCCCCCCCCCCCCACCCACCCACCCCCCCATTTCAGTTGTTTTGTAAATGTTTCACTATTTGTGTACTTTGTCAGTTAACTTCTACAAAAAAGTATAGTTTGATTTGGTTGGCAATCACATTTGTGTTGTGCCATCAACAAAAATGTGTCCAAAAAGAGCAATAAATTGATGAAACACAACACACAATGCCAAATTCAATAATGCCATTTTGATAGAAATACAAAAATGTAGTTTCATCTCTCAATTTTGATCTCCAAAATCGATCATTATTATAATCTTTATGTCTATCCCATTTTGGTGACCAAATAAAAGTTCCTTATTTCATATACTCCTTTTACACAAAAATTTCACAATAACTTGTGATTATTTAACTAATAAATTCCTTTTAAAATAGGTTCCATCTTATAACATTCTATTTTCCATAGTTACAACCATTTTCAGAATAATGTGAAAATAAAATGTTAAAAAATCTCACAAATTTGTGCGATAACCACATTTAGATTGCACATGTATTGATATTAGTATCCAGGTTTAGATAAAATTCACGTGTAACATTTTTGACTTGTCAAACAGTGTTATTATAAGTAATGTTGTTTAATTAAAACACAGTCAACCCTGACTTTGAAGCCACCCAATGAACACAATAAAGTAGCTGTTATGGACAGGTGACCCTTATATATATGGACAGGTGACCCTTATATAACATGAATCAAGAGCAATTTGGATAAACTTTTACTGGCCTTTAAAAGCTGGTGGCCCTTATACAGAGGTGGTCTTTAAGACAGGATTGGCTGTACATGTTACATCTCCTTCCAAAGTTTCTGAAACATTACTTGTTTACAATAATAAATTATCATTGTCCATAATCAATGACATAATGTAACCTATACCACCACTACAGTATTATTTGCTGTTATAGAACTCTTTAATTTTTAAATTCAGGTTAAGTGTACCCAGTACAGTCAAACCTATATATTAAGGCCATCAGGGAGCCAGTAAAGTGGCCTTCATGGGCTGGTGGCCCAGGTTCAAATAACATGAATCAAAAGTAAATGGGATAAAAAGTTTACTGGCCTTTAAAAGTAGGTGGTCCTTATATAGAGGTTGCCTTTAAGGCAGGTTTGACTGTATATTAAACAAGGTTCATGAGCCAGAATACTTGGACTTTTAACAGAATCATAGTGTGTGTTAAAGTTAAAATATACTAAAAATGGGTTTCAAATATAAACATTTTATAGGTAGGAATCAAAATTATATTTACTTTCTTAAAAATATTATTACTATTTCACATTTAACACGGACAAAAAGTTTATAGTACAAAATATTTTAATGGAGTCCACCCATCTACCATCCAATGCTCCCAAACATTTGTGCAAAAATAATACCGGTATATCTGTTGAATATATTTCCAGAAAACTGTAACAAAAATTTTACATAGCCAGTAGAAAAAATACCTGTAAAAATTTTGTATCAAGAGATCAAAAAGGTAACTGGTAACACCAGTTTGTAATATTCAAGACGAGTAATATACAAAGTCTCATAAATCTTGCACCATAATAAAGTAAAATATACATTAAATAACTACCTAGATATTCAAATTACACAGCAAATTAACACTATTATTTCAAAAAAATTACTTACCATATCTTAAGATTCAAACTATCCAGAGAGAGTCAAGTAATTGGCAAAATCAGAAATATGAAAAACATTATGGAAACATTAGATTTCTAACAATGTGATTGGATGGGGAAAAGGAGCTTCATATTTTACACGTTACGATTGGATGAGACTTATTCACAAAAACCAATAAAGATCTGAGTTTGTGCAGAGTGTTCATGAGTATGCAAATTTGATTTTCTAGTTCTGGTCATTGTTAATATGTGTATAAATGCACAATGGCTGATCAGGATATGGTCCAGACACTGAACTTTGAAAAAATGTAAGAAAATATGTATGCAAACTGAAAATATCTGTTAAATTCAAAATTTTTATCACATTTTTTTAATTAGAATTCAGTTTTTTTTTCTTCAAAAAATAAGTACAAAATGAAACTTTAATATTTATGATTAATGTACTGAAAAAAGCAAAATACAGTCAAGTATGATAGTGCAGTCCTTGTGTTGTCATTAAATGAACATGTCGTTCCATTGTTTTATTTAATGAACATGTGGTCATACCATTTATTTATTTGATGAATATGTCATCCCATTTATTTATGTATGCAAGACATCTTTATATAATACATAATAAAAATGAGCATTATGGTAATAAAAACACAACAAATTACCTTTCATTCATGAAGTTTGTTGATTTCAGCAAAGCATTTGAAACTGTAGCTAACACATTATTTAACCGTTTTTCTTATTATCAAATATTTGAAAAGTATCCAACACAAAAAATAAGATTTTCATTTTTCAAAATAAATTGGGTAATGCATGCTTTCAGCAAAAATGAACTGATACCAATACACAAGAAAACTGACTTTATTATGTGGGAAAAAATGTGCAAATTGGAACTACATTTATGTCAAATAAAATGTACTGAAAATATCACAATCAACATGCTGTCATGAAGCTTTCAGTAGTTATCTCAAAATGTTTTAAAAAAGGACTGACATTTATTTTTTTATAAATACTAAAGTATCTTGTGGAAATGGCCACACATTTCATTTGATAGATAAGAGGTGATTATCATTCTGGAACACCTGGTCCTACTTCCCTGGTGGAAGTTCAAATGTTTAACTTAATATGCCACTTTTCAAAGCTTTTAATTTGCTTTTGGGATTGTGGTTAAGACATGGTCTGGTATGTTTGTCTTCGATTTATAATATAATGATAAAAGTGGGAAAGTGGTTTTCATTTCATTCATTCAGAAACCTCTAATACATAGGTTTAAAAACAGTTGAGTGGAATAATGGTGTCTAACATCCCAGTGAATAATATTTCACTTATATTGCGACATCGCCAGGTAAAGGCAAAGGTGCAGAATTTTTGCCTGTGTGTTGTACTGATGTCATTATACAGCAGGGTTCCTTATTTTGCCATGCCTACCGTGACATAAGACCTCATTTTTTTTAAGTTCCTAACAGAAAGAACTGACTTTCATTTTGTAATGCTGAGTGCTTGGCGAAAGAACAGTCACTACCCACTTTCAAGTCTTGGGTTAGACCTGGTTGGGGTTCCAACCCATGACCTCCCACTTACAGAGCCAGCACTCTACCAACTGATCTAACACAGTGGTGGATTTATTTAGAAACTAAACCAAACATTATGGGAGGAGCTGGTGTTCCATTTACAGTTTATATACATCATTAAAGCTAACAACATTAGTGGATATATCAAAATGAAGTACATTTGTAGTTCAGTCTAAGATTACTCAGATTCCGCTGAATTGGAATACAATATTAAAATATATAAATTATAATATAGATTTTTTATATGAAAGCAGTGTTCAATCTAGAAATATAGTTGGAAGAGTCATTCTGGCCCAGGTTTTGAGAAATCTTGGGATATGTTTTCAAAAATTGTGTCAACATGATAACATAAGAGATAGAACTGGATTTATTCAAAACTCAACCAAGACTAAAGGGATAGACCAGGGATGGCCCACAGATAGTATTTTGGTTGGACAAAATTATTATTTTGGGGTCAATGGCAGAAGGGCCCCTTCAGGATTGAACATGTCTCTAGAATCAAAGAAAAGTCCTATTACATGTGTAAGAGTTTCATTTGTCGAGTCAAATCAGGATCATTGAATCACTGCTAAGATAAGTCTTATCGAGCCAAATTAACCCACATCATTTCAGTCCATTTTCAAAAATATTTTAAGATGACTACAGTGGTATAAAATTCTACCTTAACCAACGAAGGCAAACTAAGGTAGACCAAAGGTAAATTCCTGAGTTGTGTGAAGCTTAAATCATTATTATGATACGCAACGTGGAAGAACAAGTCAAATACAAGATCAAATGATAATAATATCAAATGTGTCCTAAAATAACAAAAAAGCCCATGAAACTTAATGCTCACCTGAGTAGATATATTCTGAATTTCTGTTTCACAGGTCTGGGTATTGATACAGTATACAGTACTCTTCTATATTATAAAATGTCTAAATTTAAGTCTCAGTTTCTGCATTCTGTGATAATTGCATCAATGCAAATTTTCTGTAACAGCTAGGTCCAAATTATTTGAAAAAATATCATAACTTAATCCAAGTACCAGTCAATTGAAATTTCTTGGAAAATTGTGTGTAATTTAGCTGTTGCAAACACAAGTGACTGATTTACATGGAGAAAGAATTTAAAATGTAAAGGTGGGACACAGGGACGACGACGACTGACAGTTAACCATCGCAATAGCTAACCTAAGACTATAGCTCAGGTCAGCTAAAACTAATTGGAGACTGAACACAGATATTTTGGAAGTCAATTTTTGTGTTTTTTAAGTAAAAGCTACAGACAAATTCAACTAATTTTTAACAAACTGTAATAAAGCTGCATTTTGAACATCTATATTAACAAGCTTTTATAACACTGTAATAATACTACTAATATTTATAGCAAATAATAAACACTGAAGATCTCAATGTACTCATTTATATCAATGATCAAATCCAAACTTTAAGTTCACTAATTTACTTGTTATAAATTCATGTGGAAAAACATGCACTGGCGAGAACTTAATCTTTGGTCCAGAAAAAAATAAACAAAAAATAAAAACAATGGGATATTTTCTTCTGACAAACAAATGAAAAAAAAAAAAAAACAAAACAAAAACCAGAATATATTCATCTGAAGTTGTAACTTCATCATCAAGTTACATCAGTATCATCATCATTCAAGCACTAGACTAATTATAATCACACAAGTTACAACATTTATTTAATCTGTACATAATAAACACTAAAACATACTAAATAGATCCGTGTTTGTCTGCCCTATTTGTATAATGTTGTAGCGTCGTCATGATGACATTTACATCTTAATATCCACACATCATGATTGACACAGACATATCTGTACAATGAATGGATGGGAGGAATATTACTCTACATATACATATTATAATACAGCCATACTTTGATAACTCTCAAGTCCATTGGAAATCAATATTTATTTCAAATTTTCTGTCTAATATTCAGTTTTATAATTCAAAGATAAATTTTGTTATGTAAAATAGTGAAATTTTTAATTACTTGGAATTCATTGAATTCAATTTTTACTTTAAATTTTCTATTTGAAATTCAGTTTTATAATCCAAAGATAATTTTGTCAAGCAATAAAGTAAAAATTTTAATAAATTGGCATTTAATTTTAGTTCAAATTTTCTATCTGAAATTCAGTTTTATAATCAAAGATAATTTTTTTTTTTTTTTGCTACAAAGTGAATGAAATTTTTAATAACTTGGAATTCATTGAAATTCAATTTTAGTTCAAATTTTCCATCTGAAATTCAGTTTTATAATCCAAAGCAAATTTGTCTCAATTGTTGTTATCTAAAATAATAAAACTTTCAATAACTTAGAAACGATTAGACTTTGATTTTGACTTCATATTTTCTGAAGTGTTAGTTAAATAAAATCAAACAATGATGAAGAAAATACAACGTAACCACTAAATACTTTGATCATCCATTGGGAACAAATGTTGACTTTTTATGCACCAAGGCTAAATGATGACTTGCTAGTTGATGGATCGCTGGCCACGCCCACAATGTTCTGACAAAAGCCTGGCATGCTTAAAAATTACACACAGAAAGAATGAAAACTCGGCCTGAATTGTGTCATTTAATGACGTTACTGACACTATTACATCATTAGTTGCTGAGACGCTGCTTTGTACCGTGATGGTGGCTATGCAGTATTGAAACATAAAAGGCATGGCGAGCGATACCTCAGTTATCCATGGTGTTGGAGAGTAATGACCATCAAGTTATCAAAGTTTTACTGTTTGTCATAAAAAATTATGTACTTAGTATTTCAACTGAAAATTTTACACTGGAAATAATGGGCATCTAAATCAACAGTTTAATCTGGAAAGACACTCATTACAACCAGGACTATAAGTTGTTTTGATTCTGTGGAATAGTTCATTCCCATAAAAAAAATTTAAAATCATACATCTCCTTTTCTATGAAATATGACAATGGTGAAGTTTTAAATTGATGGAATTTCTATGGAAATATGGATTTATTTGTTTATGGAAATCAACCAATCCAAGGACAAAACTAATTCTTTATACCAATTTAAACAAAATTGAAATACATTATAATCAGTTTCTTTTGTGGGAGGGAGGGGGCAGACTCATGATCATCCATATTGGGATATAATAATAACAATAATAATATCAAGTTAATGCCGAATCCAGCAGCATCTTTGGCATTGCTCATACAGTGCCATTGTCACAGCCACATCAATAAAACCCTAGTTAAAGTTCCACAATCATTCCAATTTAAGATTTTACCTCATACCAAAATAAGGAATTTTTGACAAGAAAATAATTTTTTTTCATGATCTGAACAGAAAATCTGATAATTAAAGTGCAAGGGACTTAGATTCTGACCTGCAGTTTACTGTGTTCATGTTAACAAATTTGAAAAGAGGTAGAAAACCTCTGTTTGTTACTGGGTCGAGTTGGCCAGCATACCATGTGATCAATACCCCTTAACGTTTGTGTGAAACATTTTGGAAATCATTTATGTAGATGTTTTTGAGTATAGGGCCATTTTTACGAGAAAACATGGACTGAAGCAAGTCCATCTCTGATGGAAATAATTGTTCCAAAGAAACTTTATGGCATCACATGATACACTGTTGAACCCCACTGGAAACAATGCTCGACATTGTAAAAAAAAATCTGAAAACCAAAGTACAACATTGTAAACTATACAGTACAACTGTAGTACTTTTCAATGTTCAAACGTAAGCATGACATATAAACCACTTGTATAAATTGGGCAAAATAAGTATGTTTAAGACAAAAGGAAAAATTGAAACCCCCCAAATTGATCTAAAATCATGACTTAATGCGTGAACCAAAAGAGTACATGTAAGCAAGAGTAAATTTTTAAGGCTGTACATAAAAGCATTAGTTCAGGTATAAAACTAATAAGTTATTCTCCACATTTAACACCCTTTATTTCAAAGTATCCCAAAAAAGGTACAGTTGTCAAAATCTCCCTAATTTATCTAAATCAAAATCTTACATTAAGGAATGATCGTGAAACTTGGGTCTGGCCTTTACCAAAATAACAAGACCAAGCAAACAAATCTTTGACTATTCTTGTTTGTTAACCAATTCAATGTTTAACAAGACGTTTTAAATAGTTAACCAATTCAATGTTCAACAAGACGTTTTAAATAGTTAACCAATTCAATGTTCAACAAGACGTTTTAAATAGTTCATTCAAATTTTAAAAGTTTCTATGAAAAAATCAAAACCAACCTTATTTTTTAAAGAGAATTGAATTTCTTAATAAAAAAAATCAAATCAAATCTGAAATGCCCTGCCTGATTGTAATAGAGCAAAGTGACAAATGTTTCATTTATCTAAATAATAAAAAATAGCATGAAACTGAAAAGACTACTTTTCAGCAAATAGGGGTTATCTGTGTACCAGGTTAACCTGTGAGGGTAAATATTACTTATATATGACAAGATGGAATCTGTCACATTATTCCAAAAATATGTCAGAAAGGTTTCCACACCAGCAGAAAGGATAGTTAAACGCAAACGTGTAAGGTTATCACATGGTACACTGGTGAAGCTATTCCTGATATGATTTTACACAAGATTAGAACCATATATCCCAATATTTCTAAGCTCAAACCGTTTCTTGAAGAACTTAGTCTCTGTACTTATCAATGAAGAAAATTTATTTTGTAATTTTGCAGCAATCAAAACTTTTTTACAAGAAAACAATTTAAAATGTTTACCAATCAAAAGGTTTATGTGAAAAAAATAATTTTTTGGTACAAATCAAATTCATTATGTTTTTGTATGTATTTATACGAAGGATATTTGAATCAGACTTAATCAAAAGAAAATACTAATATCTTTTCATTAAAATCACAAGCAATAGTTAAATCCATGCTGATTAATGCTGCTGAGCTTGTTTCGTTTATGATGACACAACCTTGGTATCAACATTACGGTATAAACAGTAAGAGGTTAGACAAGCCCAATCTGTAAATCTACTAACTTGTAACCAATATACATCAATAAGAAAACTTCAACTTTAAAATTTGATGCCAATGATTAAACAAGAGCATGATATTTTAGCAATTTTGTTAGAAAATGCTTTTAAAAGTATAAAAAGTACTTTAATCTCATACAACATTAATCAGCATGAATTAAGTCAATATCTTCGAGATTCAAAATGCAAATACAAAACAAACTGAGATTCTGACCAACAGATTATTGACTGGCAGACTGGCAGACTGACAGACTAACTGAAAGACTAACTGATAGACAGGCAGACAGACAGACAGTCACACATTATCTTGTTACCTGTCCTTATACTTAGTGATGCCCAGGTAATATTTTTTTCTTTTGAATTGTGTTTAAATATTTAAAACTATTAATATTTAATTAAAATGAAATTTTCCAAAAAACTTATCATTACCAGTAATTTCACCTTCTATATGCACAGTTTCAAGTAGATCGAAAACTAAAAATTAAAAGAATTTTTTAAGTTAATTGGGTACCATGGCAATCCATTTTTATACCACACAATACTCCCTGTTATTTGTGTAGACCTTCTTTATCACTTTCATTCACTATATATAGACTTGCTTTATTTAATGTTTTCTTACATTTTTCTGCAATCAGTGAATAGCATAGTTGTACACAGACACGAGGGAGAACCATGTGGTACGTAAATGGACTTGTAGGGAAATTCTTATCTTGATGGCTTATCAAACATGAACAAACACTTGGCATCCAACGGCACACATGCCATTTGATAACACATGTGGCAAAGTAGAATATGCATGTGGCTTCAAACTACACATAGCACTAAAAAACATATGGTATCTGATGGCACATGTGTGATCTACTGACACACATGGCATCAAAATGCCATACATATGGCATCTGATGACATTTGTGTGATCTAATGACACGCATGGCATCAAAATGTCATACATATGACATCTGATGACATTTGTGTGATCTAATGACACACATGGCATCAAAATGCCATACATATGACATCTGATGACATTTTTGTGATCTAATGACACACATGGCATCAAAATGACATATTTATGGCATCTGATGGCATGTGTGATCTACTGACACAAATGACATCAAATGACATATACATATATATGTTATCCAATAATAGCAATGTACATAGCACTGAAGTCATACATGCACACGATATTGGATAATATGTGGTACTTGACCACATGTGGCATCAAATAACATGTGCATGACATTGGATAGCACTTTTCTATTTCATTTGCTTCTATTAGAAGAATGCATAGTTTTTTCCATTATCTTCTTCTTCCTCTGTATAACAGCACAGTATGATAAATCTTATTGCATAATGCCAACATAAACACACAAATTAAGGGAACAAAAATGTCTGTAAAATCACTCTTCTACAGAGCCAAATATGATGATATAATACTTAAGGTTTAATATAATTACAAGTCTGCTTATTTTTAACATTCTCCACCGGAAACAAAAATACGACGGCAACAAGTGGAAAAAAAAATTCACAAATGACATAAAGGAATATTCCTGTTCTTTTTTCTGTTCGTTATTTATCCATTTGTTCTTTTCTTCGCCATTTCTTGAGGTAGCATTTGGCCTCAAAATATCATCATATATCTAGTCTTCATCTCCTCACAAACACAAAAACCTGGTATATTTATTTGTCGGTTCTGACCTGACAAACATCATAAATAACCTAAATTTCACTTACGGTGAAACTGATAATGCCGATAGTTTTTTTTTATGATTTAAAACGATGAAATAATAATATTGTCTTGATGAATTCATAATCTCTAAACATTTAAATATATATATGTATATATATATATATATATAATGTTGATTATTCATAATAATAATTCATTTTATCAACTGACTACTAGTAACACACAATTTAAATCTCACTAAGACAGTTTTACGGCAGACTTTCGTTATGGGAACGAAACCAAAACGACAGTGGCAAGTTTAAGCATTAAAAGATACAAACACATTATTTCTCACACTTTTCTTCCAATATTTCAATTTTTATATATATTATTATAATGATATCCATTCTCACACTTTATGAAGTAAACTATGAGTCCCTGTCAGATTTATCTAAGTTATGGAACATCAACCATCCTATCTCTCATGTTTTTTGTTTTCATTTATTTGAAGTATACAGTTTATCATATATAAAACAGCTGTTAACATAAAACCAATCCTGTATGGTCTCTGATTATGATAAACTGTATGTGTGGACTCTTTTTTATGGTTCACCCTATCATCTCCTTCTTCATCTGTGATACTTAAAACCCAGTGTCAGTGAGCTTCTCGATTCTGGAATGGAAAAAAGTATTTTCATTATAAGAATCATACCTGAGATTTTGACTCTTAAGAATGTCAGTAATGGTGTCCCTTGTAATGATTTTGAGATCACTCATTGTCGGTCATAATGATTGATAAAAAAGGTGACAATGTTACCAACTTCATGATAAGAATCACTCAAATCATAGAGAAAAGCCAAAGCAGATTCAAAAGATCTGAGTAGGCACTAGCCAGTCATATAGGCTCAGGAGATAATGTTCCCTAGGGGAGACAATCCTCCATATTTACCTCAACCAAGGGCACTATTTATTTTAGTATACCCAACAAAAAAGGCATTCTCTTTTAGCTTTTATTCTGGAAATGTGGAATATTCTCAGTGAAATAGTAAATTCGGTGAATTAGAATCCTCTGCCAGTAGGTACGTTTTCGTGATTTAGACTTGTGTCCCAAGGGCAATAACTCCCAGAAAAATGAGGAAACAACTTGGGTAAATGATATGCATCTCCTATCAATATTGACGTTTTGCATCAAGTTTTGTGAAATAGTACTTCATAGATATGGATAATAACTCAGGAAAAGAAGTGTCTGGACAGTACAATTTAAGGGCATATATCAATTTTTTTATAAACGTAAAACAAAAATGCTAAATTTCAAAAAATGAAAACATTGTTAGTTTAAGACTATAGAAAAACAAAAATATCACATCAGATTTTGGTTCTAGTCGTGCGTTTAGAAAATTTAACAGGTTTAAGTTTTTCAGTCAAGGGGCCATAACTCCAGTCAAGGGGCCATAACTCCCAGGAAAATGAGCAAACCAATTTGGGTTAATATGATATGCACATCTCCTATCAATGTTGATGCTTTATACAAGTTTTGTGAACTAATGTTTCACAATTTTGGTGAATTTTGACAAACAAGAATTGTTTGGACACTGCAATTTGAAGGTATATTCCAATTTTGTCAAAATTTAACGTAAAAAGCCTTTAACCCATTTTTCGAGCAAATTTCACAAAATGAATAAATCATTAGTTTAGGACTAAAAATGAATAAATTATTAGTTTAAGACTATAGACAAGCCAAATATCACATCAAACTTTCATTCCAGTCATGAATTTTAGAAAATTAATCCGTTTTAAGTTATTCACTCAAAGGGCAATAATTCCCATGAAAATATCCAATTCAACACAATTAATAATATGCTCATCTCTTATTGTTATTGATGCTTTGCTACAATTTGTGTTACAAAAACATATCATCTACAGCTCTTTGTACCACAGTAACATAATCCAATTGTTATCGCTTTGGGTTGTACATTTTTCTAGTAAACTGCTTATGTGAACTAATATCGACATTTTACATAAACATGCAGATAATTTTCTTTTGAAATTATGAAAAAAATCTGAATGCACATAAAATATACAAGGAACAAATATATAGGAAAATATTAAAATTATCTTTACTTTAGATACAGTATTAAAAATATACATAGTCATATATAAATAAAACCTGCATTATCTCCCCTGAAAACATAAGACCTACATTATTTCCCCTTACAATGGCATGCATATATACATGTAGAATAATGAAAATATCTATACCCACCATTTGATTGGTTATAATGTGATACTATGACACACAATCATCAGATGTAGACCCGCCTTCATTCCGGCACATACCCAGACAACTCTAAATATATTTTAATAACAAAACTATCTTGTCAATATCTTGCAAATGATCTACATGAAATATTTCAATGTCATAGATAGGGGCTCAAAAACTTGTCTAAGTGTGGTTTTTGTGAATGAAAAATTTGGACAACTTTTTCCTGTTTTTACCGAATACATGTAATGGATACAATTAAGACAGATTAATGGTGGTTACCTTTTATGCCTTAAAATAAACCATAAAAATTTTATCAATTTTATCAATTTCTAATTCTATAAGGTCAAATGTATTCCTGAAAACATGCATGAAGATTTAAGATTTATCTCAAGTAAGAAATAAATGATATATTTGATTAGTAGTGAATTATGATGTCATATATACATGTATATAAGCATGCGATCTAAACACATAAGCAAGCAAAACATACAATTAAACATACATTTTTTTTGCATTCAGATTTAAATGTACCCGTTATCATGTCCACTATTATACACCTAATTGTAGTCTAGGATCTAATTACTGATCTATATCCACAGTGCCAATCAAAGAAATAAACCTGTTTTTCCTGTAATTTTCTACATCCCCCCCCCCCCCCACCCCAATTTGACAACCTGATTAAAACTTGGAAATAACATATGTACATGTATATGTAATTGCTTACAATGCAAGCCTTAAGAGGCAAATAAAAAAACAACATTATCTATCTTGTAGTACAAAGGCAACAAAGGTACTATCTGATTTCATTAAGAGTCTATGTTGGTAAGTTTTGACTCAAGTCGCTACTGGCCCTGAATGATATATATAACTCAAATTGCTGCTGGCACCATTAATTGTAGATATGTTACATTGTGAACAAAATCATGACCTTATGGTATTAATTGGACAATACCAATAACAATGATGTTTCAAGTTTAGAAATTTAATATTCCATTCAAGAACCTTACACGAGGTGCAAACCATGATAGTAACAACTTTGATTGGTTGGATGGCACAGATATTATGGCAGAAAATTTGACGAAGCTTTGATATTTATATCACTTAAAAAACTCAACACATTAGCATGCTGATAAAGTCAATACATGCATAAGCTACAAAAATACATTCTGAACAGTCACACATATTATATGGCTATCTATAAATTCATTTATTACTTGTTAAGGAACTTGAAAATCACAAAAAAAAATCCTATAATATCACTAATGACAATATGATGTTACACAAGCAAATATGATGTTACAGAAGCAACAACAAATAATTAAGTGTCATTTATTTGAGTCTGATAGTGAAAATAACAAATCACACACACACACACACACACACACACACACACACACACACACCAATAACATTGCATATCAATAATTTTAAATATAATGGATTCTTGCGCCCTGTGATTGCCAAACAAACACATAAACATTACAATGCAAACATACATATAGTATATCGTGAAGCAAACATATAAAATATAGTGTTAAAAAGCCATGATTAAAATCTGGTGAAGCTAAGACAATTATTTTGTTGTTGTGTTTGTTTACATATATTTGTATATTGCAGTCATAATGAGGAAAGTGAAAGAAACAGTAACACCCAAAGAAAACTGACCTTGAGCAAGCAAATTGACGAAATCCCTCACATTAACATTTGTTTAGTGATCCAAACCTAGGAGATGAGAAACAAGGTGTTCCCTACTGGTACTTAAATAACAGGTAGATCATTAAACAACAAAGTCAATGGCTGTTAGAGAAAAAGCAAAGCCAATCTGCATATCAGGTTCCCTAAACTTTTGACCGAATACTTTTAATTATTATTTTTAATGTTATTATTTTTTAAGGATGAGTGTTGGTTTCCACAATCATGCACAATGGGTGGACATGGACAAGTGATACTTTCACTGGATTGGTTGTGGGTTCAAATCTCACTCGGGACTTGGAAATTTTCTGAGATGATTTTCATTTCCTACCCATACTAGAGCTGTAAAAAGCTCGTTAATCAGTAGTCTTTCGGATGAGACCCAAAACTAAGGTCCTGTGTCTCAGTGCAGACTAAAGACACCTTTGTAGAATTTAAAACAAGAGTAGGCCACCTGTATTAGAAGCATTTGAAACAGACTAAGCAACATAAACCAAACCTAAACCAATGCCAGGGGTGTTGGTATAAGCAAATATGTAATGTTTACATGGAAAATAAGAGAAATAGATGTGTGAGCAATGCAGAGTGCTCAACATAGGCATATACTGATTTGTAAAACATCATTTAAGAAGTTTACAATCAATTTAAACGAGCTATAATTATATTTTAGTAATATAGTCAAAACATTAGTACCCCTAACCTTATTAATACTTTATCTAAAAATTAGTGCTGTATAGTTTGGTTTTTAATTAAGAGAATAATTTGGACAAAGTGATATTTTAACCAATCTATTGTATAGAGTCTGTTAGCCTTATATGAACTCTAGATATGTGTTTAAACAGTCCAACATTTTTACTCATTCGGTGATTATCAAAGTTGCTTGCCTGATGATAGACAATATTTGGTTAAGCAACATTTTACCAAATTTTCAGTTTTCCACCTTAATATTGGTTTGCAAGTCTCATAGAAGTAAGCAGATATGGAAGTGATTAAGTGTTTCCAACTTATTTGATATTAGGAACCAGCATGGTATTTAGTTACACAAGATCTATTGAAAGTTGGTGGTTATTAGAATAGTCTTTCAGATCAGGCTAGAATCTTTTATTCCAAGTCCCAGTACCTACAACAGACCCCTTAATGGACTTTAAAAAAGAAAGCTATATCTGTTGTTGTAATTAAAACAAACTGCTCCCTGAGATCATCGCAGATGGTTTTACATGACACCTATTGTTTAAACAAGTATATGGAATCCCATGACTAGACCTATTGACCTTTTGGTAAATACAAAGTGAAAGTAGAAATTAATATTTGATGCACCATGGAATATTTTACTTATTCTGGCTTTTGTTGTTAAAACCCACACACCATTAATTATTAATGTTATTTTTGTTATTTGGTTTTTACAAAGGCATCAAGCAGTTGAATAATATTCAAATTCACTGGATAATTTTCCAATCACAAAGTTTGAATTTCTAGGGGACAATGTCAAATTTTTGAGCCCCTGTACATGTGATATACACAAAAGCATTAAATAAAAGAATTTAAGAAGTTGCATTTTTAATTACTTATTATGCATGGAAAAATTAAGAAATCTCGAAAATATTATTGATAAATGCATGAAATACACCAAGTAAAATTGTACATGAAATTACACTGACGAACATACAAACACATAGAGAAAAATCCAATCACACATGTATGTAACAACTAAATTGACAAAATCTAGCTAAAATATACATATACTCTGTACAAATTTTAAGATGAATTTAAATTCACTCCTTGCATCCTAGCAAAACATGCAGTCTGGGCTTTTTAACCTATATTCAAAATACTATAATAAGACACTAGCAGTGTTGATTTTGTCAAGTTGAATTGAGTAATGGTGTTTAACATCCTATTCAATTATATTTCACTTATATCGAGACGTCTTCAGTTATAGACAAAGGTGCAGAAATTTTGCCTTTAATCATGTCATGCCTTCCGTGACACAGTAAATCGTTTATTTTAAAAAGAGATTGACAACAGTTTACATAGTTTTAAAAAACACATCCAACAATCAACTGGCAATAAGGATCTACATTCAGCCCAGAATTTTTTTTTGTTTTTAAATGCCCTATGATATATTAATGCATGATAAATTATAAGTCACCAAGGATCCAGGACAATCTGTCTAGCTTGACAAAATTGTAATCCGAAAAACTCAAGTATGAAATTTAACAGGTCCAGATTTAAATATCTACACCAAAAAAAAGAGTGACTGGAGTTTTATGTCCAAGTCAAAATTATTTTACTTATACCAAATGTCACCATCTAGAACTAAATGCTAATGGCTTGGAGAAAGGAAAGTCACCGCCTAACTGCTACGTCTCCAGTTTGGGGTCACCTGGACTTGTATAAACTTTCTGTACTTTCTGGTGAAACATTAGCTCAAATATGTAAAACTGTCATATTAATTTGACAACACTAGCATGCTCAATTACTACAAATTCACTAGCTGCAAGTAAGTGTAATGCATTAAACCTCCGAGAAAAATTAAAATGCAATTTAGCAGTATGCAAGATAAAGTATAAACTATGAAGACAATTAGTCTTGTGATGGTTACTAATGAAAGGAAGTTGTCCCTTTGAAGAAGTGAAATTTCTTTGATATGTGTATACAGTTTGGACTTTGGGAAACAGGGCCTAATTTTTTACCCTGCATGATGCCGACCCAACAGCCTTACATATAGGTCAAAAATTCAAAAATGAAACATGATTCTACACACACTAATGAGTACATACATCACTCAAAATACATATAATATACAAATATGATACCTCAAGGAGCTGGAACCATACTTTTATGTGTCAGTGAAGTTTTTAGAAAGTGATGATTAGGTGGGATATCAGAAATAAAGGTGCAAAGACATGAATGATTATTTTCCATAGTTACGCCACCCCCAAGGAGACATCGAGAGAAAAAATATATTTGACATTAAAGGACTTGTTAAAGAAAACATTCACCAACAAACTTTTTGGATTCGTTTTTGAAACGGTTTAAAGTTTAATGTAAATTTAATGTAAATTTCATTTATTTGTCAGAAACTTATAATTTTTTTACAAATCAATGAAAATTTGAAATTCAATAATAAATCTACAAGTTTGGTTTTCCCTTGAAGCATCACACATATTAAAATGCATACACATAATAAATATACCCACCCTCCGCCTAAATAATCTTTCAAATAAACTTCCTCTTGAGGGAGGGGGAGGTTGATCTTCTACTAAATCTGGGGAGGGACCACCTTCTGCACCAAATAGATTAAGCTCTTTGAAACATTCTGTTTTCTAGCATCTGTAAATGTACCAAAAATAAAAATACAAATAAATAAATAAATAAATAAATGAAGGCAAATATCAATGAAAACCATTTGATATATTACATACAAAGATTTATGTAGTTGTCATATAACATACATTATACATTTATTGCACTTGAGTAAGGGAAATTTACCAACAACAAGTCATGCAAGAATATACATTTATGACTTGTTGTGCCCTTAGATAAAGAAAATTGAGAATTTCATTTTTTGTAACATTTTTGAAGCACCATAGGGTTATGAAATAATAATAAGATGAAATCAATCCAGCAGTTGTGGAGAAATTGCAATAAAACACAAAGCCACATTTTCATTACAGACAATATTTATTTTCTGTGTTTACTGTTTTTACATTATGTTTGGATTGTTCTAAGGGGCCTTTTGGCTTATGGAACATCATATAAAATGAGCTTATGAACAACACACTATACAAATAGCATGAACTAAAAGTGACATGATTATATATGTACCTCACTCTGCCACGGTATAGACACACTCCCTGTATTAAATTTACGGAAAAATGTGTCATCACTAGGATCCAAATTAACTCCCTTTACCGTAGAAAACTGTTCTATATCTAGAACATCTTTACAATATACTGCTCGAGGCTGAAAATACACAAACGAGTAAATTATAACATTAATTTTTGTTTTACTGTTCAAGGCTGAAAATACACAAACATGCACACAAAATTATCATAATACATTATGTCTAAATTTTTGTAGTACACTGTCCTACTTTTTCCAAATAAATCAAAATTATTATAGTTTCTTTTGATAAATTGCAGAATTCTTTCATAAAAACAAATTTTGACTAAAAAAGAAAATTTTACCACTTCTTTAATAAATAAACTAACATAGCAGATATATAAATTATACTTACATCAGGCTTAAATGGAGGTTCACATAAACATTTTTGTAAGCATTTAAAATTTACAGATTTAAAAAATGGGTGGGATTTAATTGATTTGGCACCAGCTTCGGAACAGCCTAGTCGATTCTCAGGATTTTTTTGTAGTAACTACAATAAAGAATATAAATGAAATAATAGTTAATGGTTATAAACATATATACAGGTATGTATATATTTTTCAAAATAAAGAAATCAATTCCACTTAGCTGTCAAGGGTGATAGGAAGCATAGAGTGAGACAAATATGCATCAAAGGCGTCCATGTTTGGGGGAGGGGGGTCTCCATGAGCAGTTATAGTTAAGAATTTGTATAAAATTTTGAACAACAGGGTATTTTACAAATATCCATTAGAAAGTGAGTGGTGTGCATGTGAGCGTGACTCTAAAGCACAATGCCCGGGACTTTACAGGCATGTTTCCATGTCAAGTTATGCTTTTCTATGTCATTCTTTTAAGCTCATTTTTGGGTGAACATGGCAAAATGGTACTGCCACTGACTTTCCTAGCTATGGATTGTGTGTTCGAACTTCACTGTGGACTTTGAGTTTGTTTAGACAATTTTGATATTCTGCACATACTGGAGCTGCAATAAGCTCATTACAGTCTTTTTTTTAGACTTAACACTGCGATTTCTTATCTCAGTAATGCTAAAGACACTTTTATGAAGAGAGTAGACTAGGCATCTATGACTGCTTGAGGACACTTACAACTAGATGTGATTAAAAAAGACAGCAAGGATATAAATATATAAGAAACTACTTGCAGCAATTATTCTATAAAATGTACCGACTAGCAAATTTTAGTCAAATTTTAAACTTGAAAATAAATTTCAAGCAACTTTTCATTATACACGTATATTTAAGAATTTATCATTACTTAATTTTATAATTGTTTTTTACTCTTCTACACTAGTGCTTATAGTGACTTTAAAATAATTAGTGCACTTTTCTAGTCTGTCATTAAGCAATGTCCATCATACTGGTACCTACATGTAGCAAACAGTAAAGGTCTGACAGGGAAAAATCCTTCCTCAACTGGGATGACACTATTAATGGTCACACTCCTTGAACTGATGGCTTAAAATATTAAACCAATTGGTCAACGCAGCTTCAGATCCAAAGTGTAAAATAAAATCTACAAACCTGTGTACATATAGTTCTACTATCCTCTGAGAATTTACTTGAATATGTTTCTGTATCTTCTTTTACCCTACGATCAACTTCTTCCCGTTTTACCTTTTCTTTTCTTGCTCGAAAAGGTCCCTGTAAAAATATAAACAAGACAATGAATTGATAGTAAACTAAAACCCTGGTAGAATCAAGAGGCCCCCTGCCAAATTTTTTTGTCAATCAAATTATTTAAATTAAACCTTAAATAGTCTAAGGCACTGTTATCCAAATCTATAGTAAAATCATTTCCATAGCACTTTTTGAACATGATCATCCCTTCATCATTTACCAGTAAGCCAAAATTTCCTTACTTTCTCTATCATTAAAGCACTACCAATCTTTATCTTACTTAATTTTCCCTCTATCATTTAAGCTCTACCAATCTTTTTCTTACTTACATTTACCTCTATCATTCATGCCTCATGAATCTTTATCTTACTTACTTTCCTTCTATCATTAAAGCCCCACTAATCTTTTTCTTACTTACTTTCCCTCTATCACTCAAGCCCCACCAATCTTTGTCTTACTTACTTTTCCCTCCATCATTCAAGCCCCACCAATCTTTGTCTTACTTTTTCCTCTATCATTAAAGTCCCACCAATCTTTATCTTACTTACTTTTCCCTCAAACACCCAAGCCCCACTAATCTTTATCTTATTTACTTTCCCTCTATCACTCAAGCCCCACCAATCTTTATCTTACTTACTTTTCCCTCCATCATTCAAGCCCCACTAATCTTTATCTTATTTACTTTCCCTCTATCACTCAAGCCCCACCAATCTTTATCTTACTTACTTTTCCCTCCATTATTCAAGCCCCACCAATATTTATCTTACCGTATATTTCCGTATATACGTCGCCCCAGTAGATACGTCGCACCCCCACCCCAGGCCAGCAAGCCCAGTATTTTCTAAAGGTCGTCTACATACGTCGCAGCCAAAAAATTGCCAGAGAACATTAAAGATTTGCTCGGCAAGAACCATTAATTTTCAATTCCATGAATAAAGAAACAAAAGCTTTTACCGGTGTTATTTATTATTTTTCTTCTTAATAAATATTGTTTGAATAGCTTGTGTAAATTAAACAAGTATGTAGATATTATTTTTTACATGTATGGATACAAACGATGAAGATTGCTTGAATATAACATGTACTTTTTGGCTCCCGGTCTTGAGATCGGTTAATTCACATGTTGTTGTCACCGACAAAGGAAGTCAAAGTTTGATCATGCGCAAAGGTTGCGATATGTATTGCATAATTTGTTAAAACAAGGGGGTCGCTTATAGCGTTATTAGACTCATGTTTCAGATTTTACAATACTGGACTGTCGATATTATGTTGAAGTTGACGATCTATTGCTTACCGGGGGATAAATATCGCCATTTTATATTGTTCAGAATGACATGTGGTTTTCCATTCAAGAGTATTGGTCAATAACTACGACGACCTCCGGTTGTTTGAACTTTTGTGAAAGAATAAGTTGTATTCATTTTTTGTTGCGTTTAAAATCTAAACATATCGTTAGAATTGCAAATTAAATTTTAATAATTTTTTTTAATATCCGATCAGCGATTGTCGAATTCTGACACTTTTTACTTAAAACCGACAGATACGAAACTGCCGTATGACCTCTGACATAGGAATATATAATTAGTGTTTGTAATGGCGGCGCTTTCTTCTTCAATATATAAACATAGGTACCGGTAAACATGGACAATTATATCAAAGGATAAGTTAACGGGAATGGCTTCAATCATTAAACAAACAAGATACACGCGAGGTGTTACCGGGAAGACTTGATTATTTAAAGTTAATTACAGGTGACCAGGTATTTACTTCTTTGCCGACGGCTATTCTGTTACACGTGACAACTTGACAGTGAGACTCATACTTACCTTAATTAATCAATTATTTGTTTATTTCAAAAACTTTATTGGTCAAATTTAATAATAAAAAATATCACATATAATAATATATTATACAAAATATAATAAAGAGCAAAATTTACTTTCAACTAGAAAATTACCGTAACTTCCGGTTTGTCGATCTTCTAAAATGCCTTGAAAATTCGAGACAGATTATCAAAATATTTTAATGTCGGCTAGTTAAGTCGCATTGGATTTTAAAATATTAAAATTTAGTGAAAAAGTTGCGACGTATCTACGGAAATATACGGTACTTACTTTTCCCTCTATCATCTCATATATAAGACATCCTAAGCCCCACCAATCAGGACTAAAAGAATATCTTTCATTTTTCACTACTTCTGGTGCTACAAAGAGAGAAATAATATTTTTACAACACGAATTGCAGTTATTACTTGATACTTCAGATTTTGAAAACTTAAATATGCAACTATGTTTCATAACTGTCCTTTCCATCTTTATTTTATTTAAGAAAACAAGAGTAAAGTGTCAATATGACACATACATGTATTTTCATTAGCCTGGCATATTTTCTATATCTTCTAGTCCGAGACTTTTGGCTTTCATAGGACTATAAATGCCAAACAACCACATTACTGCGTTTGAATATTAATATCGGCAATACACATAACCTGGTAAACAAAATGGCTGCCCCCATGTTCCCCCGTGGTTTACTTCTTGGGGTTTAGAATGCTTTTGTGTTTGATGATCAATTCGTTTATCAACTTCACAAAGACTATTGGAAGTTTCCATGTGTAAATGGAAAATTTTCACCACCAAATTAGATATTTAATCTGATGCATGTTGCGATTTTTTTAAGATCATCAGACATGCCTTTGAGTCCGTTCAGTGGCTGTGCACCGAATCAAAGACATTATTGGTGACATAATACACAACAACCTCACATAGTATATGTATTACACCGTAAACATTCATGTGACTCTTGCACGTTCAATTTCGTGGTTGAAATGCTCAGAAAAGAATTCCCAGAATTGAATGCAAATTAACCCTGAAAAATGAATTCCAGAATGAAAAAGATTTTTTTTTAATGAAAATATATTGCACATTATTCAGTTTGTTGTGCAAAGGTTTGGCATTCATATTGCCTATGAACGCCATTTCAAAACAGTTCAATTGTTAAATGCCCCCACTTCAATTATGATGATAGATTGATTGAATGGGGTTAACTCTCCTGCTAAATTTTAAAGTTTTTTTGGTCCTGTGACCTTGACTTTGATAACCTCAATTTGGAAAGCGACACATTTTCTTTGCATAATGTATATCTCTTGTTATTATCACTTTGATACCTGTATAACTGTTGTTAATATAACTTTCATACCTCTTTTTGTACAAAGGTTATAGAGTAGAAGCGGTGAAAAGTGCAATTTTTCAAAGTTTTTATGGTCCTGTAACCTTGACCTTGACAACCTTTATCTAGTACGGGGCATGTACTCTTTCCATACTGTATATCTGTTGTTAATATCACTTTGATACCACTTTTTATACAAGAGTTATAGAGCGGAAACAGATTCTGGGATGTATATGGGTAATGCTATATATATGCACAGGCCATATTTATAGCAGGGGCATAAAAATATCAACTATATTTGGTGTGTTAGATTCAATATTTTTCTCATCTAAAACGACATGACCAGGATTTAAATCCCCCCTCCTATATACAACAGTTACAATGACCCAGTTATTCTGTTGAATGTTTGAATCTGTGTGTAAAATCAAAATTATTTAACTTATATCTTAGTGGTTTATTTACGATTGATTAAGGAAACAGGAATACAGACTTTTAGCTTTTTCTTGCACTAGAATCTACTCCATGCTTAATCTGAATCTATACTTGTATACTCTTTCGTGAGACTAGGTGTAAGTTTTGATCCTAAGTTTTACAAAATCAGTCGTAAGGATTCCTGTATTTGACTTGAAAAAAACATGGATATTCTGTATATAAAACTCTGGTTTAAATTTCTTATTCCATCTTCATTTTAATTAGCAGCTAAAAATCCAGATTGGCAGCTAAAGATGGTCAGTATCATGACCATGAGGTTAAGCCAACTTACACCAAAATCGTAAAATAAGCTAAATCTAAGTGATAGGCCTTGTGACTTTCAAGTCTATGATTTAATTCACTTTGCCAGACTAGAATGACCACACTGACCTCTGACCTTGACAAACAGTGGACATAACCAGATAACTTACCCATATAGCCTACTGTTCCTACCCTGCCTTTTATTGTTTTTTCACCATCTGCAATTTCTTCAGCTAAGCCTAAATCTGATATTCTAACATGACCTAAAATCAAAAGTTTTAAATTAAGTAACAATATTTGTACAGTCACTTTATACAAGGAAGTTGAATTAAACAAAAGATGTTCATTGTGTAAAACAGCTCAGATGAAGGCTCTAGACAGTTGAACATATTCTGATTTACAGTAGAACTGGATAACTTGAAGTGCATGGGACTTCGATGATGACTTCGAGTTATCGGGGTGTTCGAGTTTTCGAAGTTGAAGAATGACGTCTCAATGTAGACTTTCATTTTCATGTGAGAAATGTTGCATGGTATTAAACTGTTTACCGCTACACTAGTGTCATATGTATTACATAAATACATGTAATAATAAACGAAATATAATCAATTTAAAAATGATGTTTTTATAAGGACTCCTGGCGACACAAAATATGTATTACCAAAACATGATCATAATGCATTCAAAAAACTGAATCAGATACAAATATTCATGTACATTGTATTTAATAATCATAATTATTATGATTATAATACATATGCAAGACAAGAGGCACATTTTTAGAAATTGTAACATTACCATTGTGTGCGTACCACATCTCGGTTATTAAAATCAAGCTTGGATAAATCACATGAAATTTTGCTGTTATCGCCAGCGACAAAAAAACTTGGCTTCAACTAAGGGGGTACACGGTTACACTTCATCGCCCCTTACGGCACAGAGTACTAATCCTTTAATTGATACTAATTAATACAGTAGCAGAACCTTTGATCTGTACCACTACTCCTCTCATTAATCGGATTATACGGAAGCCTATAGCCCATAACCGATTAATTTCTGTGATTTCACTGGTCGTTTTATTGATCACTCATTCTTCAATATTTCGAGTTTAAGAAGGTGGTTTGTTATACAATTTTTAATTTGGCACCTTAACATTACTTCGAGTTATCGGGGGTATTCGAATTATAAGAGTTTGAGTTATCGAAGTTGCATATATATAGTTTATATAGAAAACCGGTCGGGACAAAATAATGACTTCGAGTTATCCGTGGTATTCGAGATATCGAAGTTCTACTGTATTAGCAACACCAGTTGTTTGAAAGTAAGGTACTTTTCTAAAAAGTTCATATACAGGAAACGTGCATTATTATATACTTAAAGTTTCATTTGTTCAGATAGCGATATATAGACTGGTGATACAGCTTTTTGAGAGGGCATATGCAGTGGGCCATATGGATCATACGGTTTTAGCCGTATTTAAGCATATTTTTTACTTGTAAATACAAGATAACATAGAACTTGTTACAACATAATACCAAATTATCATTACGTTGTATATAATTCCAAAAAATGATCAATTGTATTGTTGATAAGTTTGATGTCTCTGTGTTCAGGAGTGCCCTGGATATAATTGACATCCTATAGTTCCATGTTCCTTTCACTCAATTTTGATTACAAATTATGGCGAGTATAGCAAGCTAAACATGAGGTGCTTAACCTTTCCGAGCACATGGCCTCACTTCCTTGGATGAAGATCACATGTTTAACCTAACTTGTCAGTTTCAAAGTTTTTACTTTGCTTCTGGATTGTGATTCAGACATGGATTAGTATGTTTGTTTTTTATTGTATATAACTCCAAAATATGATCAGTTTGGCAGGGTTTTTTTTATCTTACAAAGGTAAGGTAGAAATATTATATTTTTATATTTGAAAGATTTATACTTACCATAGTCATCTAATAAAATATTTTCAGGTTTCAGATCTCTGAAAAATACACAAATTTAAAAACAGCTAGTAAAGAATAATATGGAAATTTACTGATATACAGTAAATGACTGAATAATGTTACACATACTTGCCTACCCTTTCATGAGACTAGGAGTAAGTTTGAGTAAATTTTGATCGTAAGTTTTACAAAATCGGTTGTGAGGATTCTGGTATTTGACTTGACAAAACATAGATAAGTTGTATAATATTCCATTTGAATTTTTGACCCCAATGTTTTTTTCCTCATTTCAATTTGCCGCTAAAGATCATCACTTTCATGACCACACATTAAGAAGCCATTTCTAAACAAATGTACAACAATGGATCCCCGTTTCTGGCTCTTGTAAAGTATTTTGCACATTGTCCTTTGCTCAAATGGATTGGAGGAAGTTGGCAAAACAGTTTCAACTCAAATTTCCGGGTTTTCCTTTTTAGTAGGAAATTTTAACTAGCAATTATAACTAGCAAGGTTGTAATTTTGACTTAAAAATCGTACTTACACAAAAATCATAAGGGTGGGCAAGTATGGTTACATAAAAAATACAAATTAACAATGACACTATTAAGGTAATGTCAAATAAATTTTATTTTTTCTTTCTGAATTTTAATGATTAATGAAAGAACATATAGGAATATGTTTAGAGTACTTATTCATTAATCATTCAGGACGTTTCTGTGGTTGAGTTGTATAAAGCTTATGGATAACAGTACTACTAACCATCTAGGTTTGAGTCACACTTTGACAGAGCCTAGTGAGAAAAGTTTGTCAGTTCGCTTGTCAAAGGATGGTGGATTTCTTCAAGCACTCTAGTTTCCTCTACTATATTTGAACTGACTGCTTTGATATAAATCATGACTGGGCATAAAACACCGCTTGACTACACTCTTAATCACTCATTTTCCATCTCTATTATTTTAAGGACTGTGGAGAAGGTAAACCTGTTCTTCATGTAATACTATATTAAGGGGTTTATTATTCAATCTTCTAAAATCTATTTGGTATTGAAATCTACACTTTGATCACCCCCATCAAGCTGTATATTTCAGTTGGCCCTATACCACCCGTAGTTAGCATAACACTGCTTCTTTAAGTGTTTGTGCTAATAAATAAGTTGTTTGTAGTTTATTATAAGGCCATGTTCCAGGGGTTCAAAATTCCCCAGGTCCGAGATCCAGGACCCTTTGATTTTACAATGGGACCCTTGATAATTAAACTGTAAAAGTCCGATGGACCTTTCCATTTTTCTTAGGATAATACTGATTTTTCTATATGATAAATTACACATGGCCCTTCAAATGTTGATATTGGACTTTCAAAATTTTATATGGGACCTGCAAAAAATAAAGGCAAAAGGTTCTGGACCTTCCATATACAAAACATACCTTGAACCCCTGTGTTCAAGAAAACTTTAAAACATAAGCATGTTACATTATTTCTAATGTTTCACTTAAAACACTGCTTAACTTGCAAGTATAGGGGAAATCTAGTTATATGAAATTTGCTTAGATGTTTTCAAGATTTCTCAATGAACATCTCAAATCAGAATGGAGACTGTAGCCTAATTGTATGCACAATTGGTTCCTAATTTCTGACAAATTCTTTATAAAAAGTAATCTTTCTTTTGCATGTATCTAACAGGGGTGGGTAACTCGAAGCTCTCTTAATAGTTACGAATACTTAACGCTTACTTACGAAACTCGTAGAATAAAATCGGGTAACTCGAATCAATCGTAAGTAAGGTAGTGATCGTAACGTGTACTTAACTTTACGACAGCGGAATACCTCCCTTAGACCATACTTAGGGTAACATTGCACATGCAAACAAGAGATTTACATATTAATTGCATGTGTTCTAGTTATTATTTCATTTTGACAACATCAATTAAAGTTTTTTTGATCATGTTGATAAATTCTTTAAAAAAACAAAAAATTTTAAACATTAAAGTCACTGTGTTTTTTAAACCACAATAGTTTGTTTCAAAATTATGATCATTAATAATATTGTGATAACAATTATTAAATTAAAATTTAATCGGAATAGTTCACAACTTATGCATAAACTCTAAGCATTTGTTTTACCTTGAATTATTTAATATTATATAATTGAGAGAGAGAGAGAGAGAGAGAGAGAGAGAGAGAGAGAGAGAGAGAGAAGAGAGAGAGAGAGAGAGAGTGTGTGTGTGTGTGTGTGTGTGTGTGTGTGTTGTGTGTGTGTGTGTGTTGGGTCGAAATCTTTATGGAAAATAAAATCAATATTTTTAAATATCATAAAAAATCTACATGTGTAGCATTTCATACTGCATCAAAATTGTTTGTTAGTAATTCCTTCTCTATGGATATTTTTTCACAGCAGAATTTAACCATTTCATGTTGAATACTGCGATTTTAGCATCTTAAGTCTAAATTATCCTATATCTATGTTCATTTTCTTTCCATAATATTTAACAAAGTAACTTGTGTATGACACTGAATCATTTATAGATTTTAAGTTTCAATAGAGTTCATGTAAACTACAGATCTGCACGAAGCATGCTCTCTTGAAAACTACAGAAAACTGTATAATTTATTTAACTTTATAGAAAAACCAACTTTCGACGAATTTTCTTCAAGGATTTTTCAATTTGAAACTTGCATATTGTTATATCACACGTATTTTGTTATTAAGAATGATATAGGATAAAGAAATCAAGGGAATGTCAAAAGTATTAAAAGTCACAATGAAAAGCGAACGTATCTACATGTATTCTAATTTCACCATACTTTTCCTATTCGAAAATGAACCAACCTAACTTCCATCCCCATTTCAATATCTCTTTTAGATCCCTATATTGAGAGAGAGAGAGAGAGAGAGAGAGAGAGAGAGAGAGAGAGAGAGAGAGAGAGAGAGAGAGAGAGGAGTATCGGTGAAACTAAATGCAAAAAATGTGAAAATAAAGTATGTGATCCGATGGGAACTATAATTTAATTTCACCCTGAAAATTTCCCTATTTAACTGTACATTGTGTTTTCAAACTATTACATTCATGTTCGTAAATATTGAATTTTATGGGGTTAACTTTTCAAAATTCAACAGGCCCACTTCGTAATCCAGTGTTACTTTTTTACCCTGTTCGAAGCAGTTGCCATTTAGTTAGTGACTTTAATTTGCCGTATTTCTTTTGACTTTCATTTAATTATTTCCGTGTAGTTCTACTGTTCTGAAGTAATAAAGTAGTAACCGAACATTAGAAGAAACTACGAGGAAGTAAAAGAAAAACGCTGTATATTACAGAATATACGAACGAAACGAATTCGTAACTCTACACGTAAACCGTGATCGTAAGTACGCGTTAAGTACGTTTCGAGTTACCCGTGTAAATCTGTCGTTGTATAAACTTACGATTGTCGTATCATCTACTTACGAATCAGATTTAAGATTGCTTCGAGTTACTCACCCCAGGACTATATTTTCAGATATCTGACAACTAAAAATTTCAAAATTGTGGAAACCTGATATAACAATGGTCTCGGTCTATTAAATGTTATTTAGAACCTTCTATCCTAACTATTGACATATCACCATACCTATAAACAATTCTTTTCATGTGTAAATCTTCTAGTCCACAAGTAATCTCTGCGGCATAAAACACAACTCTTTCTTCTTCAAATCCAGGATTACCCATGTTGTGTATATGAAATTTTAAGTCTCCACCGTTCATTATAGTTAACACTAAACATAAAGCATCTTTTGTTTCAAATGCATAGGCTAAACTAACCTGCAAAAATATGAAAAACATTTGTAGTTTTACTAAGTTCTTTATTTAAAAGTAATGATGTCCTATCAGACAAAAATTGACAATTGATAATCAGAGACATAACTGATTAATTAATTGATTAATAATTGGAATTGCCAGAACATTTTTTAAATTTTAATAAAATTGTACATCAATGACAAATAAAGCTGACAATATCATAACAAACAATTTAATTTGCGTTTTAGAGACATGTGTTCTTTCTAATTTTGTTCTTACTAAGCAATGATACCTCCAAAACTTTGGAACTTGTGGTCCCCGAGTACAGATAACATTATCGGATTATCATCTGCCATGTTTAAAAAGTAAGAAACCGAAATGAAATGAACTTGACAACAATCCAAAAACTATTTGCAGATGTCGGCAATGATTGATTATTAATGTAGGATCACTGCTCTGACAACAGACAATTAATCATCAGTAATAATTGGGACATTACTAATTAAAGGGTGGACTATTTTGTTAAACTGATAACTTGTAGAGCAATTTAATTTGTTATTTAAAAGTTTGTAACAATGTCAGTTAAGCATTGAGATTTGACAGGAATGGAGACGGTGCATGGTGTAATTTGTGCATTTCAAGAAAATAAGAATCAATGGTTATAATTAAATTTTGTTTAGTTCAAATAAATTAAACCAACACTGAAATTATTTTAATTTCTATATAATGCAAAATGTTAACATGGAACTGTGTTTATGGATATATCACAAAGTTACAAGCAGATTGCTTACTAGGTTACTTGCTTACTTACTTGCTCAGTTTATTTCAATCACTTTTAGTTGTAACCGTCTTCTATAGAGGTCACAGGTGGTCTACTCGTTTTATAACTCTACAGAAGTGTCTTTAGCCTGCAGGAGACACAGGACCTTGGTTTTGTGACTTATCCGAAAGACTATTATAGTATTGAGCTTTTTACAGCTCTAGTATGGGCAGAAGATGAAAATCTTTTGAGAAAATGTCCAAGTTCTGAGTTAGGTTCAAACCCACAACCCTTGACTTTGAAAGCCAGTGATAGTACCACTTGGCCATGTCTGTCCATGTATTGATTATCACTTTATTAACTTCATTATGAATTGAATCAAACAGAATTATCTAATCAAAACACTAGATATTCACAAAATTTAATTATTCAAAGATAATGAGAAACAGATACATATAATTTGCAATGTACTGTCTCTTACCTATGTCACAAAATTTTACATGTTTTTGTATTCCAAAAGATCTAATTTCAAAATTAAAAACAGACAAGGAAACTTACCACAAATTGAGAATTAACTTTCTGTAAAATTTGTTTTTCATTTAAAGCCATTCTTTCTCCATTTCTCTTCTTAATTCTTTTCTTTTCAAGTTTTTTACATGCATACATTTTTCCAGTTGCTCGCACCTGGCAAGCACACACCTCCCCAAACCCTCCTTTACCAAGCACCCTGTACATTCTGAATGTATTCTTTGTCACTGGTTGTCTAATTAAATAATAGAAAACAAATCATAATTATAAATTATATACATGTAGATCTTATACAGTATACAGTGAATCTATCTACAGTATAACACGAATATAACAAACACGCTTACAACAAATTCATGGACAGTATGAAGTCAAATACTGGGCCCGACCGCTCCTCTATATAAGTCTATGTATAATGGAGTCGGTTTATAACAAAGTTAAAAATAGAGTCCCCAGGGCTCCATTATAAACATGTTTTTCTGTTCTACTTCTTATAAAACAGTTCAATTTGGGCTGCATTTTGGTAAATCAAGAGTTCAATTTACACAGTATCCACTGTGTATCAAAACACTTTAATAATCATTATTGCAACAGGTTTTCAAAATCACTGTTTTTATTTTTCTGTTAATATTCTGTCTAAACACTGGCCTTAACACCATCTCGTCCTTGACCTTTAAAATTACTGGTCCAAAACCACTTGCTCAACCATATCCGCGGGTCCATTTGTTTAATTAATTGATAAGTCAATACTTGTTTCTTGCGTACTAACATATTATTTTGTGAATTTTTTGTTGAAAAGACCAAATTTGAATAGAATTGAGATTTTTTAAACACTTTTAGTATGCATTTGTGCTAATCAATAATAAAGATTAAACTGGTACATGTAGTTTCACATTTCTATAGAGAGGTGGTTACTATGACACAAAAATCCTCAAATATCTATAAGTAATCAACTTAATATGCCTAAAAAGACAAAATAAATGGTTTTATTATATGTATCATTTAGCAAATTTACACTGATTTTCCTGTAGATAATTTGCATTGTAACTGCTGAGATATTCACACCTATCCTCAATATTTATGTTATTGATGACTTTGTAGACATAATACCTGATCCCGAATCATGTACAAAGGTGTTAAAAACTGCTCCTTTTGACGTCAATGAACACATAACACGACTTCAGAATCAAGATTAAATTAATAATTGTCTTACTTACAGGTGATTTCAGAGATGTTAGTAATAATAAGATCTGGATGTCATGAATCGCCAGGGGTCTAAATTATTGTCGATAACTGGCAATAACTGCCTTTTAATTTTTTTTCAATCATATATAACATATTCATAAACAAACTAAATATGAAATTAACAAATATTGTAAATGCAAATAATTTCTATGTAAAAAAAGTGATGTTAGATTTAACATTGTGATATCAACACTGCGACAAGATTCCATAGTAGTAGTCAGTGGTATGGTTTTCAGTATTGCTTTGATTTATTCACTTTTTATCTGAGTGTAGATGAAGCCTTTAGTGTCAATAGATTGCCTACTACAGTAAAACCTCATTATAGTGTGACTCACTTATTGCAAAAGTATTGTGAAGTCACAAATTTCTGTTATGTTTTCTTTTTAAGTATCCCTCAATTTAGCAAACCCCTTTTCAATGGAAAAATTTGACTGACAGGGCTCAAAGTTGCGACTAAATTAGGAGCTATGGCAACCAAATTTTTCCATTGGCTACAAATTTTTACTCATAAGTTGCCAATTTGGCGACTGCTTTTTGGGGGTTCAAATTCTCAATCATGGCCAATTCCATCTTTCTATTTGCGTTTTACATGTTGATAAAGTGTTTCTGGCACTCCTCGGCTGGCCTCATGACTTATAGAGGGAACTTTTTGTATGTACATGTATATAATTATATGAAATGTCAAAAGTGTGCTGAATACAGTAATCATGGCTGGGAAGCGATGGTCAATATGTATTGATAGTTTTATAAGGCAAGTACATGTATGTGTGATGCCCTAAAAAGCAGGCATCGATTATCCATTGTTATTATGGCATTGAGGGGGAGAAGAAACAGCTGGTGCCTGAAAGTTTCAATTGGTGCTTCATTTTTTTATATAAGGAGCCACGATGGCTACTAGAATCAAAAAGTCTTTTGAGCCCTGACTGAACAAATGGCGACAATAAATTTAGGGTTTATTGTACTTGTGTAAAATATCCCTTAATGAAATCCCAGAGTCCCTACAATTAGATTTTGTTAATGAAGATAATTAATAACAATCAACTGTCAACATGAGATTGATTGAATGAGGTTTTACATCCCATCAAGAATATTGCAATTATATCGAGACATTGCCAGCTATAGGTAAAATGGAAGAAATTTTTACATTTGCAGTATACTCAGGGCAATTTGCAGAGAGGATTCTTTAGTGTGTCATCGGTTTTTAAGGTCTTTTCCAAATGACCCTGTGACTTTCATTTGCTAAGTGCTTGACGAAAGAACAGTCACTACCTATTTTCAAGTCTTGGTCAAGACACCACCCAAGTTCAAACCCAGGACCGCTCACATAGTAAACACTCTACCAGCTGAGCTACCACAGTGCTTCAATGATAAATGCCTGAGTGTACCTGTATAATTGACAGTTGATAAACCGGTTCACTTAAAATCCATGTCATATTGAAAATTTTAATATATCACTGAATTGTCTTGAACATTTTCTGTTGATTGGAAAGAAATATAACAAAGCAGTTTTTATTCAAACAAACATTTTCTGCCTAAAAACTTGTTTCCTGGAGCCCTGCTTAAGATAATCAACAATTACTGCAAATTGTTTCTGGAGTGCAGCAAGCATATAGCTTTTAACACAGTTACTTTTTAATTGTTTCTGGAGCCCAGCATATAGCTGTTTATAAATTACACATAGTTAATGACAATTGTTTCTGGAATCAGGTGTCAAAAGTCAACATGTTTAAACACAGTTACTGTCAATTGTTTCTGGAGCCCAGCATATAGGCGTCAACAGACTTAAACACATTAACTGTCAATTGTTTCTGGAGCCCAGCATATAGGTGTCAACAGACTTAAACACATTAACTGTCAATTGTTTCTGGAGCCCTGCATATAGGTGTCAACAGACTTAACACATTAACTGTCAATTGTTTCTGGAGCCCTGCATATAGGTGTCAACAGACTTAAACACATTAACTGTCAATTGTTTCTAGAGCCCAGCATATAGGTGTCAACAGACTTAAAAGTTACTTTCAATTGTTTCTGGAGCCCAGCATAAAGGTGTCAACAGATTTAAACACATAAACTGTCAATTGTTTCTGGAGCCCTGCATAGAGGTGTCAACAGACTTAAACACATTAACTGTCAATTGTTTCTGGAGCCCAACATATAGGTGTCAACAGACTTAAACACATTAACTGTCAATTGTTTCTGGAGCCCTGCATATAGGTGTCAACAGACTTAAACAGTTACTGTCAATTGTTTCTGGAGCCCAACATATAGGTGTCAACAGACTTAAACACATTAACTGTCAATTGTTTCTGGAGCCCTGCATATAGGTGTCAACAGACTTAAACAGTTACTTTCAATTGTTTCTGGAGCCCAGCATAAAGGTGTCAACAGATTTAAACACATGAACTGTCAATTGTTTCTGGAGCCCTGCATAAAGATGTCAACCAACTTAAACACAGTTACTGTCCACTGTTTCTGGACCCCAGCATATAGGTGTCAACAGACTTTAACAAAGTTACTGTCAATTGATTCTGGAGTCTAATAAAGATGTCAACTAACTTATACAGTTACTGTCAATTGTATCTGGAGTCTTGTATATAGATGACAACAAACTTAAACACAGTTACTGTCAACTGTTTCTGGAGCCCTGCATATATGTGTCAATAAACTTAAACAAAGTTACTGTCAACTGTTTCTGGAGCCCTGCATATAGGTGCCAATAAACTTAAACACAGTTACTGTCAATTGTTTCTGGAGCCCAGCATATAGGCGTCAACAGACTTAAACACATTAACTGTCAATTGTTTCTGGAGCCCAGCATATAGGTGTCAACAGACTTAAACACATTAACTGTCAATTGTTTCTGGAGCCCTGCATATAGGTGTTAACAGACTTAACACATTAACTGTCAATTGTTTCTGGAGCCCTGCATATAGGTGTCAACAGACTTAAACACATTAACTGTCAATTGTTTCTAGAGCCCAGCATATAGGTGTCAACAGACTTAAAAGTTACTTTCAATTGTTTCTGGAGCCCAGCATAAAGGTGTCAACAGATTTAAACACATAAACTGTCAATTGTTTCTGGAGCCCTGCATAGAGGTGTCAACAGACTTAAACACATTAACTGTCAATTGTTTCTGGAGCCCAACATATAGGTGTCAACAGACTTAAACACATTAACTGTCAATTGTTTCTGGAGCCCTGCATATAGGTGTCAACAGACTTAAACAGTTACTGTCAATTGTTTCTGGAGCCCAACATATAGGTGTCAACAGACTCAAACACATTAACTGTCAATTGTTTCTGGAGCCCTGCATATAGGTGTCAACAGACTTAAACAGTTACTTTCAATTGTTTCTGGAGCCCAGCATAAAGGTGTCAACAGATTTAAACACATGAACTGTCAATTGTTTCTGGAGCCCTGCATAAAGATGTCAACCAACTTAAACACAGTTACTGTCCAATGTTTCTGGACCCCAGCATATAGGTGTCAACAGACTTTAACACAGTTACTGTCAATTGATTCTGGAGTCTAATAAAAGATGTCAACTAACTTATACAGTTACTGTCAATTGTATCTGGAGTCTTGTATATAGATGACAACAAACTTAAACACAGTTACTGTCAACTGTTTCTGGAGCCCTGCATATATGTGTCAATAAACTTAAACAAAGTTACTGTCAACTGTTTCTGGAGCCCTGCATATAGGTGTCAATAAACTTAAACACAGTTACTGTCAATTGTTTCTGGAGCCCAGCATATAGGTGTCAACAGACTTAAACACCATTACTGAAAATTGTTTCTGGAGCCCTGCACATAGGTGTCAACAGACTAAACACAGTTACTGACAATTGTTTCTAGAGCCCAGCATATAGGTGTCAACAGACTTAAACACCATTACTGAAAATTGTTTCTGGAGCCCTGCACATAGATGTCAACAGACTTAAACAAAGTTAATGTCAACTGTTTCTGGAGCCCTGCATATAGGTGTCAACCAAATAAACACCTTTAATGTCAATTGTTTCTGTAGCCCAGCGTTTAGATGTCAACCTACTTAAACACCATTACTGAAAATTGTTTCTGGAGCCCTGCACATAGGTGTCAACAGACTTAAACACAGTTACTGACAATTGTTTCTAGAGCCCAGCATAAAAGTCTCAACCAACTTAAAGACTGTTACTGACAATTGTTTCTGGAACCCTGCATTTAGGTATCAACCAACTTAAGCATATTTACTATCAATTGTTTCTTGAGCCCACCATATAGGTGTCAACCAAATAAACACATTTACTGTCAATTGTTTTTATCACATGAGTGGGAGTGGCTAATTAGCTTTCATGTCATTGACAATTAACCAGAACATTTTTTCTCCTTTAAACCAATGTTTGAAATTTGTTAAATTCAATTATAAATTTATAAACACTTACAACAAAGTATTTAAACTATGTTAACATTCCCTAACTGGTATTGCTACAGTAATACAATATGCAATCATTATATAACAACCCTTAAAAGTAGTCTTAACAGCTCGAATAATTATTAACCACTACATACTTCATTCCTTCATCAACAAGTAAATTTCAAACTTACCCCTCTAACCACTTCCACTGTAGGTAACGTTTAAAATACATGCTTTCTAAAAACTCTTCAAATGGTGCACCTTTCAAATAATCTGTGACAATTCTAAAATAAAAACAAATACATTTAAATTTAAATTTACATAAATAAATTTGGTAAATTTTACTAATTACACTTTAGACAGAGGACTGTCTAGCATATATTACTATGATCAATCATAATACTTAATCAACCTAATCACAAATTGTCTACATGTAACAATATTCCAATATACATCCCTATAGAAAAAGTTTGTAGTTTTAAACATAATTTATCATTATAATATCTGTGACCTTGACATTGGAAAAGTTTTCAGATGTATCTGTGACCTTGACATTTGACAAGTCTTCCACATAATTAATTATTATAGCATCTGTGACCTTGACATTTGACAAGTTTTCCAGATAATAAATCATTATTATATCTGCGACCTTGACATTTAACAAGTTTTTAAATAATTAATCATTACAGTATCTGTGACCTTGTTATCTGACAAGTTTTCAAAAAATTAATCATTATTATATCTGCGACCTTGACATTTGACAAGTTTTTAGATAATTAATCATTACAGTATCTGTGACCTTGTTATTTGACAAGTTTTCAAAAAATTAATCATTATTATATCTGCGACCTTGACATTTGACAAGTTTTTAAATAATTAATCATTACAGTATCTGTGACCTTGTTATTTGACAAGTTTTCAAAAAATTAATCATTATTATATCTGTGACCTTGACATTTGACAAGTTTTTCAGATAATTAATCATAACAGTATCTTTGACCTTGACATTTATCAAGTTTGCAGATAATGAAAGACTAATGTATCTGTGACCTTGACATCTGACAAGTTTTCAAGATAATAAATGCTTATAGTATCTGTGACCTTGACATTTGACAAACTACTAAATGATCTACCAGTACTTACTCTGCACAAGGATTGAACAACTCTCTAGCTGCACCATTCTCTGTTATAGCCTCTTTTATGACACTCACTTGATTCCCATTCACCTGACTGATGTATTCATGGGACTGAAAAATATAAAAAAAAAATTCTAATGTTTCAAAATTCATTATTCATGGGACTAAAAAACTGAAAAATGTTAATTCTTAGTTTTAAAATCCCTTAAAAACTTTGGAATCACGTTGATTTGGCTGAAATCAAATCAAAATATTTTTATTCAAGGTTTAAAAGTTAAGTTATTTTATATGGATTATATAGACAAGGAAAAAATTGTATGTTATTTTGTAAAGAATCTGGAAAATGAATTAGAATTTCTCATGGATTCTGGAAATAATATACAATAATTGACTCCATTTGTGATTAGTATTACCACATTTATATACAATTAAACAATTATTGCATGATAATTGAGTTGATATGTAATGAAATTGGAAGTCAATAATTGTTTTATTACATGGCAAATATACATGATACTTTCTACATATTGTATAATTGTATGATTATAGGTCAGGTAGAAAACCTGAGCATTCTGAGAGTACTGTATAGCAATACAAAGTCTTCTACAGCAGAAAATCTGGACAAGAGGATTGCAGTGCAAATGTTTGCATCAAATGTGAAAAGGCAATGTGCCAAAAATATCAAATGACCTTTACACTAGGGCTGTAACTAGTAACATGCTGATTATTGATTATAATTGATGATAGATTGATTATGACCAGATTTTTTGCGCTCAATTCAAGTATCAAATAATCCATGATCAGTTTCCTATTTTGAATGGTAGAAACTACATTCAGAAAACAAGAAATACCAAAAAAATTATTGTCTCATCTCAATGGCGGGTTATTCTAGTTCCCTGGATCTACGAATAGATACAGGGTATGACTATATTTTTATTTTTGTCCAAAGTATGTATACATGACACAAAATTCAAATTACCAGTAGAAAGATTTAATGGAAAATGAAAAATCCCAATTCCAAATTATCTGAAATTCCATATTTTGTTATTTACCAAGCATCTGTTACATAATCAATTATTTCTGATTATTAGTTACATTAGCAGTTGCAATCATTGATTCCCATCACTAACGGTAATAAATTAAGATCTTCAAGCATGGCGGAAAAAGTGTGGAAAGTCGAGTATTAATACAATGCATTAAACAGTCAATCCTGCCTTAAAGACCACATATATACACTTCTTATATATTTTATCCAAAATGTTCTTTATTCATGTTATTTGAACCTATAGATAAAGACAACCTGCCATAATGGCCACTTTTTCAGATCCCGTAGGTGGCTTTTATAAGCAGGTTTGACTGTAATAAGTGTAATTACAAAATATATTTACATGTACCTTCGCCTCGAGATACTTCTCAAACATCTCAGTGGCAAATGTGAGTCTCTTCTCATCTGGCGAGACTTCATAGCTGGTCTGAAATTTTCAAAAACAAACCAATGTACAATATATATGATCAGGGGACTTTGATAAAGTAAGCAGACAGGGAATTTCTGGTTGAAAATTGTAAATTGTAACCTAAAATATCAAAATTTGTTATCAAATCAAAAATATCTTTGGACTTCAAGCTGAAAACACAACACAATACCTTTAACCTTCTTGTAAAACAAAAGATGATCCAAAACAAACATTGAAATCTTGTGCAATTGAAAATTTTGTGTAAAGTATTATGATGTGTGTCACAATTACCACTTGCATATTTTTAGAAACACAATAGTATCTAACAGGTAACTGGAATAACTGAACTCAACTTTAATGTTATTTTACTTATATAAGACATGATCTATTTGAGGTTAATTTGCAGAAATCTGTACTTATGACAATGTTATTAATGACAGTTGACAGTGGGGGATCCCACTCTGTATGCCTATGGTAACAATGGAAATTTTTCTGATTATGCCACAGGAAAGTCTCTGTGGAAGGTTATCTGTGTCAGAAATGAATATTACAGTCTAAATTTTTATTTCTGACTTAATACACCCTTATGTTATATTGTCTTTTGAATATTCTTTGGCAAGTATTATGCATTAAAGCCATCAATAATTAGCGGTAGACTTGAGAACAGGTGATGGTTGTAGAATGGTTTTGAATAACTGTCAAGATTATTTCACTCACATAAAAGCAGTCAATCCAGAATAGTGTAGAAAACCAGATTACCAGTACCCTGAGTAACCCTGCAAAAACTTCTGCAAGAGAACTGACTAATTGTCCCACACAAGGATCTGACCATGTAGTACTCAATCCAAGTATGTATGTCAACACATTTTCCTTAACAAAAAAATCTGTGAGCTATTGTATTGCTCACTTAGTATACCCCACTTTAAACTTCAACAATTGACCTTAGATGTCGAAAAAAGCTCACTTAATATAGCCACTTATAACTTCAACCACTGACCATAGATGTCAAAAAAAAATAAACAAAGTCGGTAAACAAAAGTAGATGTCTGGCAGACTTGGTGGCATTGAAACTCATACTGAACTTGCATACAAAATTTCAAAATAGTTGCTTAGAAAACTTACGAAATTTTTGTTTTAAATGGATGGAAGGGCAGAGGTAAACTAGTATAGTGAGTATATCCCCTTTTTTCGAAGAGGGGGTATAAATATTACAGAGTAGTTTTGCAATACTATTAACTTCTTACAGTTAGATAAGTTATATGGAATGGTGTTTTGCATGACAGTCAGGATCATTTCACTCACATGTATATTGATTGCCAGTTTCGAAATAGTGGAAAAATATGGAGTACCCAGAACAAAATTACAACAACTATCTTCAGCAAACCAAAATGACAATTAACTTTCTCACACTATTATCTACCCATGTGGATTTGGTTCCTAAATGGGAAGTATCACTTTAGTCCATAAAATGATGGTTTAACCCACTAGCAGGGCTCCAAGTTGCGAGTAATTTACTCGAAAATGCGACCAAAAATGCTGAAATGGCGATCAAAATTTAGGCCTCAGTCGCCGCGTGGCGACTGTACAAATTACCGGTTCAGACTTTGTCAAAATCGTTTTCTGTTCCGGACATTACTTTTATGATCTAGGTTATCAGAGTGTTTGTAAATGTACCGTTTTTTTTAATGACTGTGACAATCGCTTTCTTGACTCGGAAGTATATATCGGCATGGCCTCCACCAAAAGGCAATCGTCTTTAAATACATTTGGATTCGGCAAACCAAGTGATGCTTCCACTTCCAAAGTACGAAAAACAGACGATATATCCTCGTTGTGGCGAGTAGTGTTCTGTAAATGGCGACCAAAATTTTGACCTTGGTCGCCATATGGCTACCAAATTCTGAAACCTACTTGGAGCCCTGACTAGGTCTCAAATAGTCTCAGTAATATAGTTAGTGAATAAATTGCTGAAGATTCAAGGTGACAGACTACTGCTTGTGACAATGTGTTTAGAAGTAAATTCTTTTTTTGGTATCATTCACATATTTCAGCTGAGTCATGACTGAAAATCATTATGCACATCCTTAAACATCAAAAACATCTGTAAGTGCTTATATTCTATTCTATCACTATGGTGATTTTACATGTTGAAAAATCTGTCCAATCAACAGGTAAATTTCACTTAGAAGCACCACTGTCTTTTCTTAATTTATAATAATCAAGAATATGCAGTGGTTTTCAGTTATGACTAGGTTCTAATAAGTGACCAATACCAAACTGATGTAATTTGATTTTCTGTGACAATTTTGCAAAATTTGTTAATCAAAACCACAATGGTACACACAGATGGTATATAATCATATATGAACCAAGTAACAAGGTAACTTACTGTTAAGAGGGGATTATTGTGTGGGTAAAATTTTCACACTAAAGAAATTAATGAGAAAAATTAACCGACGTGAAAATGTCTCCATACAAGTTAATATATCATAATACATGTATATAAAATATACACCCATTTATATTGGTTACACAAAATACCAAATTTCAGAAATCTTCACCCCAACAAAATAACCTCTTTACAGTATACTATTAATTGTGTTAATATGAAGGAGTTGAGTTGAGTAATGATGTTTAATGTCCCAGTCAAGAATATTTCACTCATATCGAGATGTCGCCAGCTATAGGTGAAGGTGCAGAAATTTTGCCTGTGCGTTGCGCTGATGGCATTGTACAGCAAGGTTCTTTATCATGCCAAGCCCGCCGTGACATGGGACCTTGTTTATTTTAAGTTCCCATCTGAAAGAACCGTGACTTTCATTTCATAATGCTGAGTGCTTGGCGAAAGAAAGTCAATACCCACTTTCAAGTCTTGGGTCAGACCCGGTCAGGGTTTGAACCCATGACCTCCCACTTATGGATCGATCACTTTACCAACTGAGCTACCACAGTGCTTGTTAATACAAGAGGCCCATGGGCCTTAACGCTCACCTGAGGAAGAGTACATATCTTATGCAGAGGTTCAATGGTCAATGACATTAATAATAGAGAATATTAAAATTTTTAACAGTAAGCGCCAATAATATGCAAGTATTTTTTGCAAATTAATTATAATAATTATTATATATGTATGCTATATATAACATATTTAAAGTCTAGCTACAATATATTATTTATAAACAGCTAAAACATCTGTATATTAAAATGTGCATTAGGCCAATACCTACAATATTCCAATATACATGCCAATACAAAAAGTTTATAGTTTTTGAGATAATTAACCATTTAAATATTCGTTCGCAGCTATGACCTTGACCTTTGAACCTATGACCTTTATTCATATATCAAAATGATCGTTAGGCCAATTCCTACAATATTCCAATATACATGCCTATACAAAAAGTTTATAGTTTTTGAGATAATTAACCATTTAAGTATTTGTTCAATTCTATGACCTTGACTTTGAACCTATGACCTTCATTCATATATCAAAATGATCGTTAGGCCAATACCTACAATATTCCAATATACATGCCTATACAAAAAGTTATAGTTTTTGAGATAATTAACCATTTAAGTATTTGTTCGTGTCTTTGACCTTGACCTTTGAACCTATGACCTTCATTCATATATCAAATGATCGTTAGGCCAATACCTACAATATTCTAATATACATGCCTATACAAAAAGTTTATAGTTTTTGAGATAATTAACCATTTCAGTACTTGTTTACATCTGTGACCTTGACCTTTGAACCCATGACCTTTATTCATATATCAAAATGACCATTGTGCCATTACCTACTATATTCTGATATACAGTGCTCCCTCGATATACCGCCCCCCGTTATAACGCCAGCCTCGTATACCGCCATGTTGCTTCTTAGAACGGATTTCCCTCCTATATTTTGCACCCGTTATAATGCCAAATTCGCATATCGCCATCCGCCACACATGTAGTAGAACGGATCGTTATTTATGAATAATATTACCCCCGATAACACTGCCAAATGAATGTTGTTCATATGTGATAAATTGATTGATAGAATTTAATAAAATGATCTTGACATGTATAGCCTGTATTGTAACTGTGACTGTGTCGTCTTCTTCCGGTTTTCGATCTGTATACTATAGTGTATTAAGTCATTTCCGGCAAATAAAAAACCACATGTCATGAAGTTGCGAGTATCGGCAACCGCTTATATTCTGTACATATTTCATTAAAAAAGGTAATATTTTAATAATACATGTATTTGTTTTAATTATTGCTAATGAAAATCGGCAATGAAATGATTGAAGGGTAGCGACACGAGCACAGTTTTTGTTATCGTTATGGGGTCTGAATGCACATGTGCAGATAGTTATAGTTGATCTGGAATTTGTGAAGTTCGGGGTGTTTTGCCTGAATTCGATATAACGCCACCCCCGTTATACCGCCAAAATCCGTCTGAACCAAAGGTGGCGTTATATCGAGGGAGCACTGTACATGCCTATACAAAAAATTCATAGTTTTGCAGATAATTAACTATTTTGGTATTCTTGGACATCTGTGACCTTGACCTTTGAACCCATGACCTTGATCTATGTATCAAAATGATCGTCATGTCAATACCTACAAATAACTGAAAATCCTACGCCATTATCACGGGAAATGTTAAAAAAATAGCATTTTTTATCAAAGGTCAAAAACTGGGACATGACCTTGACCTTCGACCTTGACATCAATTGGAAGAAAATTGCAATACAAGATCAACAGTGAAAACTCCATACAATTATCTTCAGCCGTTATGAAGTTATAACAATAAATGTCTCATTTTAAAAATTACGTAACTTTACGCAAAAAACGCGTAACCTATTTTTCGTTCAATTTTCATGAAAAACACAATTTTAATGTTCCCAGGTATGCTGAATCCAAATATCCAATCAAAATTTGCCTGCACCTTTTGGTTTCAGAGAAGAAGATTTTTTGTCTTTTTGCTATTTTTAGTAACAGCGGCCATCTTGTTGGGCGTGGCCAAACCTCGAACACAATTTTGAAAGGCTGTTACCTAGGCATGATAATCACTAAGTTTCATCAAATATGGCCCAGTAGTTTTGGAGGAGAAGATTAAAATGTAAAGTTTATACACGACGCACGACGGACGACGCACGACACACGACGGACGACGGACGGTGATAGATTGCAATAGCTCATCTGAGCCTTTGGCTCAGGTGAGCTAATAAAGGGTTGTGGTCCTGATCTGTAAACAATAAAGAACCTTCTGTCTTCTTTATCTATACATTTATAACAAAAATCTTTTTTTTTTTTGTAGAGCTGTATTAAGTACAAATTTTCATTTATACTTTTTTTTTAAATCTAAACCTTTTATTTTTGAATGAAAGTTACTGGTATGCTATCAATACTAATGACCAGTTTGTTACTATATAATTATGTACATGTATTTATTTTAATCACAATGTTGGATCATATCATCTTTTATCTTATTTAATCCTAATAAAAATGCAGTTTTTAGTTTTAAATTTGTTTAAGTATTTAAAACATGCAATCTTCTAAATTTAGCTAGATTGATTTGTGATAACAATATATCTTCTCAAGTTTACTTCTAATGTATGACATTCACATTTTCACTTCATTTACCTCATCACATTGTCTATTTTACCCCTACTTTTTCACTAATGTCAGAAAGATCACTTGTTCAAAGTCAGTGGTTTTTCTCTGAGCACCAAACCATCTCTAAACGTTTTTCTCCGAGCACCCAACCATCTTTAAACGTTTTTCTCTGAGCACCAAACCATCTCAAACGTTTTTCTCCGAGCACCCAACCATCTCTAAATGTTTTTCTCTGAGCACCAAATCATCTCTAAATGTTTTTCTCTGAGCACCAAACCATCTCTAAACGTTTTTATCCGAGCACCCAACCATCTCTAAACGTTTTTCTCTGAGCACCAAACCATCTCTAAATGTTTTTCTCCGAGCACCCAACCATCTCTAAACGTTTTTCTCTGAGCACCAAACCATCTCTAAATGTTTTTCTCCCAGCACCCAACCATCTCTAAACGTTTTTCTCTGAGCACCCAACCATCTCTAAATGTTTTTCTCCGAGCACCCAACCATCTCTAAACGTTTTTCTCCGAGCACCCAACCATCTCTAAATGTTTTTCTCTGAGCACCAAACCATCTCTAAACGTTTTTCTCTGAGCACCCAACCATCTCTAAACGTTTTTCTCTGAGCACCAAACCATCTCTAAATGTTTTTCTCCGAGCACCCAACCATCTCTAAACGTTTTTCTCTGAGCACCAAACCATCTCTAAACGTTTTTCTCCGAGCACCAAACCATCTCTAAACGTTTTTCTCTGAGCACCAAACCATCTCTAAACGTTTTTCTCTGAGCACCAAACCATCTCTAAACGTTTTTCTCTGAGCACCAAACCATCTCTAAATGTTTTTCTCCGAGCACCCAACCATCTCTAAAAGTTTTTCTCCAAGCACCCAACCATCTCTAAACTGACTGCCTTAAAATAGGTTAAGTATTCTCGGCTGTCCCATACTCTACTCAAAACTTCCAGAACTTATACAAATCAACTAATAAATATATATATCCTACTCACCACCTGATCTAGAAAACTGATTGCTCTAGCAAGTTCTGGCCTTTTATCGCAAAATCTGCGAAACAGTTCCCTGCCGATTGGCTGCTGTTCAACTATATAGTCATATGTCAATGCTACAATAGAATGAAACAAGTTTAATCTACAAATAGTCATGAAACAAATAGTAGCAATATACAAATTAGCAAAACAGTATGTATATAAGGACCATTTGTACATAAAGACCACTTTGACTAGGTTTTTTGGGTGGTCTTTATAGACAGGTTTGACTGTATAAACATCAAAATATTTATAGACAGGTTTAATCGTAAATACCTATTCAGATTTATAATATCTGTGAATTATGTTGAGGAAAACCTAAACACAATAATTATTAAACTTTGGTCTGAAATTTGTGAAATTCTCAGGGTAATAATCCCAGAGATGCTATTTATCAAACAAAGATGATTTAAAATTGCAGGTTTTAATAAGAATATAGTTATGTTTTAAAGTTCTAATAACATTTTATCCTCAATTGTATGGTGATAATAGATTAAAACTTAAAAATATGCAGAATAAAGTAAGCTGATCATGATTATACAAACCATACTTATTTGTATTAAATGTCCATAAGAAAATTGTGAACATTTTCTTCATGAACAAAATCACCTATTGCAATATAAATATTATATATACAACATTTATCTTAACAAGTTAAGTAATTAGTGTTACCAGTATTCATATTTACTGGAAATCTACATCTATATTTCACAATCATATGAATTTAAGATAAATTGTAAATGCCATTACCGGCATGTGATAAAATATGGCCAAATATGAAAATGGCATGATAAAGCATAAATTAAACATACATGTAGCATCAAATTGGTTTTTTTCTCAATCAGTATATGTGATTTTTAATTTTGATTCTGCACATATCAGTTCATAGTCATAATTCAAAATTTTGTGTAGTTTTTATATCATCTTAATCAGAACTTGATACACTTAAGTGGAATAGGTACAATAATTTCTAGTCAATTAAATGGCTGATAGGTATGGCAAGAAATTGCATGGATTCATACACAAACAATTTCCTTTTTTTCTTTTTCTTTTTTTCACCTTTTTTTTTTTTTTTTTTTTTTTTTTGGCAAAACTTTATTCATACCACATATACAATCAAACCTGTTTATAATGACCACCAAAAAGACCCAGTAAAAGTGGTCTTTATAGACAAATGGTCCTTATATACAGGTTTAAATAACATGAATAAGGACCAATTTGGGTAAAATTTTACAGGCCTTTAAAAGCAGGTGACCCTTACATAGAGGTGGCCTTTAAGGCAGGTTAGACTGTACAGTGACATTGTCAAACTGAATATTTACCACAATGACCACATAATGACATACTGGTGAACATAGCAGCAATACATAGATCACCCTACAGGGATTTTTAACCAAGAGAGAGAAAATTAGAAAGAGAGAGGGGGAGGAGAGAACATGACACTGAAACAATACATAACACACTATCAATCAATAATACAGACTCATCACATGATCACACTACAGGGGATTTTAATTGGATGAGAGAAAGAAAGACAGAAAGAGAGGTGCAGAGAGAGAGAGAGAAAACCATACACCACACACTATCAATCAATAATACAGACTCATCACACTACATGGGATTTTAATTATATACATGTATATGAGAGAGAGAGAGAGAGAGAGAGAGAGAGAGAGAGAGAGCATGACACTGAAACCATACACCACACACTATCATCAATAATACAGACTGATCACACTACATGGGATTTTAATTGGATGAGAAAAAAGGAAAGAAAGACAGAAAGAGAGGTGCAAAGAGAGAGAGAGAGCATGACACTGAAACCATAAACCACACACTATAAATCAATAATACAGACTGATCACACTACAGGGGATTTTAATTGGATGAGAGAAAGAAAGACAGAGAGATGCAGAGAAAGAGAGAGAGAGAGAGACTGTAAACCAATATATAGATCACACTACAGTGATTTTGACAGGGATCAAACAACACACATACTTCCCTGTTAAACATACTACAACAAAGTATAATAGTATTCTAACCAATTCCATGGGCTTTAAACACACACACACACACACACACACGCACACACACAGAGAGAGAGAGAGAGAGAGAGAGAGAGAGAGAGAGAGAGAGAGAGAGAGAGAGAGAGAGTCTGATATCGTGATCAATAAACTGAATACACTATAGGGGCAGCCAGGCTATATAACCGGACATCAGAAGCATACATTAATATTAAAAGAGAGATAGAATCAAGTGATACCAGCAAATGGATTGATAAAAATTTAAAAATTTCCCCAGGCACATTTGATATTCATATATATCTATATACTGAGTTGACATTTCTGCATCATTAGTCTATATAAATGTATAATTTATATCACTTACATACGACTAAGGTCTAGCAAATAAAGGACATAAGTATCACAATATATATAGTCGTAGAAGCTCAAATCGCTCCAATCAATGTGACAAATACAAACAAAGTCATTATAGATTAATGTATGCCAACATATGACACAGCAGCTTTACAGAAATGACTATTTGTAATTATATTTAATTTAGCAAAATCATCTATAGACATGTAGCAAACTGTAGATATGTGATCATATGAGAATGCAACTTCAGGTCAGCCCTCAGACCTAGCAAATACAGATCATGGATACTGTAACTGGGACATTAAACACCATTACCCAACTCAACTCACTGGAACTGTGTCAAAATATGGGTATCTAACTTGAATCAACAACGAAGAGTCAACACTTGTGAAATTGAATTTCCAAAATTTGAATTGATTGATTGAATAGGGTTTTACATCCAAGTCAAAAATATTTCATTCATATCGAGATGTCACCAGCTATAGGTGCAGTGGCAGAATATTTACTTTTTCAGTATGCTCAGTTGGTAGAGTTCTAGCTCCATATGTGGGGAGGTTGTGGATTCGACCCCAGGCTGGGTCTAACCCAAGAACTGAAAGTAGAAAGTGACTGTTCTTTCGCCAAGCACTCAGCATGAAATTCACAATTTTTTCGGATGGGAACTTAAAATAATCAAGGCCTGTGTCACGACAGGCATGGCATGATAAAGAACCCTCCTGTAAAATGTCATTATTGCAACCCATAGGCAAGATTCTGGCACCTTCATCTATAGCTGGTGACACCTCGATATAACTTTATAAGTGAAATATTCTTGACTGGGACGTTAAATACCATTACTCTACTCAATTTTGCCCTTTCAAATCTTCATCATGTACATACATACATACATAGGTAGATATACTACATCTAGTTCTGTGACACAACAACTCTGAGGGGTATATTACTTGAAACATTTTATATCAATTGTAATGTACCCCCTAAAATTGAATCCTAAATGCAAGAGAAAGTCATAATTATAAACTTAGCTTTGAGCAATATGTCTGGTTTATCACTTTGTAAGTTCCAAACACTAGTACATGTACTGTATTAACAGTACGATGGAAGAAGATAAACAGTGCCCAGCTATATAAAGCATGATTAACATTAATTACATGCAAGAATTAAACCTATATTAACAGTACACACTATCAAATTGGGTAATTATGACTTGATTTATGATTAAGTATGATTAAGCTACATAATACTACATAGGCCCAGAAAACGAGTTCTAAATCTTAACTATCAGAAATACAGTGTACCTTGTCTGCAAATCTAGTCAAGGCATTTGTTTATCAAAAAATGTTAATCAAGATTGACACTGGAGTGATTACCATTCCTAGGTTTCCATAAATTTAAAATGATTAGTTGCCAAATTTCCAAAATTTGTGAAAATATAGTCCTTCTTAAAGTATTTTTCCACAAATTTGCTGAAATAGGTTACTTTTTGAAAGAATTACTCAGAAATTAGTAGCCAATGACGATTTTGGCTACCAGGAATGGAAACATAGCATTCAGATCTTGGGTATTACATACCGGTAATGCAAAAGTAAAATATGTGTTTCAGCTAACACTAAAATTTATGTAGGTAGGTAGGCAATTTTTACCAGTACTTACAATGACCATATAGGGCAAGGATACCAATTTTAACTCTGCTTGTCGAAATAGTGTCCTAAAAACTTTAGGGTGGGCATAAAAAATTTAAGCCTGGTCAGGTTAGCAGAAATACACTGTTTTAAGCCTAATCTCTTCCATTTTTTGTATATCAAGCCAATATATACAGAATTATTCACAAGAATTGGCAGTTAATTTGTCTTGCTCACACACACATTCAGCCCAATATAAACAAGAGACCAATGGGTCTAATTGTTCAATAAGAATTGTGCAAATTTTGTGCTTTGTAATAAAATATCAACAAATTCTAGACATGATCTTCATGGAAAAAAATATATTTCTGGGGCAATAATTCTTACATGCATTTTCCCAGTTTTCTTAGTTCATAATAGGAAACAGTAAAATTATCTTTTTTTATTTTTACATGTCCGACATACTTGCCTACCCTTTCTTGAGACTAGGACTACGTTTGGGTAAGTTTTGATCATAAGTTTTACAAATGTAAATCAGTCTTAAGGATTTCGGTATTTAACTTGACAAAACATGGATATGCTGTATAATACTGGGGTTTGAATATTTGATCCATTTGTATCTTTCCTAATTTTAATTTGCAGCTAAAGATCCTGATTGGCAGCTAAAGATTGTCATTTTCATGACCATGATATTAAGAAGAAATGTACAACACTGGATCTCCGTCTTGCACACTTAAGCATTGCCCTTTGCTCATATTGGATTGGAGGAAGTTGACAATTTACTATAAATATGGACTAGAAAACGGTTTCAACTCTAAATTCCAGAAATTACAGGATTTTGGTTTTTAGTCATGGGTTTCAACTTCAAAATTGTACAACTTGCTTCAAACTCATAAAGGTGGGCAAGTATGATTTCAGGCAACAACTAGTTCAATGATTATCACATAGTTCCTAAACTTGCTATTCATTTAGATCCTGCCTATACCTACAGTAGTTTACTTCAAAATGAAATAAGTAGTTCAGTCATAACCATGACCTCATTTTATAGGTCTTTTGCTTAAAATCTCAAACCTGAAAACTGCAAACTCTGGCAAAATAACTGACAAGCCAAATTTCACAATATATTTTTTCTCCCAACATCAGTTTTACAGAAGAATTTTTTATTGAAAACTTTTATTTGACCAATAAATGACAGCAGGCAGCAACATTTGAAGTATGAAGAAATTAACATTTGGTTTTGCCAAAGAGGGATTGGATCCTAGGCAGTGAGACTCAAGAGAGGCGCTAAGCTTTCAGTGATACCTGATTACCGTATACGCAGTGAGACTCAAGAGAGGCGCTTAGCTTTCAGTGATATCCGATTACCGTATACGCAGTGAGACTCAAGAGATGCACTAAGCTTTCAGTGATATCTGATTACCGTATATGCAGCGAGACTCAAGAGAGGCGCTAAGCTTTCAGTGATACCTGATTAACGTATACGCAGTGAGATTCAAGAGAGGCGCTAAGCTTTCAGTGATACCTGATTACCATATACACAGTGAGATTCAAGAGAGGCGCTAAGCTTTCAGTGATACCTGATTAACATATACGCAGTGAGATTCAAGAGAGGCGCTAAGCTTTCAGAGATACCTGATTACCGTATACACAGCGAGATTCGAGAGGCGCTAAGCTTTCAGTGATACCTGATTAACGTATACGCAGTGAGATTCAAGAGAGGCGCTAAGCTTTCAGTGATACCTGATTAACATATACGCAGTGAGATTCAAGAGAGGCGCTAAGCTTTCAGTGATACCTGATTACCGTATACACAGCGAGATTCAAGAGAGGCACTAAGCTTTCAGTGATACCTGATTACCGTATACACAGTAAGATTCAAGAGAGGCGCTAAGCTTTCAGTGATACCTGATTACCGTATTTAAGATTTTACATACATGTACTTCATACAGGTGACATGTAATGAACAGGTACTTACATATCTGATTTTTAATGTCCAAACACTGTGATATATGGGGAAATTTAAGGATCTGTTTCCATTTCTTACTCTTGCCTTTGCGCTTTCCACCTCCACCTAAAATGTAAAATTAAAGATATAAGGTTATATGTTCAACGGTACATGTACTACAAAGGATGATAAGAACAGTAAAACATAATTTTATAAAGCTCCTAAATTACTTTGTCAAACCACTTATTGTCTTAATTCCATTTTTTCTCACCCGTCTTTATATCTCTCTCCCGGATGGGAACTTAAAATAAACCAGGTCCCGTGTCATAGTGGTCTTGGTACGTTAAAGAACCCTGCTGTATAATGCCATCAGCGCAATGCTCAGGCAAAATTTCTGCACCCTTGCCTATAACTGGCGACATCTCGATATAAGTGAAATATTCTTGACTGGGACGTTAAACACCATTACTTAACTACTCTCTCAATAAGCCCAGTTCTATTATAATGTCTAAACATCACTAAACAAATGGTTCTTACTGTACTTCAAAGATTATAACTTATACCAGTAAGTCCAGTATCTTGGTTTTTTTCAAGTTTCTAACCCTGGTACTAGTAACTCAGACTGGATCTAGATGGTAACAAGGGTAACAAGTCCAAGCTGAGAGCACCAGTTTTATATAGCCTTTTTGTTAGTAAAATTCTTACATACAAGTCAAATGAACCAATAGCAATTCGGTACAAAGCAGTGAAAGCACTAAAGCATATATTTTCTGAGAGAAGACAGTCTTGTGAGACAATCACAGAAATTGTCTCACAAATGTAATAGTCAGGGTTCAAAATTCCAGGCAGCCTGTCAGTCAACTAGTTCCAGACTCAAGGGTTGGGACTTGTAATATTTTGTAAAATCTATTATATAAAAACATTGGACTTCTAGATGCAGACAGGTACAATTTCAGTGTTATTTCTGAAACTAATGCTAGTTCTGAACCACATTTTATTTTATTTTTAGCAAATTCTGCAATTTATTTCAAAAACTATTCCATCTAAATTGAATAACTAGTACATGTATTTGAAGGAGCTGGTCTGAGGCTATGTTTCCATTTTCTGGAGCCAAAACTATGATATATTTTCACAAGTTTTAGAAATTTGGACACTAATAACTTTTTATTTGTGGAATCCTAGCTGATGTGTTGTACCATACATGTATCTCTTTTTGAAGGCCAGAAGTCCCAAGTAGTCAAAAACATGATGCAGTACCCTATGTGAGTTCTAAGAGTCAAAAACATGATGTTGTTCCTAAGCAAGTTCTAAGAGTCAAAAACATGATGTGGTACCCTATGTGAGTTGTAAGAGTCAAAAACATGATGTGGTACCCTATGTGAGTTGTAAGAGTCAAAAACATGATGTGGTACCCTATGTGAGTTCTAAGAGTCAAAAACATGATGTGGTACCCTATGTGAGTTCTAAGAGTCAAAAACATGATGTGGTACCCTATGTGAGTTCTAAGAGTCAAAAACATGATGTGGTACCCTATGTGAGTTGTAAGAGTCAAAAACATGATGTGGTACCCTATGTGAGTTGTAAGAGTCAAAAACATGATGTGGTACCCTATGTGAGTTGTAAGAGTGAGTCAAAAACATCATGTGGTACCCTATGTGAATTGTAAGAGTAAGACTCAAAAACATGGCCTAACAGGTCAAATAGAAGCCTTGTATATTGCAGTATTGTTTATCTGTTATAAATGTCTATGTACCATTATTAGATTGACTTGTGAGGTTATCGCCCTCTCAAAGTTATGTACTAGTAATACTTATAGTAGATCTATATGTGTGTAATAACAAATGAATTTGGCAGAGTAAAATACATTATACTTTGGCACAAATATATTATGCAGCACATGACATAGACATAATTATGTACAAATTGAATAAACCAGTACACAAAGGTGTACCATATAAAAATACACAAACTAGTTTGTTTACCTGGGATGATTTGGTTTTCCCTTTTCAAAAACTAACTTTTCTGGTTGAAGTTTCTAAGATTTGACCCATTAAGGCAAAAACAGGTAAAACTGGTATATTTAATTTCCATTGATTCAGTCAACTCAGGTGAACTAATTACACAATAAAATGCTGATCAAAGGCTACCGTTTGATTCTCGAGAGACTATTGGTATGATTTAGACTCTTGAGATTCCTGGATTGCATGAAGAGGTCAACTTGACCCCTGAAGGTCAAAGGTGGAACCCATTTCAGTATTTTCGCAACCTTGACCTTTGAACCTATGACCTTCATCAAGATTAAAATATCAAACTGGTTGTTATATCAATACCTATGATAAGTCAGTGACTTGGAATTTTAACTATGTTAAATTTTAAGGGTTTTAAATTATATTTTGTAATGGAAGGTCAAGGACCTTTTGCATTTTTAACAGGTCCCACATAAAATTTTGAAAGTCCAACATCAACATTGAAAGGTCCGTCTTGATTATTTTTTCTCATAGAAAAAGCAGTATTATCTTGGTAGACAATGGCAGATCCATCAGACTTTAACAGCTTAAATAGCAGAGGTCCCAATGTAAAATCCATAGGTCCTGGACTTCAGACCCAGCAAATTTTGAACCCCTGAATTTCTACACTGTCAAGGTACTTTTGGTAGGTATTGTGTGTATATATTATATTGCTATACACTGTAAACTATGTACACATACATTGCATACAGCACTTTCCATTAAACTACAATATCTCAATTGTAAGCCATGTGGAGTGGAGTAATGAAGCTTTACGCCAAGTCAAGATTCTTTCACTTATATAAAGGTGGCCAATTCATGGATGGAGGAAATCTATGTCCCCGACCTTCAGCAAGTGAACTGACAAACTTTTTCCCACTAGGATCTATCTCTAGTGGAATTTGAACATGAGTGAGAAGCACTGTGATCTGTTAGTGCACACTTGACTTAGATCATTCCACCAACGAGGCCCCTCTCAGCCATGTGATATCAAATAATGACATATTCAACTATGTTATTTACATATTATATATATTTTTGTATTCTTGTCTTTCCACCCATTAATTTCGTATATACAGGATGTCCAAAATGCCCTCAGACTATTGACTTTTGAGTTTGAAGGTCTGATACTCAATCAGTGGGAGCCATGATGTTGCCAGTCAATTTTCATTGCTTCTGGTGTGTATAAAAGTCAAACAAAATGCAGAAATTTGCAGAATTCAAACTGTAGTGATACAGCTACATGGTATAGTAAATACTATGTACTGTTAAGAGACATTACTACTGTTTAACCTACGAGGTACTTTTTGGTGAAATGGTAGAGCACTTGGGAACAACCCAGTTCAATTATTCCTGGCATTGGGATCAGGTACATGTATTTTTCATTGTATCTCAGTGATTTTCTTAAGAGCTGGCAGCCAGCTGATTTAAGCACCTAAAACTCTAAATTTGCCGCTTAAAATTCATAAAATTGAAATGAAAAGATTGTTTTTAAAGTTTTTCCCAAATAAAAGTCTGTCAAATGGTAACAGTCATTAACTATGTGTTTAAGATTATAACAGAAAATCATTTTCAGCTCCATTGACCCATGGCCTGTTAGATTTGTCAATCTACCTCCTACTACAAATCTTGGAGAAATCACTGGTACCTGTAGGTATTTACATTACTAATGGTGCCTACAAGGGGACCCAGACTTTAAAAGTGTACCTGTAGGAAATACCCCATTTTAGTAATAAAATTAATAATATTAATAATACATGTATGGTTAAGGGTGAATCTTCAAAAAATGAAGACTAAAGGGGAGAGATGTAACACAGCAATACAACTACATGGTATAGTATATACTATGTATAGTTAAGAGACATTACTACTGCTCATCTCTTGGTCATGTTTTTGGAAAAGAATGAACGTACCAAAACCATGTATTGCTATGTAAAAACTCCAGAAAATAATAATTCTATAAATGTATGAAAAAGATGATCAGTAATTAAAATTTAATAAAGTTCTATAAATTGTACCTGGCCGTTGTTTGTCATTTTGGATAGAGAGAAAGTAGAGTTTTTGCAGATTAGCCCGGCCGCCACTATGAGGGGGTTAATTCTAGCGTTTGTATGTAACTGGGTCATTTGCTGTGTATTCTGGTTTTTAATAAACTGCTGATTATCACTCATATTCCCGTTTCATGTTAATTTTACTTCCAAATCGGTAAAGTATTTAAAATCCACATATGCAGTTTGCTCACGGCACTGTACCATTTTTCTCCCTCTCACCACAAAAATGAAATCTAATCGCTAAATCAGTTTTAAAATGTAACAGAATACCTCAACACCAAAATATGTTATACTCTTCAAAATAAATTAAAATTAACGTAAATTTCATAAATAATTGATGCTGCACATCATAGGTACAAACTTCCCAGATATGCAGACTACTTTTTATTGTAGTCTACGGGATTAGTTTGCCGGACTGCACAAAATATTTTGACGCATCCCGCGCAATATGTTTATAGATTCCGAAAATTCATTTTAGATGTCCATATGTCAGCAAATGCATAACACATCCCAGCAAATTTGTGGGGCAATGCGTTAAAAATGATTATATATTTATAAATTTTGAAAATCTGGCTACTTAAAATTTTGAATTTTTTGGGAACTTAGCACAAGGCACTTTCAATTAAATGTTACAAAGTACATTAAAACTTAATTAATGACTCAATTCTCAACCAATGTCATATCAAAAAATGACCTAAACATCGACATAATTTACATATTACAATTTTGTATATGTGTTTAAATTCATATACATGATGTCAAAATCTCCCCCGATATCCGACTACAGGGGTTAAAGGTATGATAAGAACTATTACTCAATCGGTTGTGGTCATTATTGCTGTTACTTCTCACATTTTCATCACTTCCATAGTGTGTAAATGTCAAATTAAACACGGAAAACTCTGGAAATCAAAGTGACTTTTTCACAGCTTTCATCAATGTGTATATCGTAATTCTATATAATTATGATCAATTATCGATATATCTTCCACTTCTAGAGTATACAGGTAATATGTTATCCCAGACAGAAATTCAGAAGTGAAAATAAACACGGAACAAAATTTATTGTTTTTCAAATGATGACAATTTTTTTGCTTAATTTTGACATACCACTACTGGCATTATAGAACTAAAACAACCAAAAACAGACCATCACCAATTTTTTTATCATTGTGATTATTGTCACAGAGGATTTGCTGATGGTGATATCATAGAACAAAGCTTTTAATACATCATGATATCGCGGAACCCTATTATAACTTACAAAAAAAATCTTTGAAATTATTACATCACTTGTGTATTGATCATGTTTAAGGAAATTAAACATGTGGTTTTGTCGTGAACCACAAACGAGTAACATAATTAATATACAATGTATCAGTGCATACCATGTTCAATGTGTACATTAGCTAACCACAAAAAAAAACCGCAAAAACCCAGCCCACTTTTTGAGCATATTCATCTGGAAATATCCCTAATATCATCGCAACAATATCATCAAAAGTTTGGTGACCATTGTGATCTCTTTTTTCTCACAATTATAGCTCTAATCACACATTTGCTATTTTTGCACACCTTCCTGAGGTCATACTCTCAAAATCAAGATATTCGAATCCTAAAAAGTTAGATTTCTAATTTTGTGACTGGTAAATTTAATTATTTGATAAAATAAAATAGTATTATGTTCATTTTCAATTTTATTGTTTTATGTGACCAGGTAAAGGTAATTGTTTATCAAATAATCAAATTTCTAGTTGGGGTCGTCAGGTGCGATATAAAGGGTTTGTTTTTATTGTAAGTTTGGAGCAAAACATATCCATGTCCAGCAATAAATAACAAAATGGGACACCTGCAAATTTATGACTGTCATAATAATAGCCTGCATGAGAAAATAGGTCATGACCTCATTTGGATGGCCTTCAAGCATAGAAAGTCAAAATAAATACTAGTGTTTTGGGTATATAACATGATTATTTTCAATAAAACAGTTTTAAAAATGTTAAAAACATCACATTTGGTACATGCACCAGTCCGTTCTGTCGTAGGATCTGTCAATGGGATTTTAGCATCTTCATCTTCTTGGCGTTTGACAGATCGTTACCAGCATGTGGCATAAATTACAATTTTCTACAAAAGCTTTTGAAATAACGACATAATACATCGTTGAATGACATGGCTAAACCAATTCAACGCTTAAATTCGCGATTTAATTAATACAATGAAAAACATTTTCACTTTTCATTCATTTGTCACTGACAGATGAAATCATTTTGACATGAACCTCAATTTTCTATGACTTATTAGCATACCTTCTCGTGCTTTTAAATATACGGTGTTTGCAACTATATTTTCCAATTCCATTTATTATATCTGGAGGTAATGGGCTGCTACTAGGGTCTACGTTGACCCTAAGAGAGTCCACCGACCTGATAAGGAGCCTGGCCAGGGTGTGGTGTATGGAAGAGCAATATGGCGAATCTGATCGGAAAATGAGAGAGACGACGATTTCCATTGGTCAAAATAACTCCATCAACCTGCAAAAGGGAAACCACTCTTGAGGTGCAAAAAAATAATCAATAAAAAATTAATGTGATGTCGGCAACATACGCATTCAATGGCAATATCTGCAATGAAGTGTATAAAAAGTTGTTTTGTTTTTTGTGGGGTTTTTTCACTTGCGCTCGCATATGTGTGTGTGTGTGTTTGTGTGTGTTTGCGTGAGAGAAATAGAGAGCGAGAGAGTTAAGATTGAAATATTTCAAAGTTTTAAAATTCTTGATTTTTTTAGTTTGGTGTAAGCAGAGACATTTGTTTTGAGTCACATTGATGATGATGATGATGATGGTGGTGGTGGTGGTGGTGGTGGTTATTATAATTATTATTATTATTACTTAAATAAATAAATAAATATGATAATGATGTAAATAATAATAATAATAATTATTATATTAACCCCGATGCTTATGTCATCCCTCCTTTTTACTTACTGTGGGGCTTTTATACATTTTAATTTGATATTTTATTTGTTGTGAAATTTTTAGTTATGTCTCGTAGGCCAATTATGGCCGGGTGTAACAGTGTAACTAATGCTTATATTATATATGTGTGTGTGTGTGTGTGTGGTGTGTGTGTGTGTTTATATTTTAATGATGTTCTATCAATTAGATGTGACACTTGAATAAACGATAATAATAATAATAATAATAATAATAATAATCAGATAGTCGGGTAATACCCCCATACATTTTCGATAAACTTAAACCCATAAGAAGATTACTCTACTATGATAGAAACGACGCAGCTAATGATTTAAACTTTTAAATTATTTAAATTATCTATATATTGGTCATGTTTTCAAAATAATTGTGTATAGAAATGAACTAACAGGTAGTAAATTACCAGTAAATGTTTTATCAAATCGATCAAAATAAGTCCTTTATGATGTTTCAATATCTGTAGATAATCTTATGAATAAGTCTACAGGTCTCTATTTTATTGAATATGCTCCTTTTTAAACACAAGCCAAAATATTTGCAGCATTCCATGAGATCTGTGGCTCGAGTATGAACCGGTGATGTGAAAGTGGTCAGTTGTCCCTTCGCCATGGAAACCAAAGCAGAAGCTGGTTACTATAGCAGTAATCGCAAGAGGCTCAAGTGACGCGGCACTGCATTGCCGAACGTGTTCTGAGATGGACAGTGTCTCTTGTTATAAAGACTGATATTCAGAGCTAGCAGGTACCCCTTGTTATAAAGATCAATATTTAGAGCCAACAAGTGCCCCTTGTTATAAAGATCTATGTTTAGAGCCGGCAGACGTCCCTTGTTATAAAGACCAATGTTCAGAGCTAGCAGGCACCCCTTGTTATAAAGACCAATATCCAGAGCCAGCAGGTATCACTTCTTATAGAGACCAATGTTAAACCCAGCAGGTGCCCCTAGCTATAAAGAACAATGTTAAGAGCCAGCAGGTGTCTTTTAATTATAAAGACCAATATTCAGAGCCAGCGGATGCCTCTTTTTATAAAGACCAATGTTTAGAGCCAGCAGATGCCCCTAGCTATAAAGATCAATGATTAGAGTCAACGGGTGCCCCTTGTAATAAACGTCACATTTTAGACACAGCAGGTGTCTCTTATTATAAAAACACATATTCAGAGCCAGCGGATGCCTCTTTTTATAAAGACCAATGTTTAGAGCCAGCAGGTGTCCCTAGTTATAAAGAACAATGTTCAGAGCCAACAGATGCCCCTAACTATAAAGACCAATGTTTAGAGCCAGCGGGTTCCCTAGTTATAAAGCAATGTTTAGAACCAGCAGGCGCCCCTTGTAATAAAAATTACTTTTTAGAGCCAACAGGTGTCCCTTATTATAAAGACCAATGTTTAAAGTCAGCAGGTGTACCTTATTATAAAGACCAATGTTTAGAGCCAGCAGATGACCCTAATTATAAAGACCAATGTTTAAAGCCAGCAGATGACCCTAATTATAAAGACCAATGTTTAGAGCCAGCAGGTCCCCTTGTTATAAAGCAATGTTTAGAACCAGCAGGCGCCCCTTGTAATAAACATTACTTTTTAGAGCCAACAGGTGTCCCTTATTATAAAGACCAATGTTTAAGGCCAGCAGGTGTCCCTAGTTATAAGGCAATGTTTAGACCCAGCAGATGCCCCTTGTAATAAACATTATTTTTAGAGCCAACATGTGTTCCTAATTATAAAGACCAATGTTTAGAGCCAGCAGGCGCCCCTAGTTATAAAGCAATGTTTAGAGCCAGCAGGTGTCCATTATCATAAAGACAAATGTTTAGAACCAGTAGGTACCCCTTGTTATAAAGACCACTGTTTAGAACAAGTAAGCGCTCCTCTATTAAAGATCAAAGTTTACACTCAACAGGTATACAACCCCACCCACTCTGTAAACACTAATTGATATTCAGATCCAACAGGAACTTTCATCGTCAACTGGTGCACTAACGTAAGGAAAATCCTCAACTAGTGCACAACTATTGTACAGCAATTCCTTAACTAGTGCAAAATAGCATTGTTGTGAAGAAACAAAACCTGACTTCGTTTTCATTAATAGCGAGTTGACTATAAGCTGCTACATTGTATGTGTAACCTGACTCAGTAAAAGATACCATACGATTTTTTTAAGTTTTTCACCAACACCATCTGAATCCAAAAACCTTAAGTGTTCATGTCTTTGCATTACTTTAGCTTAGTTTAGCTGCTGTGGTGTTTTCATTTCATTAACTTTATTTTGGTTTCAGGGTCCAAATAAAGAATCCATGTTTGAACATTACCAGTCACAAAAACGATCCGTGCCACCAGCCCAAAGGGACGCCCTTGACACTTGCTTCACTTTGGCTAATAACATATATATTTTAGTTCAGATGGATGTCTTTGACACTAGCTTGACCTTGGGTAATGGCGTATATTTAAGCCCAAATGGACGATCTTGACACTAGCTTGACCTTGAGTAATGGCGTATATTTAAGCCCAGATGGACGATCTTAACACTAGCTTGACCTTGGGTAATGACATACATTTAAGTCCAGATGGATGATCTTGACACTAGCTTGACCTTGGGTAATGACATACATTTAAGTCCAGGTGATGATTTTGGCACTAGCTTGACCTTGAGTAATGACATACATTTAAGTCCAGATGGATGATCTTGACACTAGCTTGACCTTGGGCAATGACATACATTTAAGTCCAGATGATGATTTTGGCACTAGCTTGACCTTGGGTAATGACATACATTTAAGTCCAGATGATGATTTTGGCACTAGCTTGACCTTGAGTAATGACATACATTTAAGTCCAGATGATGATCTTGACACTAGCTTGACCTTGGGTAATGACATACATTTAAGTCCAGATGATGATTTTGGCACTAGCTTGACCTTGAGTAATGACATACATTTAAGTCCAGATGGATGATCTTGACACTAGCTTGACCTTGGGTAATGACATACATTTAAGTCCAGATGATGATTTTGGCACTAGCTTGACCTTGGGTAATGACATACATTTAAGTCCAGATGATGATTTTGGCACTAGCTTGACCTTGAGTAATGACATACATTTAAGTCCAGATGATGATCTTGACACTAGCTTGACCTTGGGTAATGACATACATTTAAGTCCAGATGATGATTTTGGCACTAGCTTGACCTTGAGTAATGACATACATTTAAGTCCAGATGATGATCTTGACACTAGCTTGACCTTGGGTAATGACATACATTTAAGTCCAGATGATGATTTTGGCACTAGCTTGACCTTGAGTAATGACATACATTTAAGTCCAGATGGATGATCTTGACACTAGCTTGACCTTGGGTAATGACATACATTTAAGTCCAGATGGATGATCTTGACACTAGCTTGACCTTGAGTAATGACATACATTTAAGTCCAGATGGATGATCTTGACACTAGCTTGACCTTGGGTAATGACATACATTTAAGTCCAGATGATGATTTTGGCACTAGCTTGACCTTGACATATAGTTAAGACCACGTGCAGATATCATACTTATATGTATAGTAATTGATCCATGTACAAACCACAATTGTTAAAGCAAAGTAAAAGCTTTGAAAACTGACAAATTAAGTTAATTAATGAGCTTCTGGTAGTAAATAGAACTAACTTTAAGCATACATGTATGTGTATCCTTAACTTAATGCTGTTGTTCATTAATTAATTCGACTAATTAATTTAATAAATAAATAAATTAGTCAATTAATTTTAAAAAATGATGATGACAATGATGATGATGATGATGATGATGATGATGATGATGATGATGAAGTAAGTAGGTAAGTAAGCAGGCAAATAAGTCAGTAAGTAAATAAGTCACTAAATAAATAAATAATAACGCGGGTTTTATATAGTTCGAATAGCAGTTACTATAAGCAAATGCGAAAAAATGATATATGATGTGAATGAGATTTCTGATAAGTGATACATATTTCTTTTTACTGACAAATGATGCAAAAAATATATAAATGATAAGTGGTTACACTTAACTTAGCCGAGTTTTACTGGAGTAACTTATATCTAATTAAGTCACTAAGATATTTAGGTTAAAATGTGTCTGATTCCGTACATTCTATATCAATGGGAGTTTTCTTGTATATAAAGACTATAGAATCAGTTACTTCAAACGTAGTTAGTAGGTTCATTGGACGATATTGGTCTTAGTGTTAGTTGCCGGTACTTGATTTACAGCTGTATTGGCTCTCTGGTTTCATCATAAAGAGTCTCAGCACTATATACAGTACAGACCTGTCGAAAATTTAAAACCGAGTAAATGAAAAAGAGTCGAAGATCGACCGCAGAGGGGTTGGGATATGGATAGCTATTTAACAAAAACTGCCGAAACATAGCTAACAGCTGTCAAAAGCTGCTGGTGATGAAGGGCCTAGTTGAGACGCCGATTCGGCACTAATTCTTTAGCTAAATGTTTAACTTTCGGTAGGTCTGTACTGTAGCTAACAGCTGTCAAAAGCTGCTGGTGATGAGGGGCCTAGTTGAGCCGCCGATTCGGCACTAATTCTTTAGCTAAATGTTTAACTTTCGGCAGGTCTATACTGTAGCTAACAGCTGTCAAAAGCTGCTGGTGATGAGGGCCTAGGTGAGACCCCGATTCAGCACTAATTCTTTAGCTAAATGTTTAACTTTCGGCAGGTCTGTACTGTACTTGTACTGGTTACTAACAATTACATGGTTACTAGTTTACATTATTTCTTTTTTTTCAACATCGAATTCATTTTCTGTCTTGGTTGCAAAGGTTACATTATGGTAACAAAGAATACTGGTACATTTTATTTATTTATTTTATCAAATTTAGTCTAATTGCACAATTCTGCTAGATTACACTAAAGTTAGGACACATTTACCATAGCGAATGTTTGAGAAAATCCGCGAACGTTTTTCAAAACCGGTGTCATATACCATTTTTAAATTACTTTATGATTAAATTAAAACATGGTATATAACACCGGCATCATTTTCATATTTTCGACCTCAGTGGACCTGGCTGGTCTGGAATCAAACATTTATCTCACGGAACGATAAATGAACGGAATGTGTGCGAAACTCCGACGGTCGTCCCTTTATCACGTCCGAAAATAACCGATGTAGCTGCACACTTTTCGCGTTGTCAGGAGTTGACTAGGATGACTGAAAATTGACGCTACATGTATTTTTTGTAAAGTCGTATAAGTATTGTTACGTAAAGTAAAGGCCTGTCAAAATTTCAACACAGCTGGCGAAGCTGGACTGACGAGTAGTCAGAGAGATGGACAGTTTGAGTTGAAAAGTTGTTGAGAGATAAATAGCAGTTGCCGAAAAGGTGACGAGGGACCGATTTGATCGGAATTAATAGTTAAGCTTAGTGTTAATTCTTCAACAGGTCTAAACTGAAGAATTAATACGTCGATAAAGAAAAAAGAGTGAAACGCAAAAAACGCAATTTTAATGTTCAATCAGCTTGTTTGTATAAGAAAAAAATATAAAAAAAATTATTATACGAGTTTACTAGTATACTATCTTAGTCTATCTATACCATGGACGTACTGACCATACAGTACAGGCCTGTCGAGAGTTTAACACAAAGCTAACGAATCAGTGTCGAAGATAGGCACTTTATTTTTCATCAGCTGATATCCATTTTTTGCTGCTGGCGATTCCTATCCCTGCCACTTGATCATGACAAGGCGAGCTTCCGAACTCCTTTTTTGTTTACTCGGTGTTAAGTTTTCGATAGGACATGTAGCGTATATGTGTAAGTTATCCACAGTGCATTTCCAGTATATATATGCTTTGATGATCTGATTTATCGTTGGGTTACATATTGATGGCGTGATCTAGCAGTGTGTATTGCCGACAGTAAAGTCAGTAAATAAACTTTATCTGTAAATAAACTCGTTAAACTGTGTTTAGATAACACCCTATCTATCTAATGTCAATTTTTAAAGTTTTAAAATTTCATATTTTATTTTATCTCTGCAAAAACTATTCGCCAGAACTTTCCCTAGTTTATATAAATAACGCGTCTACAACATATTCCAAATGATCGTTGCTTTTCGAAACCTTTCCCGCTTTATACACTTGTCGCTTATCGGAAAAAAATGTCCGTTCAAAGTAGAGTTGTTTTATAATCAGTTGTTACACATGGAAATTGTATGAAACCACACACACACACACACACACACACACACACACACACATAGATCATGACAATGTTCTTTAACGTGACACGGGGCATCGGGTTTTAAGGTCTTTTCTAAAGGACCTTGCGGCTTTCATTTTTAATAGCCGAGAGTGCTTTGCGTTAGAACTGTCATGTGCTATTATTATTTTTAGAGTCTTGGTTAGATCCAGGCAGGAGTTCAAACCCATGGCCTCTCGCATATGGAGAACATGTATTAATAGAACACAACCGTGTAGACAACATTTGGACATGTGCAAGATATCCAAACTGTTTCTATATAATTTTATCATATAGCGTTGGTTGTATGTTTTCTCTATGGACGTACATGCGGGTTTTGTCCCCGGGTCTCAATATAAGTTGATTGCCTGTGTACTACATAGGGATAACTTTTTGCTGAAAACTGTTGTAAATAGTTTTCTTTGCACATTGATATTTAGAGTTTAAACATAAAAAACGGTTAGATTTTGACTCTCAAGATAAACAAAATGTAAATATAAATCTTATCTTTATACTGCAGATTTTATATAAGACTAAATAATATGTCTATAAATATCTAAATGAGAGAGAGAGAGAGAGAGAGAGAGAGAATTAAGGAAAGCCTTGACATATCTGCATGTAACCACTAGACTTTAGTGATTTACATTATGTATCTATCAAGCTCTATACATTTTTGTTGTGCCATGTTCTTAATACCTCTGGCTACTGCATAGAACACAAAATTCAGTTGCGGTGCTCTTCAATTCATTTTCTAATTAAACTAAATGCTGTCAGTTATGAACAGAGCTTATTACAGGGTAATTACTTTATTTCTTCTAAATATTGCAGCAAGTAGTTATTTTCTGTATTTCAAATAATTTTAAAGCACCGCGTCAAGTCATAAAATGTGTATCCTGTCCAATGTCTGTGATATAGTATATGATGTTATAAAGGTGATATAGTATATGATGTTATAAAGGTGATATATAGTATATGATGTTATAAAGGTGATATGGTATGTTATAAAGGTGATATAGTATCTGATGTTATAAAGGTGATATGGTATATGATGTTATAAAGGTGATATAGTATATGATGTTATAAAGGTGATATAGTATATGATGCTATAAAGGTGATATATAGTATATGATGTTATAAAGGTGATATGGTATGTTATAAAGGTGATATAGTATCTGATGTTATAAAGGTGATATGGTATATGATGTTATAAAGGTGATATAGTATATGATGTTATAAAGGTGATATGGTATATGATGTTATAAAGGTGATATAGTATCTGATGTTATAAAGGTAATATAGGATATGGTGTTATAAAGGTGATATGGTATGTTATAAAGAATATATGGTATTTGATGTTATAAAGGTGATATGGTATGTATTAAAAGTGATATAGTATATGATGTTATAAAGGTGATATAGGATATGATGTTATAAAGGTGATATGGTATGTTATAAAGAATATATGGTATTTGATGTTATAAAGGTGATATGGTATGTTATAAAGGTGATATAGTATATGATGTTATAAAGGTAATATAGGATATGATGTTATAAAGGTGATATGGTATGTTATAAAGAATATATGGTATTTGATGCTATAAAGGTGATATGGTATGTTATAAAGGTGATATAGTATGATATTATAAAGGTAATATAGGATATGATGTTATAAAGGTGATATGGTATGTTATAAAGAATATATGGTATTTGATGTTATAAAGGTGATATGGTATGTTATAAAAGTGATATAGTATATGATGTTATAAAGGTGATATAGTATATGGTGTTATAAAGGTGATATGGTATGTTATAAGGAGATATGGTATTTGATGTTATAAAGGTGATATGGTATGTTATAAAGGAGATATGGTATGTTATAAAGGTGATATAGTATATAATGTTTTAAAGGTGATATGGTATATGATGTTATAAAGGTGATATATATATGTTATAAAAATGTTGAAGTTCTATTTTACAAATAAAAAATACTTTTTTTGTGTCATAAAATTAATGATACATTTGACAAAAAGTTAAGGAAAAGACGCGACACAAATTCTGTCGCGATTTTTTTTTCGAAAATGTAAACAATTAGCTGAATTTAAAACCTGTCACCCCTTTCCTGAATATTGGTTGTATCCTAGTGGATACTTGCGCATGTGTGTTATTTTTCTGCGTTCGAATGTCTGCGTTTCAACATTTAGGATAAATTAGGAACTCCAATGACATATATAGAGCTTAAGTCAGATGATTGATTAAACCGTGCATAACAGTTACATATTGTCACTATTTTCTGTACACTATATGGTTGTGGGACTTTTGAAAGATTCTACACGAACGAATTTTTGTCGTTAATTCTTCGCAAAAAGCAAATTATTGATTAATTATAAGCATCTGTATAAGTATATTTATTCATCATTCAGAAAAATGAATTGTGTCATGTGCTGATTTTGAATGTAATATTTTAATACAAATTCAAAATCAGCCGTGACATGAAAATTGTAATGTTTCACGAATTAGCAATCCGTATCAAAGGCGCAGATAGGAACAAACTATAAACGGCGAGGCAAAAGGAGGACGAGGGATATCACGTTCCAAAATACTTCTGTCTATGAGAGCGAGGGATGTCAAGTCCCCAAGTACTTCTGTCTAGGGGATGTCATGTTCCCAAGTACTTCTGTTTTGGAGGGCGGGGGATTTACGTCCCCAAGTACTTCTGTCTAGGGTCCTTCGAAAGATATCTTAAAAACTGATGCGCCGTGTCATGTTAAAGAACCTTACTTGACAAATCTCCCTGATCGCAGTGCAAATATATACTTCACATATACGGCTGTTAAAGTATCGATATTTATAAGTGAAATATTCTTGACTAGGGCAAAAAGCCCCCTACATTCAATCAATCTTCGGCCTATTAGTTCATTTTACTGAAGCCTATTAGGCTCATGTATAAAAAAATTAAAAGGCGTAATAACGCAAAATAAAAGCGTAATAACGCAAAATAAAGGCGTAATAACGCAAAATAAAAGCGTAATAACGCGAAACAAAGTGCGTTTTAACGCGAAATGTAATGCGCGAATTGAAAGGCGTTATAACGCGAATTTTAAAGGCGTTATAATTCGAAATAAAAGCGTAATAACGCGAATTCAAAGGCATTATAACGCAAAATAAAGGCATAATAACGCAAAATAAAGACGTAATAACGCGAATTTAAAGGCGTTATAACGCGAATTTAAAGGCATTACAATACGAAATAAAGGCTTACACTGGAGTTAGTATTAGCTTTGTGGACTGACCCTTAAGTCACAGAACTCACACTGGAGTTGGTATTAGCTTTGTGGACTGACCCTTAAGTCACAGAACTCACACTGGAGTTGGTATTAGCTTTGTGGACTGACCTCTAATATGATGGTATGTGATCTTGTCGTCTGGTCCAATATGTGATCTAGCCATCACATAATGTGGTGTGTGATCCTGACAACATTTGGTTCAATGTGATCAAGCCAACACTTGGTATGATATGTGATCTTGTTGTCTGGTTTAATATGGGATCTAGCCAACACATGGTGTGATATGTGATCTGGTCGTCTGGTTCAATATGTGATCTAGCCAACACATGGTGTGATATGTGATCTGGTCGTCTGGTTTAATATATGATCTAGCCAACACATGGTGTGATATATGATCTGGTCGTCTGGTTCAATATGTGATCTAGCCAACACATGGTGTGATATGTGATATTGTCGTCTGGTTTAATATATGATCTAGCCAACACATGGTGTGATATATGATCTGGTCGTCTGGTTCAATATATGATCTAGCCAACACATGGTGTGATATATGATCTGGTCGTCTGGTTCAATATGTGATCTAGCCAACACATGGTGTGATATGTGATATTGTCGTCTGGTTAATATGTGATCTAGCCAACACATGGTGTGATATGTGATCTGGTCGTCTGCTTTAATATATGATATAGCCAACACATGGTGTGATATATGATCTGGTCGTCTGGTTCAATATGTGATCTAGCCATCACATCATGTTGATGTGTGATCCTGGTAAGATCTGATTCAATATGTGATCTAGCCATCACATGATGTGATATGTGATCTTGTCGTCTGGTTAATATGTGATCTATCCATCACATGATGTGATATGTGATCTTGTCTTCTGGTTAATATGTGATCTATCCATCACATGATGTGATGTGTGATCTTGTCGTCTGGTTAATATGTGATCTAGCCAACACATGGTGTGATATGTGATCTGGTCGTCTGGTTTAACATATGATCTAGCCAACACATGGCGTGATATGTGATCTGGTCGTCTGGTTCAATATGTGATCTAGCCATCACATCATGTTGATGTGACTGTGATCCTGATAAGATCTGATTCAATATGTGATCTAACCATCACATGATGTGATATGTGATCTTGTTGTCTGGTTTAATATGTGATTTAGCCAACACATGTTGTGATATGTGATCTTGTCTGGTGTAATATATGATCTAGCCAACACATGGTATGATATGTGATCTGGTGGTCTGGTTCAATATGTGATCTAGCCATCACATGATGTGGTGTGATCCTGATAGATCTGATTCAATATGTGATCTAGGCAACACATGATGTGGTGTGTGATCTTGTCGTCTGGTTCCATATGTGATCTAGCCAACATATGATGCGATATGTGATCTTGTTATCTGGTTCCATATGATCTAGCCAACATAGGTCGTGATATGTGACCTTGTCATTTGGTTCAATATGTGATCTAGCCAACACATGGTTATATGTGACCTTGTCATCTGGTTCGATATGTGATATAACCAACACATGGTGATATGTGACCTTGTCGTCTGGTTCAATATGTGATACAGGTCATGATATGTAATCTTGACATCTGGTCCCATGAATGATCTAGTCTACGCATGGGGTGATATATGACATTGACATCTGGTTCCAAATGTGATCTAGCAAACACGTGATATGTGATTATGACATCATCTGGTTCAATATGTGATCTAGCCAATACATGGTATAATATGTGATCCTGACATCTAGTCCCATATGTGATCTAGCCAACACATAATGTGATCCTGACAACATGTAGTTTCATGTGCAATCTTGTTACTATGCCTTGTGTGATATTTTATCAAACTGACATCTGGTGTGATATGTGAGTATACACACATCCGGATGGATATTTGATCCAGCAATGTTGGTTCATATTTTACTATCATAATATTCAAATCCAGAACCTTTAAAACATTATTAAAGTTGCTGTTGTTGGAGTATGATACAAGCTTTGTACACCACCTTTAGGTACCTTTTAAGTGCCTGAACTCACACTGGAGTTGGTATTGGCTTCATGAACTGACCTTCAAATACCTGAACTCACAATGGAGAATAATATAAGCTTCTCATGCTGGCATTAAGACAGGGCAAATTTCAAATGAAGTTCCACATAAAGTACACAAAGTATAATATTTCTTCATTTAATTCTTTTATTATATAAAATAATCCAACCTTGGTAATTATAAACATTTGACAATAATATAAAAATGTAATTAAATAATGATGTATATTGGCCATTAAATATGGGTAAATGAATCTAGTCATTTGACCAGCATGTGATTTCAGAGTACTGGTAATAAAGTCAAGCAATTCAATAAAAATGTTTTACTGGTGTATTCTCTTACCTTAAATTGTAGACATTACTTGTATATTTCGATATAAAATTGAAAAATTCTCAACAAGACTTATACATACAAGTACAGTCAATCCTGTCTAAAAAGGACATCTATGGGAGCCAGTACAAGTGGTCTTTATGGGAAGGTGGCCCTGATATACAGGTTAAAAAAATGAATAAAAAGCAATAGGAATAAAATTTAACTGGCCATGGCCTTTAAAAACAGGTGGATCTTATAAAGAGGTGGCTCTTTAAGACAGGTCCGAGTGTATTATTTCATAGAATAAAAGGTCACATGATGGAAGTTAAGGTGGTTTCACTTCAAGTTTAGCCTTTAAATAATGCAAGTAGCACTGAATATGATCCTTAAAAATGATAATCATGAAAAACTTATCAAAACAAATAGGTAAACTAAATACTGGTACAGTAAGTGCAAATAAGCAACCCTGATTCATGAATAATACAACTCAGGCTTATTGTCCAAGTTACCAAATATTATTCTGTATTTACAGCTTCCATCTTTATATGTACTAGTAGAATTTAACTGTGTCAAAATTAATAATTTATTCATATTTGCAAGAAATCAATTTTCGTGCAACTGGTAATTTGTGATTCGACACAGAAGCAACTTTTAAATTTTAAAATGAAAATTGCTAGCATACTGTTTAACCCAAGGTGTTTATAGTGGTCACCAGACAAAGTCACCATGAAAGACAGGTGACCACTACAGAAAGGTTTACAAAATTTGTTAAATTATCTCCCCTTTCAAAAATGGTGATTATCTACTGTTTGAAAGAATTGTCATTAATGGTACATATGCCATATTTATTATGTTCATTTCATGCAACTGATTGAAGTGAAATATTTTCATCAGGACATTATACATAAAAGAAACATTCTTAAATGTAGAAAAGGCAACTAGAACTTGCATACAAATGAAATATCCTCAACTGAAATATGCCAAGAAAATTTTAGTACATGTACTTGTAGAGAATGCTTTAAATTGATCTTTTTTTTTTTTAAAAAAAAAAAATTGAAATCAGCTGATTTCTCTAATTACTGTTCAAGTCAAATGTATAACCAATCAACTATGCCAATTAACACAGTGTATGTACTTGTTACATAAGTGCCACCAAAGTCATATACATGTCTAAAAAAGCAACATAATTCAATTATAATGAATAATGGTAAGCAAAGTATGTATTTGTCAACCTTACCAATATCAGACAAATGAAACTAGAATAGGTTTCTTCAAAGACAGAATTGTCTTATTTAATGCAAGTATTGCTGAATACATTTAAATGCTTAAAACATTCCATCAAACACCAATAATTGCATGTATACCAGTATATATATATATCTGGAAGAGGCTGATTTTATTGTTTATAATCATCAACATGAGGTATAATATGTATGCATAAATGAAAACAATTGAAATATTTGCAAAACTAGTACTAGTAATTAAGTTAATTAAAATTGATTACCCAGTAGTTGGATATTTCAAAACAAAAATACATGTATACTGAAAATATCTGAAGTAAAAAAACCTCCAACATGGTCTTATTTAAAGCATCCAAATATAAGATATGACCTTGACCTTTGTCCTTCACATCTAAATTTTATGTGAGACTTATCATCTCATGTTGTTTTACATTTGTGCCAAGTTTGATCAAAATACAACCATTGGATATTGAAGTTACAAAGTGAATATGATGTAGGGACAGATAGACGGATGGACAAAATGATTCCTATATACTGGTATATCCCCTAAATTTAATTTCTGGAGACATATACAGCTACATGCATATATGACAATGGGAGCAAATCAATTTAGAGTTGGCTAAAATTTGGATACCTTCCTAAAAAAATAATGTAACACAATAAATTTCTTTCTTTTAAAGTACCCTAGTTTTTTCAACATTACAATACATTATTTTCACATGCATTTTTGAATGGTGGACATACATGTATCAATTTATTGAGGCTTGTTAAATTTAGTTTAAACAATATTTATTCATCATTAGATACAAATAATATAATTCATAACAAACTTTAAACTGGATTCAGGAACAAGTGCTAGCTTATTTAAACCCGTCTCCAGTTTAGACTCCAATTGAGGCTTGTCAAACACCTTCTCAGTAAATCAGAAGAGGGTAAAATCATTGGCTATATAATAATATTTGTTATGCACCTAGGATAATAAACTGGTTTTGTACAATTTTGCTAAAATGATATTGATCTTTTATATATTTTCTAAATGTTTTGGTCCGATATATATTTTTTATCTTTAAGGTGGAGTTCTGAAATCAAAGAGTAAATTGAGAAATTTTGCCTACAGTAAATCTCTCAACTGCTGAAACCTGAAAACATAGTTCATTCCTTGCATAGAGTACACCAAGCAGGTGAAATTTATTACTAGTTAAAAATGACTTACTTTGGTCCATTAATCAGATTTTATTACAGTGTTAATTCTTTAAACTGGACATAATTTTTTAAGTGAGCATATGATCACTGATTTATCATATATCACTCCTCATTATACAGTCATAATTTATATTTCTCTTGAAAAATTGTGGTGAGAAACTCCATAGTCTAACACTAACACACATATGCATGCACACATGTGCACACACACACACACACACACACACACACACACACACACACACACACATTTATAATTTAACAAGTCCTTCACAAGCTGCTAAACTAAACAAGAAGTTTTCAGTAGCTGGTGCCATTTTTCTTTGTTTCAATGATTCTAATGTTAGATATTTTTTTCCATCATCACCTGTTTCACATAATGACTTTAGATTGTTCAACAGCTCTGAGGTTTTCTGCTCAATCTCCTGAAAAAGAATACCAAAAAATATTCTTAATTTTACATTGAGCACAAAATAAATTAGGGTTTTTGCAAATACACAAAACTTTTTTTTCCAGTCCAATCTATATTGTAAAAAGGAACTAAATCTTGTTTGATTTTGTACTCATGTACGTAAGACTTTCCTGCATTTTGACGTCAGAAAACACTTTGTGGTTGGTTGCACCAAATGATAAGCTGCTCCATGATGTCATTTGAGAGCAGTTTCTAATAATGAATAACAACCCTGAAACTGCAAAGTTTTTGTACTTTGTGTAGTAAAAAATTCCTCCATAACTAAATGAATGGTTACCTTGACAATTTGTTGTTCTGACAAGTCTTCATTTTCAGCACATTTAACTATAAACATTGCAATGTCTTTATGAAGCTTCCCCATGGCTAGTGATTCTAATAAAAGAAATCAAACACAAGAGATCATCTGATATGCATATTTGAATCGTTAAATTGAAGTCTTCTTAATACGAAATATGAAAAAAAAGAAACAAATATCCCATGGTCAAATGCCCATATTGTTCCGACAAAGACCCAACATGCTTGAACTAGATGCAAAAAGAATGAAAACTCTGCCTGAATTGTGCAGTTTAATGACACAAGTACATCATAAGTTGCTGTGATGCTTCGTTGGCACCATGATGACGGCCAGTGTCTGAACATAATAAGCATGGCCGGCGAAATTTCAATTGTAAATACAGTATTATTCCAACAAATTATATTTCAATTACAATTTTAATCACAGTTTTCATCTAGAACTGTTGTAAAAACATGTTGATACAAAATAAACAGTTACATGATGCACATCACCTGATGATAATGGGTTGTTTCTTTTTGGTGGTTAATGTTTATATAGCAGAGTTTGTTTTGTATGCCATACCATACTGTAAACCAACTTTTACTCATCAATTTTTTGCTAGTATAACTGATCTGTAGAAACACTGGTTTGTGATGTATGAAATATGCCCTGTACTTTCTACAGATCAGTTATACTAGCAAAAATTCGATGAATTATTATATCATTTTCCCCAGTTTTAGCCAAATTGTATCAATGCTAAGCATTCATCATAATTTTTTATTCATCATTTTTAGCACTTGTACTAAGATGTCATCCACTTTTGAATGCTGAATATTTATGAACATTTTTTATCCATCCAAATATACATTTTTCACTTATGTTGAGGCATCACAATCTATACATGTAGATTAAGTTACAGTGCTATGATAGGAAATAAGGATTCTTTATCAAGCTTTAGTTTCTGTTGTGCAGATGTGCAAGTTGAGTAATGGTGTTGAATGTCCCAGTCAAGAATATTTCACTTATATCCAGACATCACCAGCTATAGGCAAAGGTGCAGAAAATTTGCCTGTGCATTGTGCTGATGGCATTATACAGCAGTGTTCTTTATTGTGCCAAGCCCACTGTGACACGGGACCAGGTTTATTTTAAGTTCTCATACGAAAGAACCATGACTTTCATTTCGTAATGCTGAGTGCTTGGCGAAGAACAGTCACTACCCACTTTCAAGTCTTGGTTCAGACCAGGTCGGGTTCAAACGCACAACCTCCCACTACCACAGTGGTTTTGTGCAGGTTTGTTCGTGTGTGTGGAGGTCATGTGTTCATGCATGTGTGTACCCACCTTTGGCACTTGGTGCTATAGATATTTGTGCAGTTGTTACATTCAAAAATACATCATACAAGTCACTCCTGTAAAACAAGAAAAAGAAATAGTAAATTTAGAATAAAAGAGAACATTAAAGGTTTTAGCAGTAAGGGCCAATAATATGCAAGTATTTTTGCAAATTAATTATAATAATTATTATATAAGTATGCTATATATAACATATTTAAAGTCTAGCTACAATATATTATTTATAAAAAGCTAAAACATCTGTAAATTAAAATGTGCATTAGGCCAATACCTACAATATTCCAATATACATGCCAATACAAAAAGTTTATAGTTTTTGAGATAATTAACCATTTAAATATTCGTTTGCAACTATGACCTTGACCTTTGAACCTATGACCTTTATTCATATATGAAAATGATCGTTAGGCCAATACCTACAATATTCCAATATACATGCCTATACAAAAAGTTTATAGTTTTTGAGATAATTAACCATTTAAGTATTCGTTCATTTTTATGACCTTGACCTTTGAACCTATGACCTTCATTCATATATCAAAATGATCATTAGGCCAATACCTACAATATTCCAATATACATGCCTATACAAAAAGTTTATAGTTTTTGAGATAATTAACCATTTAAGTATTTGTTCGTGTCTTTGACCTTGACCTTTGAACCTATGACCTTCATTCATATATCAAAATGATCATTAGGCCAATACCTACAATATTCCAATACACATGCCTATACAAAAAATTCATAGTTTTGCAGATAATTAACTATTTTGGTATTCTTGGACATCTGTGACCTTGACCTTTGAACCCATGACCTTGATCTATGTATCAAAATGATCGTCATGTCAATACCTACAAATAACTAAAAATCCTATGCCATTATCACAAGAAATGTTAAAAAAATAGCATTTTTTATCAAAGGTCAAAAACTGGGACATGACCTTGACCTTCGACCTTGACATCAATTGGAAGAAAATTGCAAGACAAGATCAACAGTAAAAACTCCATACAATTATCTTCAGCCGTTATGAAGTTATAACAATAAATGTCTCATTTTAAAAATTACGTAACTTTACGCAAAAAACGCGTAACCTATTTTTCGTTCAATTTTCATGAAAAACACAATTTTAATGTTCCCAGGTATGCTGAATCCAAATATCCAATCAAAATTTGCCTGCACCTTTTGGTTTCAGAGAAGAAGATTTTTTTGTCTTTTTGCTATTTTTAGTAACAGCGGCCATCTTGTTGGGCGTGGCCAAACCCCGAACACAATTTTGAAAGGCTGTCACCTAGGCATGATAATCACTAAGTTTCATCAAATATGGCCCAGTAGATTTGGAGGAGAAGATTAAAATGTAAAGTTTATACACGACGCACGACGGACGACGCACGACACACGACGGACGGTGATAGATTGCAATAGCTCATCTGAGCCTATGGCTCAGGTGAGCTAAAAATGTTTAAGCACAAGTACATGTACAAATTACTGTCTTCCCCCCCTCCTCTATCTCTGAACAAAATAACAATAAGTGTGGTGAGTGAATGTTGTATAGGTCTTACAATATTTGGAAAATATCAGAAATAAAGTATTAAACCGAAAAAGGGCTTCAGAACATAAAAATAATAGAACACATGGTATGGTTCCAGACTCACAAGATGTAAAACTTTCATACTGGTAATTTGGTCGTAAGAATTAACTAATCACAAGAAATAGTGATACATCTGACAGATCAAAAAAGACATTACAGTTATTTTAAAACCAGCACTCTACTAGAATCTACAGGTACAAATGATTTAATCAATAAAAGCATATAAGAGTTGAGTTAAGTTGAGAAATGGTGTTTAACATACCAGTCAAGAATGTTTCACTTATATATAGACGTCGCCAGCTTTAGGCAAAGGTGAAGAAATATTGCCATCCGAAAGAACCCCGACTTTCATTTCATAATGCTGAGTGCTTATCGAAAGAACAGTCACTACCCACTTTCAAGTCTTGGGTCAGACCCGGACAGGGATCAAACCCACAACCTCCCACTTACGGGGCCAGCACTCTACCAACTGAGCTACTGCAGTTGTAAAAGCATTTAAGAAAAGTATACACTACTTGTACATACCTGCCCTCAACAGAAGCATCACAGAAACCTGCTACGTAACATGAATTAAGTTTTAGTTCATCTAATTCTGCTTGATTTAATTCTAAATAAGGATAAATAATTTCCAAGTTCTGTCGATGCCAGACTAATGATGGAAGTGACCTGTAAACAAACAAATCAAATAATTCACAATAACTGCACGTGTCATAGGCAAACAACTTTGACCTGTCTGCTTGACCTTTCATTTAAATATTTATGATGGACCAAGTACATCTATGTATAGGGAGCACAGGTGTTTATTTTGTATACATTATAGGATGTACTCACTTCATGCAGTAAACCTGTGCATTGTATATGTATTAACTTGGATCTTAACGGTACCCAATATTTATAATGAAAGGTCAAGAAGACAGGTCAATGTTGTTTGCCTATAAAAGATGCTCTGTCTTCTTAATATGGAGTAATAGGCAAGGAAGCAGTATCTCAAATCTTAAAAGACTTAAATGTATGACTCGTTATCAGAGTCTGAATCCAGGACCTCCTATCCTCAAATTTTAACTATCCATTCTATTGTTTAGGAGGTGTTGGTTGCCGAGTGGTGTAAAGTCTACAGATCACAGCTACTCTCATTGCCAAGGCTGAATTCCAAGCAGCACAGATTTTAGAGTGAGACAGTTTGTCAGTTTGCTTGCTGAAACTCAGTGGCTTTTGCCAGACAACATGGTTGCCTCCACCATTCTAGAACTGATTGCCTCAATAATACCAGGACATAAAACATCAGTGCTCTACTCTACTCATATTGTTACTATGGATTAAGTACATGTACACTCAAACCTGTCTATAAAGGCAACCCAAGGAAAGCAGTAAAAGTGGTCTTTATAGACAGGTGGCCCTTAAATACAGGTTCAAAAACATATAGAGAGAGCAATTGGGATAAATTTTACTGGTTTTTATAAGCAGGTGACTCTTATATAGAGATGGCCTTTAAGACAGGGTTGATTGTACCTGTTAACAATTAACTAAGGTACAGGTAATTTATATTAAAACATTGACTTATTAATAATTACCTTACACAATTTAATAAACTAGACATTTGATTTTGTGGATAATAAACAACTATTCTCTTCTTTAATAGTAATGCTGTGTAGAGTATTATAGTTTCCACGCCAAGACTTTCTATTACGTCTGGAAAACAATGAGAAACAATAAATGTATATTGAAGATAAAAAAAAAATCTGCAATGCTTCAAGAGACCAGACAAAAGTAAAATACCCCTTCATAATACCCAGTACAAGAAAAAAGGACCATTTTCCATTTCCATAATTTTTTTATTGTTGTTTGAAAGGGTTTTATGTCCAAGTCAAGAATATTTCACTTATACATTGTATCAAGATGTTACCAGCTATAGGTGAAGGGGCAGAACTTTTTACCTTTGCAGTGTGCCTAGGGGAATGTGTAGGAAGGGTTCTTTAAGGTGCAATGCCTGCCATGAAATGGGGAATTAGTTTTTAATGTCTCTTGCTGAAGGAACAAGTGACTTTCAATTCTAAATGCCCAGTGCTTAGTAACAGAACAGTCACTACCAGGTACCCCTACTTTCAAGTCTTTATCAGACCTGGCTAGGGTTTGAACCCATGACTTCCCATATACGAAACTAGTACTATGCCAACTGAGCTACTTTAGTGGTATCATCTCCATTAAGGATTGCAATATCCAGTTTATATTTAACAATTACAATGTCAACAAATGTACTTCCAAAAAGAGAACATTCCTTGACAACATGACTGGTCCTATCCATATCATGCCACAACCAGCTTTTACTGTAAGTAGTTTTCATCCAATCTATAAGTAATTTATTCAGTCAAAGAGGTTATGAAATGGATTATAAGCAAAATCCAATGTTTAACAAAAGTGTGTTTAAAAAACATTGTAGCTCACCTACATATCAAATTCATAAAAAATCTATAATCTGACTCTAATAAATCTTTAATCTGACATTAATGACTGGTATAAGAGGAGTTAAGTGATGATGTTTTATGCCCCAGCCAAAAATATTTCACTTATATTTGGTTAATTAGTTCTGTGGAGATTGTGGAGGAAACCTGATAACCCAGAGTATATCATCAATCTTAATAGGACAAAGTATCATTTTAATGATGTCATAATGTTTGATATAAGCAATTATTCAATAAAGATTGTGGTACTTTTCAATATACATATTTTAGTATAATTCATTTCTTATGATTTCAGGTATTAAATTAAATGTTGTATTTCTTTAGGGAGCATAACTGGGTTATCTCCCTTGTAAAAAATTGCATCACTTACGATTAAGCTTGAACCTAAACCAACATCTTATAATTTTAAATTTTATTTTTAATTCTTTAATTATTATCCTACCTTTTATGTGGCAATTTCCTAAGGCTTTATTTCTTTCAAAATCTCTGACAAAGAATTTTCCATTTTCCTCAGCGGAGCAGGTTCCCCTTGTAATAACTGACAAGTAACTCTCTAACATATAGGAGGGATTTCCAGATTTCCTGTAACGCTTTGTTAGTATTTTACATAACATCTCATACTTCTCTGGATTAAAATCTTTTGTGACTAATACTAGACAAAACTGTGTAACCTGTAGGAAAGAAAGAAGAAAGCATTTCATCTAATAGGACAGACACTTGGGACAACCAATACTCTAACTGTCTGATATGACTTTTTCATTTCCTGCATACAATGGAGCTGTAAAAAAGCCTGTTACAAGAGCAATTTTCAACAGAGATCAGTAGTGGATTGGACTGGAGTAATGGTGTTTTATGCCCCAGTCAAGATTCATTTATATGGATGCAGTCAGTTCATGGATGGTTTGAGGAAACTGCAATGCCTGGAGAAAACTACCGAACTTCAGCAAACAAACTGACAAACTTCCTCATACCAGGAACACCGAACTTCAGCAAGTGAACTGACAAACTTTCTCATACCAGGAACACCGAACTTCAGCAAGCGAACTGACAAACTTTCTCATACCAGGAACTATCCAGAGTGTAATTCAAACTTTAGCAGTGATTGGTGTTATGCTCTGTAAGCATATGGTTTAGAGCACTTGGTCACAGACGCCAGTATAAGTTTGTTCTATGCTAAATAAAACTCTGTACAAATAAAAAAGTGACAACCATCTGTGGTCACTACAGAAGAGGCTTTGTGTTACAAAAAGTGTTTAAATCTGACTAAGGCAAGGAAAAGTATAATTTATGAAATCAATGATATTATAACTATAATTTGTGATATGATTTCAATTAAAATGGTTTAACATTCATATAACAATAATCAGTTTCACTACTACTGTATACTAGTAGATATATTATGTTACTATACCATACATTAATGGTAAAGTATTGTTAAAAAACATAACCAAAGATGTGGACAAGATCTAAATCCCCAACCACCTCTGGATGGAAGGAGGATACAGAAGGTTGACTAGAGGGGTGCGTGGGAGCAGGGAGGGTTTAACGACATGCTTATTTAATTCTTACCTTAGGTAGGTTATCCCCGACTTGTACATCACAGGTGTATATATAGTACCATTTCTTTTTCCACTGGCTATATAAGTACTGTGTATAATGATCAGTACTTGAGGCTATCTGTGATTTCTGTAGGTAAAATTCTCTGTCTTCCTGTGACACAGAGGGGTAAGACCAAGTCCACAATACATCTCCATTTGTATCTTTTTCTGAAATATAAATAAATTAAATAATTAAAATACCAGTAAGAGTTCAATTCATCCAAACCATTTTTCCACAGGAATTTAACATGTTGAACATGATGATGTTTACATGGGAAATGATGCCCTCTATAACATATTTCATTGTAAGTGCAAAAGGAATTTTTCTTTGTCAGATTTTTCAAAATGTATAATTGCAATTTAGCAATTTCCAGTCCACAACTTCTGAGGTCCGCACTGGCCTCAAAATTGTCAAACAGCAACATAGCAAAAACAAGAACAAAAGCTTGTGCCAATTTTGCAAACCTACGGAACATCTGGAAGTCATCAAGTATCAGGACCCAAATCAAGATCAGAATATTCAAAACCAACGTAACTGGAGTTCTTCTGTATGGTTCAGAGTCCTGCAAGGTGACCAACACCATCACTCAAAAACTAGACACCTTCCAAACCAGATGTCTCCGCAGGATTCTATAAATATTCTGGTCAAATAAGATCAGCAATGAAGAGCTGTATGAAAGAACACAAACAGCTGCCATATCCGACCAGATTAAAGAGAAACACTGGAGGTGGATCGGCCATGTCCTTAGAATGGAAATATCAGAGATACCAAGGATAGCCTTAAGATGGATGCCACCTGGAAAGAGAAACAGAGGAAGACCCAAGGTGACATGGTGTAGATCAGTTGAGAAAGAAATGAAGGAGCAGGGATAGACTTGGGGCATAGTACAGCAAATGACAGCCGACAAACAGAGATGGAGGTCCTCTGTCATGGTCTTATGTGCCTAAGGCACAAAGAGGGCTAAGTAAGTTAGTAAGTAACATGAAGGAGAAGAGAAAATGCATAGTAATACTGGGGATTAAACCTGACACCTCCTTCACTATAAGGCAAGTTTTCTAACAAATAGCTTTCTAGAACGTAACAGTAGGATAGACTGGGAAAACACAACCTCAGCACATCTCAAGAATTAACAGTCAAGATAAGGGGTTTGAGGATCACTAGAGAATGAATATACATTTATCACTGTGGTGATAAAATAGCGAAAGGAAAGTGTCAAAATCAAGACTAATTTCTAACAGCATTGGTTTGCCAGAGTTGTATGTGGAGCGTACAACGAGAAACAAGGAAAGCACACAACAGGTACATGGACGAGGTAATCAGTTCGGACCCAAAAGAAAACCCAAAAAGACTCTGGTTGTATCTTAAGTCAAAAAAAACAAGACTCAACTGGTGTAGCTCTATTGAAAAACCAAGATGGATTTATTTATAGTGACAACAAGATGAAATCTGAGATCCTGAACAACCAATTTCAATCAGTTTACACACAGGAAAACCTATATGACTTTCCAGATATAGGTAGCAGCGAATTTCCAGACATGCCTAACATCAAGATCAGTAGTAATAGAGTCCTTAAGTTGCCTATACACTTGAAACCACACAAAGCCACGGGTCCGGATATGATCCCAGCCAGATTCCTACAGGAGTATGCCATGGAACTGAGTCCTATACTCACAAGGATATTCCAACACTCCATAGACACTGGCAGTATACCCGATGAATGGAGGAAGGCTACAATTGTCCCAGTATTCAAGAAGGGTGACAAACATCAAGCAGCCAACTATCGACCCATTTCACTGACATCTATATCATGTAAACTTCTGGAACACATAATCCACAGTAACATTATGGATCACTATGAACAACATAAGATTCTCACAGACAACCAGCTTGATTCCGGGCAAAAAGATCATGTGAAACCCAACTAATAATCACCATCCAAGAAATGGCAGAAAGCTTGGCAGTTGGAGAGCAGGTTGACATCATATTGCTGGATTTTTCAAAGGCATTTACAAGGTTCCACACACACGCCTTATGCACAAGCTTCAACACTATGGAGTAAGAGGGAATACACATAAATGGATAACAGACTTTTTAACATCTACCCAGAAAGTTGTATTGGAGGGAACATCATCTAGTATAGCTAATGTCATCTCTGGTGTACCTCAAGGAACTGTCTTAGGACCGCTGCTATTCTTAACATTCATCAATGACATGCCCGAGTAACAGAATCTGATGTCCGACTGTTTGCTGACGACTCACTACTGTACAGGAAAATTAGATCTACCTCTGACACTGATGTGCTCCAAAAAGACTTAACATCTCTAGAACTCTAGAACACTGGGAGAATCAATGGCAGATGGAATTCAATCCAGAAAAGTATACAGTTATCCATGTCACTAACAAAAGAAGACCAACTATTACCAAGTACCAGCTCCATAATCATGTCTTGGGTGTAGAACACTGCAGCAAATACCTGGGAGTCACCATCAGTGAAGATCTTCGATGGGACAACCATATCAACGCCATCACAAAAATAGCAAATCGGGCCCTTGGTTTCATCAAGCGAATCTAAGAGGTTGTAAACCAGCCATTAAATCCTCTGCCTACCAAGCCATAGTTTGACCAACACTTGAGTATGCTGCTTCCGTGTGGGACCCACATACACAAAGAACATCCAGGCCATAGAACAAGTTAAATGATGAGCCGCTAGATTTGTCACCAACAACTACTCAGACTACACCCGAGGTAGTGTCTCTAAGATGATAGTACCACTGAAATGGGATCCACTTCAACTCAGAAGATCAAAGAGCAGGCTTGCGATGCTATATAAGATCAAGCACGGCCTAGTGGACATTCCAGGAAACAAATATCTAATAGCAAGCGACAGTCGAACTAGAGGGGACACAGATACAGACAGCATCGTACCAGCAAGGACTGCTACAGATACTCCTTCTTTCCCAGGACAATACAACAATGAAACAGACTCCCATCAGAGGTTGCAACAGCTCCATCAGCAGCAGATTTCATGGTCTTACTGGATAGGCTACCAGTTGACCATCCTACATTCCACTAAATCTACAGCTGTTTCCTAATTTTATTTGTAAATAGTGCCTTAAGAGGTTTTTAACAATCCATCTCATGCTTGAGTAAGTGATACTCCAGGAGGAGACCTACTCAGTAAACGGAAGAAGAAGATATCGGTCAGCTGATCAAAGCACAAAGGGGGCGTGTCAGTGAAAAGGCCGTGAAATAGAGTTTTCAAACAATAATGAAAGTTTTACGGAACTTCTTATGAAAAAATTACTTGTTATTGATGGGTGTTGATATTTTCCCGACAGTGTCAGTGGAATGAAACGGTCATATTTCAAAACAACATTACCTATCAACCCAGCGGAAATCAACTCACAGAGCGCAGCCATCTTCCCATAATGCAATATTCAGTCATTATCGGAAGAAAATATTAACGATTCGATAAAAAAATTAAAACTGTAAAGATAAAATATTCTTTTTTTTTATTTCTTAGGGATACCTGGTATATTATTTCAAAATTTGAGCAATATTTAGACATTTACGAAATTAATTTATGACGTCACACTTCCCACATGGTCAAGGTGGTTGCCGCCATTGATAATCCACTACACTTCAGCATTGTCAAAATTTACCTGACAGTGCATAGTAGTAACACCATACAAATGTTATGACAGTGCCTGAACATTAGAGAAGATGCCTACTTATTTTCAGCGTCCTGAGAACGCCCTTAAAAGGGCAAATGGTAATACTTCCCACATCACTCCCATCAACTTATTTGGCATATGTTGAAAATTATTTTATGAATGTTGAAATAACTCTACAATAAGTGGACGTGTGGCATCCTGTATTTGTAAACACTTTTGAATAAATCAAGAATTGGTATTGTTATGGTTTCTTAGTTATTATATGTCTCTGTGGGTGTTATGTTGTAACAGTTGTAAAGCGACTAAACATTGTCACCATCACATGCCCGATTTCGAAAGGTGCCACACCATCTTTCGCAATGCAAGCCAAGCTACCACAAACAGATTTAATGCACCCGAAAACACTCGATATTGGCACTCCCCTTTATTTCGCGTATAAAACAATATATTTCTTGACAAATTTTTAGTTTGTCTCCAATGGCTGATGGAGGACATAAAACAAATGCCTTTTTTAACAGCTTCATTGTTTCAAAAACTTGATGCTAAATGAGGAATATATAAATACTGTTATAAAAGGCATGTCTGTTTGTGTTCTCTTAAAAGGAATACACATTATTTGAATGTTTTCTTGGAAATCTATTCCAAATATTTAGTATGTCAACTGGTGCAACAAGCCTGATTGGGAATATTTAGTGTTTAAGCATCTAACAAATGAAATTGACAGTTGCAATAAAATCTGATGCTTGTATTAAATGTATATGTCATTTTCACAGATACGCTAAGGGAACTCGAAGCAGAATTGTTATTTAAAGTGAAGCTACTTTGCACATTGTAAATATTTGGATCATCTGACATTAATCGAATTGCATGTTTAGGACCACGTTGACTGTCATATGATATGCGCATTTCCAGGTTATTTTTGTATTCAAAAGAGTTCAACTGTCTATTATGTTACTCTATTGTACAAAACTAATTTTTTGTTTGGTTACAGAAATTGTCCTTTTGATTTCAAGAAATAACATTTTTTATGGGAAATGCCAAAGTAACATTCTTTTTGCAAAATAGTAGTTAAACGTTAACATTGGAATCTTGTAGTAAACCTGTTGAAATCTTGATTTTTTCTGGCTTTGAAAAATTGTAAAAAAACCTGGAAAGTGCCAATTTTCTATGACATTCACAATCAGCGTGTATATGTAAATGTAATCGTCTGTTGGTTGCAAATGTTTCCTTATACTGACGAACAATCAAATTTTGTGTTAAGACATCTTTGGAAGAGGCATTCATAGTACTACATAGGTTGTATATGCTTTTTCACGCTTATAAGAATGGCAGATCTTGAAGGTTGGCAAAATTACACAAGGTTAACAAATTTTGGATCATTAAAAAGATTTCAAGTGGGTAAGTAACAATTAAATACATTGTACTACTAATAATGAAATGGATAATAGATCAATGAACACAAAAGATAAATCTTTATTGTTTTATTGAATTTCTTTTTCAGAATTTATTGATGTTGGTAAAAAGCAGAGAGCTTTGGATGCTTTGTATGATGTCATCAAGAGCAAAAAGCACCGAACATGGCAGAAAATTCACGAACCCATCATGGAGAAGTATTTGGCTCTCTGTGTGGAGTTGCGGAAAAGTCACATAGCTAAAGAAGGCCTTTACCAATACAAAAATATCTGTCAACAAGTAAGTTTTGAATGATCATAAGTTGGTAAACTTCTGTACTAACATCAGGGATGAAGATTAGCAGGGGCCCAGTAGCCCGTGACTCAAAATTCAGTTTGAGCCCCTAAATGTTTAACCATTTTAGCTATTTATTACTATTAAAATTTTTCTGAAGTGAGCTGGGCCCCTGACTCAAAATAGGTAAGCTTCATCCCTGGACATTGTGTTCAGATTTGCTAAATCAATGAATAGTTGTGTAGTTTGTATGTTGCAACCATCAGCGATGAAAATTAGTTCCATCATCAGCATTGCTTGACAATTTTTCTTGTCTTTAATAGTATGGCAACAGCAGCTGGGCAACAGTAAACCCTTGATTTGACAACCATTTGTCGAATGATATGTACATGTATATTCTGAAGTGCAAATGGATACATTGATTTGCCAACGCCAACCCTTTTGATGTGATTCATTAATAAATTGTATCTCTAGATATCCACAAATATACACAATTTGTGAAAATACAGACCTTTTAAAAAGGGTAGAGAGTTCTTAAAATTTGTTAATATGTTGCCTTTTTGAAAGTATTTCTGCAATTTTGGTTGGAAACATGGGTATAATTGATAATTGAATAATGTGTATTGGAAAAAATTCCTGTTATAGATTTGAATAGATGTATATTAAAAAGTTTCATTAAAATGACATACGAGTATTGGATGTGTTTTAGGTTAATATAAAATCATTGGAAGATGTGGTCAGAAAATACATTTCACTGGCAGAAAAGAAAACGGAAGAAGCAAGAAAAGCCTCCCATCAAGCTGTAGTAGATGTTGATGATTTGGAAATGCCAGACACTCCAGAAAGGTAAGATCTATACATTAATAGTAGATATATGTCTCACATGGGAAAGGTTAGACATTGATCGCCAACCAAGATATGATAAAATTTTGTCTTTTGGAACTTGATTTGTAAATAAAATTCATAAAACTAAAAATTCGAGGAGAAACTCGAAATAAAACTTGGAAAGAAATCATACGCTTTTATGTATAAAGTAGTCACCTTTATATTATATAAACTGAATTTTAGGTAAACAAGGTGATTATTTGAATGTTTTTTAAAGTTTCATACAGTGGTATATAACAGTACGAAATATATTACTCGTAAGATAATGGTCTTTGAATTAAAACAGATTTATTGATAAAATGACATTTTAAAATTTGGTTCGTAATGATAAAAAAAGTATTTTTTGTCAATAATATTTCTTTATATAGGTTGTCCACGATCTGGTGACAAAATATACAGCAAGTTTAATATTGGGTAATTGTAACGAATGAATGCAAGCCGGCGTAATTATATACATATGATGATACGCTACTTACACCTATACATACTATTTAAAACCTGCCCACGTTTATAGACACTCTGCCATCAGATTGCCGACAGACTAGACATGTATAATTTTGTTTATTTACAGTCTATTATTGAAAGCTGTCAGTGGTGAAGACACACAGGACAGGACTGATAGAGCTATTCTTACTCCTTGGGTCAAGTTTCTATGGGAATCTTATAGGCAGTGCTTAGATTTACTCAGAAATAATTCAAGAGTTGAGAGACTTTACCAAGACATTGCCCAACAAGGTAAGAGATTGTAGAACACCAGCATACCCTTAGTGTTAGTGTAAAATTGCTCTGATGTACTAGATGTGTGAGTTTACATTAGAGACCAAGTGCTTTAAAGTATGGCAGCTCTTCTATATTACAGAGCCTCTGTGGTCGAGTGATCTGAAGGGTGCTTACTGATAACACAGTACCTCTCGTCTCCTAGGTTTGAAACCAACTCTAGATAGATTTTAGTGTGAACAACTTTGTCAGTTTTGTCAGTTTGCTTGCCAAATTGTTAGTTTTTTGCAGTTTTCTTAACCATTTCAGAGAATGCTGTCTCAATCTGAATGAAATGATCTTGACTGGAAGGTAAAAGACTAGTTTACCCAAAAGACTAGTTTATTTTCAGCTCACATGCAGTAAGTGCAAAAGAGCTATTCTCAAACCTTTGGCTTCTTGCATTAGCATCAGCATTCAATTTAATGTATAGGACAACATCTATGAAATGAAGAATCTGTATAGGCAACCTATCTAAAGGCATTTTCCTCCATCTGGTTTTCTATCTAAAACCGTTCTTTTAGAAATCCTAATAAACTTGTCAGTAATTTAATTAAGTTTAAAGTCATAAGTGCTGATGCTGATTCATAGGGTAATCTTTTAAACAATAATTTTCAGGGAAAATATCATTCACAGTTCATCTTAAATTTGAAAAATATATTAGGTTATGCAGTGTAACTTGCTGTTAGTAAATATCAAATTTACATCTTTTTTGTGTCTACAACTCTCATACTTTTTACTTTTGATTTTGTTTGTTCATTATATGGTTTGTTGTTTTTAGCCTTCAAGTTTTGTCTTAATTACACCAGAAAGACAGAGTTCAGAAAACTATGTGATAATGTAAGTACTTACTCTGTTGTTGTGTAAATAATTAGATTGACACTGCAAAAATAAAGATTTGAAAATAAGTAGCTAATCAGAAATCAAGCTTAACTATTTGGAGTTTGGGGCCCAACTTATGTTAAAAAAGAAGTAATAGAAATAAATAGCTAAGTGTAAAAATTTAGGGGTTCGGACTGATTTTTAGGAGCCATGGGCTTAGTAAGTCCCTGCTAATCTTAGTCACTGTTAATGAGAATTTGTTAAAAAGCCAATTAGTAACATAGGACCATTTCTTGGGATTCTAAGATCTTGTGGTTTCTTTGTTAAAGGGATTGGCCATACTTGGTTATGTATGCCACTAGTCTATGTCTATCTTTATACACTAGGTCAAAGGTTAAAGTTGAAAGTGACTGTCTGTTACTATAAGTGGGCTTAATACATTTGCTTTGATGAAATTCCCAGCATATGATGTGTGGGTGTTCTGGCATATATTTTGAAAACATTGCCTGTTGATAGATTTTGGCAGTGTTTTTGTGTAGTTTTAGCTTGTTCTGTATAACAAAAAGTTGTACTAGTAAAAACATCAAGATCAAAATTGCTCTTGTTTAAAGATTAGATTTTGCAAGCAAATTATGTTGCTCTTTTGACAGCTCTTTTTTCTTCATAAATTGAATTTATCAGCTATATTAATTGTAGTGTTATTAAATGTTGATACATATTCTTCATTTTCAGTTAAGAACTCATCTTGGCCATATTCATAAACACCAGCACCAACAAACAGCCATAAATCTCAACAACCCAGACTCACAGGCTATGCATCTAGAAACACGATTAGTGCAGTTAGATAGTGCTATCAACATGGAGCTTTGGCAGGTGGGTTGAGTTTGCTTCATCTAAACTGGAAATGTCTATGTCAAGCCATCCACAAGGCTTAATAGGAACTATTCCAAGAAGCAAATTTAAAGATGAACATCAGCATTAAGATGTTTTCATTGGATTAGCTTTAACATGTAGTTTTAATTTTGTTTCCAAAATTGAAGTTTTGTCTGTACTGGTAAATGAGATACTATGTTACAAAAAGTATCATAAAAATCTAGAAGAAGAAAACCTATTTGGATAGGACAAAAATTTCTCATTTAGTTAAATAAGCCAATATCCATTTCAACTTTACTTTTGCTGTATTTATCATTTGTATTGAGTGATGTTTATATGTAACTATTCGTCAGTATTTTCAAATTTCATGGAAAACTCGAAAAAGTTGAGAGTAAAATTCTTGATAACTTGAATGCCAAAAGCCCAAAAGTGTTACATTAACGTATGTATGACCATTGACAGCTATTTTTCCCCAATGCACTTTGAAACATTAATGTTTTAAGTACACAAATAAGGTTTATTATCCTTCTGTAGGAAGCATTTAAAGCAGTCGAAGATATCCATGGATTGATTGGATTATCCAAGAAGTCGCCAAAACCATCACTGATGGCAAACTACTACCAAAAACTTGGTCTTGTATTCTGGAAATCTGGTAATACTTTGTTCCATGCCTGTACCTTACATAGACTTTATCAGCTGTCTAGAGAACAAAGGAAAAATATGTCACAGGAAGAACTTCAGAAGTAAGTTTTATGTAAACATGCACACACAAAATCTTTCAAATAATCTGATCAGCACATTCATGCATGTGATGATGGCATGCATGCTTGGCCCTTTAAATAAAATTTTAAATAGAAGACAAATTTCTTAAAGTAGGCATGTATTCATGAAATGTAAATAACTGACAAAACTTATCCAAATCCAAGTTAGTAGTGAACATCTTTCATCGCCTTGTTGACTTTATTGAAACTGCTGCACACAACAATATACAGAAATTAAGACATTAGCGGACTTGATGTACAGATACTTGATGTTATCCTTCTGACATCTCGTTGGCTTTTCAATTATAAACCTGGACTTTCAAAATCGTGAGGTAGAGTAAATAAAATGTTTTATTTTTTTTAATTTAAGGATGGCATCAAAGGTACTTTGTGCTACACTAGCTATACCTATCCCACCATCTAGAAATCCAATTGACCAGCTGTTGGAGATGGATGAAACCACTATGGACAAAAAGCGACGTTTGTCTACATTACTGATGTTACAGACTCCACCAACAAGACAAGGACTTGTCAAAGATTTGGTAAGTTATCCTGAACTCAGACTGGTTCAGATTGTTGTTGTTGTTGTAATTTTTGTGTCAAAAATGATGACATTTTTTTACGATGGTAACATGTATATTCGTGAAGTTACCCAGTCAAAGAGGTTATGTTTTTAAAGTTACAAGCCATTGAACCAATAACAAAGCAAGTTGTACAGGCATAGATCAGATTTTGCGGGCAAACTAGCATTAGTTTGTGTTTAGATTATGTTATAAGCCAGGTGGGCTTGATGGCATTCAAATTTCACTGGCCTGAATAAAAATTTACAGGCATCTGCCCATAGGAGCAGTGTTAATTTAATAAAATTTGGTTACCCTTGGATGACTAAAGTGTCGTGGACAACTCGGCTGATGGTTTTTGAGATGACAACTTCTGTAGATATTGATTAGGTTTTGATGACACTTGGCCATTGCTTACTGAGGCACCAGGATCAAGGTGTAATTGAAGAAACACAGGTGATGATTCCACTATATAAGCCTTTTTTGAAGGAGCTGAAATACTTTATATATCTACTCCAAATGTAAAGAAAAAAATATGCTAATTCTGTTTAAGTTTTGAACTTGTCCTTCATTTAAAAATTTATACATGTAATTTGAATATTTTTTATTTCTAAAAGCAATTGCCTTGGCGTTACTATATAATTTTGGCAGTTATATAGTGTTAAAATGGGCAGATATAAATTGTTGGCAAGTCTACATATGAATACAATACATTGTTTTTCACATATGAAGTCCAACAAACATTTGAAATGAGTATGTTTCAAAAACAATTCAAAAACTAAAACCTTAAACCTTAAGCAGTTTAGGTGAAAACAAGTACAAGTAACATACTGGATTTCTACAAATATTTATTAGTAGCCATATTTCCAAAATTTCGGAACATATAGCCCTTTTAAGGTAATTGAAAATGAAATCAGGGTTCGCACAGAACTTGAAAAGTCATGGAATTTGACTTCTGTCTTGAAAAGTCATAGAATTGAGATTTTGCCTTGAAAAGTCATGGAATGTTGTAACATGTCATGGAAAAGTCATGGAATTTTGAATTTTAATTTTAAAAAAACTTCCGATTTAATCTGAAACTAAAGCAAAGAAATATTATAAAACTGTTTCTGACTTCGTGAGATACAGTTTGGTCCAAATAAACCCCAAAGACGTGAAACGGTGAAATCCGGCTTTGTCTGTTTCCAAGCCCGACTTGTAGTTTACAATCGAATGTAAACTTCCGCCTAATGTAATTCGTATCGTAAAAGCATGGTTAATCATGCCACCTCCTGGAAAAAGATAAAAAAGTCCTGGAAAAGTCATTAAATTTTTATTGGCAATGGCTGTATGAACCCTGAAAATTTAAAAAAAAATACCCAGAAATTGGTAGCCAGTGTTGGTTTTGGCTACCAGCAATGGGAACATACGACATAATATGTAGACTATAATGAATATTTAATTTTTCCCTTTTCAGATAAAATACAATGTAATCCAGCATGTACATCCAGAACTTCAGAACTTGTACCGTTGGCTAGAAGTAGAGTTTCATCCATTACGTCTAAACCAGCGTGTGATCTCGACAATTGAGTTTATTAGTAAAAATGATGACTTGAGTCCCTATGTTGAAACATTGGAATCTATCATTATCACCAGAGTCCTGAAACAGGTTAGTTAATCAGTGGGGTCAATTGAAAGATTTATCGTACAGTGAAACTTGTAAAAACCGAACATTGGAATAACTCAAATTAAGTGGAGTGCAATAATAATAATGGTTTTTGTCCCAGTCAAGATTGGCATCTATCAGATGAAGTTCCTTACTTTTGACAAGCAAGATGACAAACTTTCCTACACAGATATCTGCTTGAGTGTCATTCAAACTTTATGATATGAGGTGCTGTGATATGTATGCAGATACTTGAGACCAAATATGAGGTGTTGCGAACTGTATGCCACACTTCAATCTACTCTACCACTAAAGCATCCTGGATAAGGTAATGAAAGTTGTTTGGTTTAGGTAGGTTTTACTGTACCAAGTTACTTTATATATTTTTAAGTAACTGACTAGATGAACATCTCTAATCAAACCAGAGATGGTAGGCAAAACGGCCATTGTTCTGGTTCATCAAACCTTTTTTTCAGAACCTTCTTTCTTTATTACTTGCTTTTTCTGAATGTTGTTGGTGTTGGTTTTAAAATTAGTGTTGATTTTTATGTAAAGTAAGGTTTGTTAAAAAGACAAATGATTTTTGTTTCTGAAAACAATGCCTTGGCGTTACTATATAATTTTGGTAGTTATATAGTGTTAAAATGGGCAGATATAAATTGTTGGCAAGTCTACATATGAATACAATACATTGTTTTTCACATATGAAATCCAACAAACATGGAAATTTCTTATTAAAATGACAAACAATACAGCACAAGTGTTTTGAGGATATTTTCATCATACGTTCTAGTTTTAATGTTTGCTTTTTGGTAAATAAAAATGTCTCTGGATGTACTTTCTTTGTATATTTGTGGAATTGTTTAATACCTTTTACAATAGGCTTTGTAATTTTTTCTTACCAAAAGCGGTTGGTGTTGTTATAAATTGCATCAAATCACAGCATAGGCATATTTCTGATGTAGCTATTCAAGTGCATACATTTAGATGAGACTTTAAATTTATCATCTTAAGAATATATGTGGAAGTAAAAAATTTCTTAATTTTGGGGTATAAAATGTAGAGAGTAGTCTTGTTTACAATGTGTAACTGACACTGGCTGATTGTGTTTTCTATTTACAGGTGTCGCAAGTGTATCAGACCATTGAGTTCTCCAGATTGGCAGGATTAGTACCCTTTGCTTCAAAGTTTAGATTAGAAAGAATAATAGTTGAAGCTTCAAAGACTTTGGAATTACAGGTACATCAACAAAACTGTGTTTGTTACTTTCTTTATATAAAGATTACCTGTCTTGAAACGACTGTGTTTTAAAGTCCCTTTGATGGTCTTTATATACAGACTTCATTGCATATTTTATCCCCCGCCTTTTGAAGAAAGATTGGGATATTTAATTTGCTATTCTTTAGTATGTCCTTCTATCTGTCCAAACATTTCTTGTATAGAGTAATCCTCTAAAACTATAAATTGCTATTTCACAAAACTTGGTGCAAAGCATCAACATTGATAGGATGAGATACACATATCATTATCTTGATTTGGTTGCTCATTTCGCTGGGAGTTATTTCTCTTTGGACACAAGAGCAAATCAAAAAAGTATCTGCTGGTGGGGGATCCTAATACATGTATACTGAATTTGCTTATTATTGTATTGAGTGGGTTAAATTAATATTAATCACACAGGTATATTTTGTAATGCTGGTACTTGATAAAATTTGACCTTGGCGTTGCTTGATGTCCAATCAGTGGATGTCGAGTGTTAAAAGAGGTCATACATAAAACTTGATGACATTGTCTACATGTTTAACTAAATAAATTTAGTTGTTACATATGAATGGTTATCTGACAAAACATAAAATACTGAATTAAAGATTAACAATAAAAATGCAATTTTGAGAGAGAGAGAGAGAGAGAGAGAGATTGACAACTCCTAGACCAGGGAAAATTGTAGTTGACCAGTAGATTTGACAAACCAGTGAAAATTTGTATTGGGCTAATGGGTCAAAATGAATTTGTGTAGTCCCGAGAAACCTATTTCATAAGGTGGCTTAATGTTGTCCCCTGCCTTTGAAAGAAGTCGGGTTATTAAATTCAAATTTTTGTCCTTCCTTTCACCGTCAAGACACTTCATGTCCAGAGCAATTGTCTGACACTATGAAGCACTTTCATCAACATTGATAGGAGATGGGGATATTAATTTTGAATTTTCGTCCCTCTTTCTACCATGGAGACGCTTCTTGTCAAGAGTAATTCTATTAAGCTATGAAGCATTATTTCACAAAACTTGTTGCAACGCATAAACATCATTTCATTTACTCATTTTGCTGGGAGTTATCTCTCTTTGGACATAAAGGCAAATCAAAAAAGTACCTGCTGGTGGGGGAGCCTTATACATGTATACTGAATTTGCTTATTATTGTATTGAGTGGGTTAAATTAATATTAATCACACAGGTATATTTTGTAATGCTGGTACTTGATAAAATTTGATCTTGGCGTTGCTTGATGTCCAATCAGTGGATGTCGAGTGTTAAAAGAGGTCATACATAAAACTTGATGACATTGTCTACATGTTCAACTATATAAATTTAGTTGTTACATATGAATGGTTATCTGACAAAACATAAAATACTAATTGAATAATAAAAATAAAGTTGGTGTCAATTAGATTGTTTTTGAATATGTTTATTGTGACAATATCTGAAATTTATTAAGGCATGCTTGCCTGCCCTTACAATTTTTGGCGCGAGTTGTACGATTTTGAAGTCAAAATTACAACCTTATGGCTCCCAGTGAAAACTTATGACTAAAAAAGAAAATCTGGTTATTTAGGAAAATTGGAGTAGTCCATATTGATAGTGAAATGCCAACTTCCTCCATTTCATTTGAGCAAAGGGCAATGTGTAAATACGGCCCCAAGTGCTTAAGGCGGGCATCCAGTGTTTTAAAAATGGCTTTTTAATGTCATGGTCATGGAAGTGATGATTTTTAGCAACCAATCAGGATCTTTAGCAGCAAATTAAAATGAGGAAAGAAATAATGGGATCGGATATTGAAACCCGAGTATGATACAGCATATCCATGTTTGTTCACGTCAAATACAGGAATCCTAAATTTGTAACACTTGCTGTCAAAACTTACCCAAACTTACTCCTAGTCTCAAGAAAGGGTAGGCAAGTATGTAAAGGACAACTAGATTTAATTGGTTAGTGAAACATTGTTGTTTGGGGAATTTTAGTGGCCATTTTGGGAAATTTTAGTGGAATTGCCTGTATTCGGTAGTAATACATTGTATAAGGCAACAAAATTACTGAATACCAATTAGTTCTTTAAAACCATGAAGAAGTTTTTTAGTTTACTGTTTGCCATATCAAGTTGAGCACTATGACATGTACTTTAAACAGAAATTTTTATATTTATGCCTAGAAGTGTTACTGCTGTTTTCATCATTATTGTTACAGCAGTGTCAATCTGGGCAGAGAATAACGAGTTGGTTCTCCACAAGTAACATTTAATCTGTAATGTGTACTTACTATATACCAACTGACACACTTTGTATCTATTACATTCAATCCTGTTTATCTATAACCTTAAAGTTAGTAAGAATGTGATATGCCATCTGGGACAACATTCACATTTTCCTACTGCTGAAGTCATTGGGTTTCTTACAGTGAATATTGAAATATCCAGTAAAATTGAATAAATCTATTGTTCACTTCATTTTAAACTTAGTAATAAAAAGTAATCTCTATCCACATCAGCAATTACCATAGAATACTGACTTAGAAAAAAAAATTGCCATTATGGGGATTTTACATATTAAAAATCTTAGGAACAAAGGATCTTCAGTAGATGCAAGTAAATGATACCAATCTTTAGTTTTTATGAAAATTTTGCAAAATTTACTGTCTTGATAATGACAATAATTCGGGCTGATATATCCTAAAATCCCATGGGTCTTTTCCCCAATTTTTGGCAAAATATCTTACCATGCATGTTCCTAATAGGTAAAAGCACAAGACATGTTCTATAAAATAAAATCCAGATAATGTCTTGTATATCATTTAGAAAATTTCAAACTTGAAATCAATCTTATTTTAGTCCAAAATAAAATGAATTTCTAATTTGCCCAAATCTCGAAATACAATTTCAAACTCTGATTTAAATTTATGCCTAGAAGTGTTACTGCTGTTATCAGTATTAATTGTTACAGCAGTGTCAATCTTGGCAGAGAATAACGAGTTGGTTCTCCACAAGTAACATTTAATCTGTAATGTGTACTTACTTAATACCAGCTGACACAACTGAATTTTTACATGCATGTGTTATTTACCTGTAAATATTTAAAGGATGAAAAAAGCATTTCACATCACATTAATCATTATAAAAAACCCAAATTGAATCTTATTGGTGTATTTTATCACATACACTTTATTATACCTCTGCAACAAAGTTGTAGAAGGTATAATGTCCTGCCCGTAGGTCACATTGGTGTGTGTGCCGTATCTCTTACATTTCTACATAGATTTTAATTCTCAGGGAAAGAAATTAATGGCAGTAAATGTTAAATGCAGTATTTAAAATGCGGTGAAAAAAATCATTTAGATTTTGTATTATACATGTATATGCCTAGAAGTGTTACTGCTGTTATCATCATTATTGTTACAGCAGTGTCAATCTGGGCAGAGAGTAACGAGTTGGTTCTCCACAAGTAACATTTAATCTGTAATGTGTACTTACTATATACCAGCTGACATTTTTGTGTGAATTTCAGACATGTATTTAAAAGCAATACTTCTGCACATTGCACACTTGTTTCTTGATAGGAAGTGTTGACATGAGTGCTTTTTATCCCCCCACCTATCAAAGAAAGAGGGGGATATTCAATTCAAGTTTCCGTCTTTCTGATATTCTTAGCTAATTCTCTAAAACTATGAAGCACTATTTCTCGAAACTTGGGTGAAAAGTATCAACATAGATAGAGATGCGCATAACGTTAACCCGAGTTGTTTTGCTCATTTTCCTCAAAGTTATGGCCTTTTGAACATAGTGCAAATCACAAAAAAGAACCAGCTGGTGGGGAATCCTAATTCACTAAATCTGCTTGTTCCACCAGGTAAGCGAGACAGGGTGCCCAGAAAAAGCACTAAAATATAACTAACCTTTTTCCTTTTCTTTTTATTGTTACAGGTTAGAATTGATCATCGTAGTAAATCCTTAAGCTTTGGTACAGATCTAATGGTGGCTCAGAAAGAAGATGTCCCTGAAGGGCCATACATACAGAGCATGCCTAGTGAACACATCCGTAACCAGCTGACATTTATTGCTCAGGCCTTGCATAAAGCCATCAACACCATACAACCCAAGGATCAGAAGGTATGTCATATTGACAGAAATTTTATCTTAGATAAATAAATATATTAGCTCTGGTGTTTATTCTAGAAGAGGCCATGGGCCATTGATACCTTAGTTTGCCAAATGACTCATTATTAATTATTTAACATTACATGAATGCAAAAATATAGATATTATGATGTTTTAGAGAAATAAGATGGAAGTTTTTGAAAATGGTCCCTTCTCAAAAATCCTTGACTGAACACTCAGTTTCTGAACTAGTAATAATTGACAGGCCTTAGAAAATTTTTTGTTCTTGCCATTATTAATTATTATAAAATAAATTTTTTTCGCATGACACTTAGATTTTGGAGTCATACTTCAATTCTTTTGCATCTTTAGAATAATTTCATTTTCCTGACTTTTCTCTTGAAGATTGTTCTTTGGAATGTCAAAGTGGATACAGAGAAAAAATCATTATCTTGCACTATCAAATTTGAAATTTATACTTGGCACCAGACGAGAATTGCTGATCATGTACAATATTTCAGTTCAGCGCTTTTATTTTCTATCATTTATTTGATTTTATGTATTTAGGTACAGAGAGATGAGCTGAAAGGTCAGATAGCCAACAATTACAGAATGACTTCCAGGAAGGAACATCAGCGTATCTTACAGAGACGACAGATTATTGAAGATCGTAAAGAACAGCTGGAACATCTTAATGATCAGAGGGTTTGTATATTATAATATATATTCCATTTATTTACCATGTCTGTAGTCTCGAGAGTTTAAAGTGATTAACTTTAAAGTTTGGAGATCATGGGTTGAATCCTGGGTCTGGTCCAATCTTTAGACTGATTTGTATGATGTATTTGCTGAATGCTCACCATTAAAGCTCAATTGGAATGTGGGTTTTAATAACAGGAATATCGTATGAAATAAAAGATTCTATAATTATGTACATGTACATTACACACACACTCACTGTATGCTATGTTTAAATTTCAATATAAGCAAAGTTTTGTTTTCTGTGCAGAAATATTTAGTGGTGTTGTACAATGAAACTGAGTTGGTGGTTCAGATGCTTTTACCTGTCATTTCCCCAAAACTTTATTGCCTTACAAGATTGAAATTGTTCAAATGCATTGATTTCATTGATCTAGGTACTAATCATCCCCGTTATCATAATTAACTCTGTTCTTTCATTAAATTCCCAGCTGGGTCTGACCCAAGACTTGAAAGTGGGAAGTGACTTTATTTTCGCCAAGCACTAAATTTACGAAATGAAAGTCACGGTTCTTTTGAATGGGAACTTAAAATAAACGAGGTCCCATGTCACCATGGGCTTGGCAGGCTAAAGAAACCTGCTGTATAATGCCATCAGCGCAACGCACAGGCAAAATTTCTGCACCTTCGCCTATAGCTGGCGACGTCTCGATATAAGTGAAATATTCTTGACTGGGACGTTAAACACCATTACTCAATTCAACTCTTTCATTAAATTAAGTCATATGAAGTAATATGTAATGCAAAACATATCTTCAAAATGTAACTTAGTGGAAGTAGCTGACAAACTTAATCCAAATCTGAATAGGTAACAGACAACTTTCGTCACCATGATAGCTTTTTAGAAACCTCTGTTAATTGGATAAATGTTGTGTTGTAGGAAAGAGAGGAGATGGAACAAGCTGAAGAGCAAAAGAAGAAAGCATATGAAGCAGAAATGGCTAGATTGGACAGAGAAGCCAAGGAAAGAGAGAGACAGAGGAAAATAGAGGAACATAAAGAAATTCAAAAGAAACATGCCATGGAAAGAATAGAACAGTTGAAGAAAACAGATATAGGTGCTAAAGTTCTACAGAATCTTGATGAAGAGGTGCGACTTTTTTGCAATGTTTTATGTTGATTTAGTATTGAGTCCGGGATTCTGAATCATAAAATTGCTACTATGTAAAATCACATGGCAGAGGTTAGATAAACTCCAATAACTGTAAAGAAAAGAAAAAAAATTATAAAAATTAAATTGTTCATGAAGATTTGGGAGCAAAGGGGGGTCAAATTTTAGACAATAGCTTGGGCAGTAGAAATATAAATTTTTCATATAACTGTTGATAACATTTAAAACTGATTAAAATTTAAATTAGAATTGAAACTAAAATTGTTAACTAGACATATAGCAAAATATTTCTTGTTGTTAAATTCATAATATTTTGTTGATAGGTTTTGGCCAGTCTAGATGTGGATGACATTATGGCTAAACAAGTTGAACAGCTAGAGAAGGAGAAGAAAGAATTGATGGAACGACTCAAGAATCAAGAAAAGAAGGTAACCTTTATGTGATTTCTTATCAGAAGCAGCGTTTTCTTATTTCATTGAAAATTGATGCTTAAAGTGGAGATTGGTCCTACCCCAATAATGTAGTTACATCGATTCTTCTAGGGTTGAAGTGCAGGCAAAACAAACTCTGACAACTCTGTACAATACTAAGTGGTACTTTTCCATTTGTAGACAAACACATACAAATTTGTACATGTAATAGACTGGTCAATATCAATTTTATAAAGCAATTAATATGATTGTATAGTTATCATCAATAAGTTTGATCACAATATGAATTTTAAAAAAAATTATCATAGTGCACTTTAAAGCATATTCTAATGCAAAGATTTTGTAAACAGGATTTTGATTGGACCCCGACCGCAGTAAAATCTACGTTTTACGGTCGGAATTATGACGTCGCGTGCTGTCTAGACTACGATTACGTCATGTATTCCTACACGCCGGTACACGTGCTTTTGTTTACAAAACGTAATGACTTAATTCATCGTTGTAAACAAAGATTTTGTTATATTTAAATACCATAATATTTATTCGGCATCTGTATTTCGAACAATATAATTATATTACCTATAGATATCGGTGCTTTAGTGATAGAACTATATTTGTGTTGTGGCGCAACGATACAGGTCTGTACTAAACAATGTCTAACTGTAGCATCGGAAATCTTCATTTATTCAATGAATTTGATCATTATTTTTTTATTCGCGAATGATCTTGATCATTCTCGAATTTAGCTGTTACATGCAGATTTCTCAACCCGAATATTCTTCCGTTACAGATAATCAACTCTCTCTCGTATGTAGGTTCAAAGTTGAAATAAAGGTAGATAACTCAAATTTTGAATGCAGGTTATGGACGTTTCGCCCAAATATTAATATTTTCCGCCCCAACTATATTCTCCGCTTTATCATACCTGCCAACCCTCCCGATCAGGGATTGAGATTAACGGGCGCCCAGTTTTTCGCTCTGGGCGATAAATGTATCATACACAGGTCGCCCAGGGCTGCCAGGTGGCGATTAGAATTTTCAGTTCGGTGTATTTGACATTCCGATCCGTTTACCGATTTCCTGTTTATATTTCTGACTGGCGACAATAATAGTAAAATTGAAAAATGGGTATCATATAGTTAACAAGTGTAAATGGACCGGTGTTCCGACCGGAATTCAAATACGGTGCCATTTCGTTTCCTTTTCTGATATTTATGTATAAAATGATACTTCTGGCTTTCTGCCATGTGGAAATTTTTAGGAGCATCGACTCCAAAGGCTAAACAAGGACCTGCGGAAAAACGAAAGTACTATCAAGAGTATGATAAGTCCAAACGCATCGGAGCATATAAAAAGCCATGGGAAGATGGCAGGCCTTGGTTGTATGATACGCAGGACGGAATGAAGTGTGCCGATTGTGTAGAGTTCGACAGGAAAAAAATCTGTATTTACCGAGGGTTGCACTAGTTATAAACTTGACAGTGTAAATAAACATGACATTTCTGAATCTCACAAACAGGCCCAAGCCTTTAGTAATGCAAAACAAGTACCTGCTAATAAATCAAAATCTGCCAAAATTATACAGTCATTGACATTGGCAGTACCTATAGATCAACATTTTCTGCAAAACCATTCGTCAATGTAATTGCAGATGTTGAATATCGAAAAGTAAAGCAAGGGATAGAATAATCCAAAGGTATATGCCTGATATATTCAGATCAACCATCACTCTTGACAGTTCATTGTATGGCTCATCGAAAAGTTAAGCTCAATCCCTGCTGATGTGAGGAGTCTCCCCATATTAAGACAAAAATTTTGGAATTTTGTGCTATCCTTAAAAAATTATAAATTGATTAGAGTGAAATTTGGGATAGAGATCACTTTGTAGAGTGGTCATCTGTCAACTACATTTTTATCATGTACAGAACCTTTGTAGAGGGGTCACCTGTCAAACCCAGTCAGCGGGATCCTAACGGCCACCCGATTGAAAAAATTGTTGTTTACAAGATTTACTAAAATTATGCTGGTCTCGGGAATAAAAAGTCTTCCAAAAATTATCGAATTCTTAAAACACAACTCTGGTGATATAAATAATAATAAAATAATAGTTAATTTTTTCAAGTTATTAATTTATTTAAAAAATATCCTCAATCATGACATGAAAGATATCAGAAGCTTATTAGCTCACCTGAGCCAAAGGCTCAGATGAACAATTGTCATCTATCTTCATCCGTCTTGTATAAACTTTTTAGCTCACCTGAGCCAAAGGCTCAGATGTGCAATTGCCATCTATCTTCGTCCGATGTGCGTCATGTATAAACTTTTCACATTTTTTATCAATTCCTCCAAAACTACAGAGCCAAATTGGATGATATTTGACAGTAATGGTCAAGTAAGGGGTTTTCAGATTTGCACAAATGCAAGGATTATGTCCCCTTGGGGCCCCATAAAGGGGAAATTTGTGAAAATCTTAAAAAATCATCTGCTCTGAACCTACAAGAGATATAACTTAGATATTTCATGTAAAACACTATGGGCACCTAGTTTTAGATTTGCACATATTGTAGCTTTAGGGGCCAAAATGAGATAATGGCAAGGTACTTGAGGGGGAAATTGCAAAATTAATGTATTTGTCAATATATTTGAAAACTATAAGCTTTTTGTATGGGCATCATCATCATGTGTATTGGAATACTGTAGGCATTTGCACAACGGTCATTTTGATATATGAATAGAGGTCATAAGTTCAAAGGTCAAGGTCATAGATGTAAACGAATACTGAAATGGTTAATTATCTCAAAAACTTTGAACTCTTTGTGTAGGCATGTATATTAGAATATTGTAGGCATTTGCCTTACGGTCATTTCCATATATGAACGAAGGTCATAGGTTCAAAGGTCAAGGTCATAGATGCAAACAAATACTGAAATGGTGAATTATCTCAAAAATGATAAACTTTCTCTATAGGCATGTATATCAGAATGTTATAGGCATTTACACAATGTTCATTTTGATATATGAATGTAGGTCATAGGTCTAATGGTCAAGGTTATAGATGCAAATGAATACTGAAATGATTAATTGTCTTAAAAACTATAAACTTTTTGTATAGGCATATATGTTAAAATATTGTAGGTATTGGCCTAACGATCATTTTGATATATGAATGAAGGACATAAGTTTAAAAGTCAAGGTCACTGATGCAAACAAATACTGACATGGTTAATTATCTCAAAAACTATAAACTTTTTGTATAGGCTTCTAAATTGTAGGTATTGACCTAATATTCATTGCGATATTTAGATTAAGGTCATGGGTTCAAATTTTTCTTTACCTTTTTAGTTGTTTATAAACAATATATTGTAGCTAGATTTCAGATATATTATATGTAGCACTCTTATGACTAGTTATGTTATAATACATTTGCAAAAAATCCTTACATATAATTGGCCCTTACTGCTGAAAATTTATTTGGACATTCTCTTTAATTAATGTCAATGACCATTGAACCTCTGCATGAGATATGTACTCAGCTGCATGTGAGCATTAAGGCTCATGGACCTCTTGTTTAATATTAGGGTCGCCATGACGATGGAAGTAACTTTGACCATCCTTGATGGTTCCATACATGCATTTATTCGGATTGAACTATTTCCTACATGAATCCTTAATATTGGTCCAATGTGTGAATATTAAAACAGCCCCATGCTCATAGTCTGCACATTGCACACTACATGAACCCGCTATGTTGTGTTGGGAGCAATGCAAGGTGAACATAACAACCTCCTTTCAGTTACCTGACAACTTCATATACCTGACACTACATTGATGGAGACACTGAACTCCCTGTCTTTCTAATCTTTCGCGAATTTTAGTACTTTCAGTACTTTGATTTGATTTGCATTAGAATGGAGATAACTATGTTACATTTGAAGAGTTCCGACCGTAAAACGTGGATTTTACTGTCGCAAATACCGTTTACCTGGCTCCGCAAGCGTCGCCAGGTAGAACTTATTTTGCGACAGTAAAATCCACGTTTTACGGTCGGAACTCTTCAAATGTAACATAGTTATCTCCTAATTATACATACAGTATGCCTAGAAGTGTTACTGCTGTTATCAGTATTAATTGTTACAGTAGTGTCAATCTGGGCAGAGAGTAATGAGTTGGTTCTCCACAAGTAACATTTAATCTGTAATGTGTACTTACTATATACCAACTGACACAACTGAATTTTAACATGCATCTTATATTTACCTGTAAATATTTAAAGGATAAGAAATATCATTTTACAACTCATTAATCATTACAAAAAACCAAACTGAATCTTATTATAAGTTTATTTTTCGCAAATATTTTATTATACACCCAGCAACAAAGTAGTGGGGAGTGTAATGTTTTTGTTCTGTCGGGTCATTTTCACTCTGGTCGGCTCCATATCTTGCATTCCCACATGGATTTTAATGAAACTTGGTACAAATATAAACCAGCATGTTCCATGAACCATGTTTTATTAGAAAAAACAAAGGTCAAGGTCATGACGATGATAGATATGCGAGCTTACTTCTGGTATATATTTGTGAAATATTTTTTTCGGAAAATAAGTGAGATTCATTATACATGTATATGATGTAATTAAAACATGATAAATATTTCATCAGATTAGTTGATAAGTCAGGAAATATATAAATAAAAAGCCTATTTATTGTTCATAATTTTTAATGAGTCCAATTCTCAGGGGGAAAAAAATTATGATAGTAAATGTTACATGCAATATTTAAAATATAATGAAAAAGTAATTTAGAATTTATATTTAATGTGCCTAGAAGTGTTACTGCTGCCAACAGTATTAATTGTTACAGTAGTGTCAATCTGGGCAGAGAATAACGAGTTGGTTCTCCACAAGTAACATTTAATCTGTAATGTGTACTTACTTAATACCAGCTGACACAACTGAATTTTTACATGCATGTGTAATTTACCTGTAAGAATAAAAATTATCTTTTTACAACACAATAATCATTACAAAAAAAGAGAACCACATTGAATCTTATTAGATTATTATATACCCAGCAACAAAGTAGTGCGAGTGTAATGTTTTTGTCTTGCCCGTCAGTCACATTGGTGTCTGCTCCTTATATTCTTTTTTCCTACATGGATTTTAATGAAACTTTGTACAATTATAAACCAGGGTGCAGCATGTGCCATGAACCATGTTTCATTTTCAAAATCAAAAGTCAAGGTCATGAGGATGATATAGAATTGGGGTGAATATGCGTTCTTGCTCAATTCCCTTCTTGTTACTGTTAGGTAAATTGGATGTTACAAAGAAACTTGGTACAAATTTGTGAAATAAAAATTGTTGGAAAATAAGTGATATTCAATATATTTGGTGTAATTAATACATGACAAATACTTCATAGGATTAGTTAATAAGTATAACCTATTTTCTTTTTCATAATTTTTAATGGCTCCAGTTCTCTGGGAAAGAAATTTATGGCAGTAAATGTTGAATTTACAGTCTTTTTAGATGAAGGCAATATGCATGCAATATTTAACATGAAGTGAAAAAAAATTATTTAGAATTTGTAATAAATATGCCTAGAAGTGTTACTGCTGTTATCATCATTATTGTTACAGCAGTGTCAATCTGGGCAGAGAATAACGAGTTGGTTCTCCACAAGTAACATTTAATCTGTAATGTGTACTTACTTAACACTAACTGACACAACTGAATTTTTACATGCATGTTTTATTTACATGTAAATATTTAAAATATGAAAAATATCAAAATATCATTACACAACACAATATCAGGGCTCCAAGTAGGATTTGGTTTTCACTAGCCTTCTGGCTACCATGTTTTATTTTTACTAGCCAAGGCCAAAATTTACTAGCCAGGGTTAAATATTTTGGTCGCCAAAACAAAAGTTCCCCGTGATCATGCAATGATACAAAAAAGCTGAATTTGTAAAACTTTTAATTCAAATTGAAAGCATAATAAAATTTGACAAATAACTGTGTGCCAGCGGAAGTCGCATATCATCACTGTCATCAAGATCCAGATCATAACAAAGTCTTCTGGCCATTCTTTGTAGGCCACCTTCATTTTTGTTGACAACAATTGCGCATTCTATACATACAACCGAGAAAATTCATTACACCATTTTGCTAAAAACTTTGGCTCGCTTGATGCGGCAGTGGGCATTTGTTGTTCATTATCGGCAACACATTTTGATTTCGGAATGGATGGTGTGCCGAAACCGAATGAGGACAATTTCCCTTATGTCCTGCTGGCTCGTTTGGCCATGTTGTTTTCTATAGCAATGTGCAATCCGTTGTACGTTTGTATATTAGCAAGGATTATCATAAGTTACAAGCGTTTGTGTGACCTGCATAACACAGACGGGGTTCCTGTGTATATGAGCAGGGGCTATAAACAAACTGTATACAACACTAGCAGCCGAGGTGTACCAAATTACATTGTTTACATGATCATCTTGTGGCTAAAAACGATGTTTACATGATCATCTCCTGGTTATAAAACAATCTTTTCAGTACAAAAAATAAATTTTCGGTCGCAGCCTCTGTATTTATTGATCGCCGTTTGGCGAGTGCATCAGAAATTTACTAGCCATATCTGATTTTTAGTCGCATATGCGAGTAATTTACTCGCTACTTGGAGCCCTGAATATTCATTACTAATATGAACAAAATTGAATCTTTTTATTAGTGTATTTTTTTTATGTACACTATATTATACCTCTGCAACACACTTGTGGAGGGTATAATGTTTTTGTCCTGCCTGTCAGTCTCATTGGTGTGTGTGCCGTATCTCTTACATTCTTGCATAGATTTTAATGAAACTTGGTACTAATGAAAACCAGCATACGGATGTATCATGAACCATATTTTGTTAAAAAGGTCAAGGTTATGGCAGGGGGGGGGGGGGGGTATGTGAGCTTTCTCACTTGTGCTCTTGTTCGTCATAATTTAGTGGATTATGTTACCACATAGTTCTCGGTATAAATTTGTGAACTAAAAGTTGTTCGAAAATAAATGATTCTCTGTATGTGTGACAAAATTATTACATTTTATGAGATTGGTTGATAAGTTAAGAAATTCATGAATTAAGATTCTTACCTAGTAATTTTCTAATGCCTAATTTTATAATGGTTTCAGTAATCATGAAAATATTGTAGTGTCAGTGAATGGTACTGGTAAATTATCAAATGTATTTATATGAACGCATTTACATGCAATATTTAAAATGAAGTAAAAATAAAACTTTTACATGTATTTAGAATTTGTAATACATATGCCTAGAAGTGTTACTGCTGTTATCATCATTATTGTTACAGCAGTGTCAATCTGGGCAGAGAGTAACGAGTTGGTTCTCCACAAGTAACATTTAATCTGTAATGTGTACTTACTTAATACCAACTGACACTTTGTCAATATTCATGGAATTAAAAGTTGTGTTTGGAAGTATGCTGAAATAATAACTAATCTGAATTAGAAATCTTGATGCTTTCTATTAGAAATTTTCAAACATATACCAAGTATAACTGAAAATTCACTGATCTTTGTTTGACGGACTGGTCCAAATTTCGAACTATAAATCAAAGATAAGAAATGATCTATTAAAAATTTAGTTGTATGTGTACCATGTGATACTCCATACATTTCTGCAAAACTTTCTTCCATGGAGATGGTGTCACTTCAGTTTACATTTTTCTGTAAAATATACATAATTGCGAGAAATTTCAACGTAAATGTTTTCCAAAACTTTCCGCACAAACGTATTTATCAAGTGGTAAGCTGGCAAACTCCATTAAGTTTCCCTAACTTTTGATCACTCAAACACCAATACCTCATGTATTTGTTCAATACCTCATGTATCTGTTTACTTGAGAAAGCCTGGTTTGTGCATTTTGACAGTGAAACAAATAGCTGTTGTTTATTTCTTAAAATATTTGATCTTGTTTTACAGATTGACTTTTTTGCTCGGGCCAAAAGGTTAGAAGAGATACCATTATTGAAAGGACAATATGATAAAGAGAAGGTTGTGAACAGAGAGTTCTGGGAGCAACAAGAAGCAGAAAGGGTAATACTTTACATCTTAATTTACATATTACATGCACAATGAAGGCTGAATGTGAAAATTATGTATTCTGTTATATCATGTATGTAAGTTTTCTGTCTACCACACACAAATCTTTTATGTCACCATACTAAAGGTATCATATTCGATTGCATTTCTTCTTCATGAAAGCCAATGTATTATAAACTAAAACTGATGGGATAGAAAAATATAAATCCTGGTTTCTGGCTGTATTGCGTCCATTTTGCAAGGAAGAATTGCCAATGATTCTGGAAATTCAATTTTTGATGAATTTGTCATCACATTCTCTTTTGCATCTGAAATTTGTTTTGGGAATGGATTTTACTTTATATACATTTTATGTGTTATATTTTATCAAATTTGTAGAAAATATTTAAGGATGAGGCAGCCAGTCTGTTACTGCAACTGTCAAATCAACTTGTATTACAATTGTCTTCTATTTGGTATTAGTAGCTTTGTACATTGTTACATAGAAATTTGTGAGGCACTCGCACACTTTTGATTGGCATGTTACAGTCTGTCCAAATTTAAAACCAAGTTTCTGTGTTCAGTAAAACATCCTATTTTTTCACAGAATATTGAGGTTTACCAGAATGATGTGTGTAGCTTGCTCATTTGTTTGTCATACAGAACATATGGAGACTGTGTGATGTATTGTGAGCAGACATTAAATGTTGGTTGTCAATAAATGATATTCTTGATAAAATATTGTTCACTAAAGCCAACAGACATTTAGTTAAAAAAAAAAATTTTATTTAAAACTTGATTGCGTTCGTTCTAGAAGAGGACCATGGGACCATTGATCTCTTATTTTGCCAAATTATTATCCCATTGTTAAGGTCCTGACTTACTTGACTTATGTCCATCTCTCCTTGTGGAGAATTGGGCCAGATATCTTTCTCCTCCAAGAATCTCTATTGGCAGCTACATGTATTTTAGCAGCTTCACTCCATGTCCCAAGTCCAAAATCTGATCTTTCTCTTTCAACAGTCCTGCGCCAGGTCTCCTTCTGCCGCCCTCTTCTTCTCTTTCCTTCTGCTGGTGTCCATTGCAGAGCAATCCTTGGATGTTCTTGTTAAGGTCCTAGTGGGCCATATTTAAAATTATATGAATGCAAAAATATTGATGGTATGGTATTTTAGAGGAAAGATTTTGAAAATGTTCCCTTCTGAAAAATCCTAGAATGAACACTGCTTAATCCAGTAAAAATCTTTCCATGTTCCAAAGTATGTGTACATGTTAATGTTTCACTAAACTGTCATGGCAAGGCAATACTTCAGAAATTATAAAAATAGGTAACACTCTCGCTGGGCCATATCTGACGATACTGGGCCCATTCACAATTTGAAATTTAGTGGTTTTTAAAAACTTGCAACTCTTAAGTTGATTTTTAAGCTACCCAAACACAATATCAAATAATATGACCAGCTGCAACACTAGCCCAATCATTGCGACATTTGAACATGTCAATCTATATTCATATTTGAATAACTATTATAGTTTAAGTTTGTTTTTGTTGCTGCATTAGTTTGTGTACTTGGATGGCAAAATTTTATTTCTGATAGTAAATAATGAAATGTTTGTTTAGAATTTTTTAAATTGACTGTCTGTATTTATTTTTTTTTTAGATTGAAAACCTGAAGAAAGACCGAGTATTAGCATTAGAAACTAGAGACAGATTAAGTCGTATGAGGGGAGATAAAGACGAATTTCTTAGTAGACTTAAAAATCAACGTAAAGAACAGTTCAAGGTAAATACATGTAGTTTTGACCTTCATTCCAGATATTGAACTCGTGTATTGTAAATCGGGGGCGGGTAACTTGAAGCAATCTTAAATCTGATTCGTAAGTAGATGATACGACAATCGTAAGTATATACTACGATAGATTTACACGGGTAACTCGAAACGTACTTAACGCGTACTTAGGATCGCGGTTTATGTGTGGAGTTATGAATTCGTTTCGTTATTATATTCTGCAATATACAACGTTTTTCTTTTACTTCTTCGTAGTTTCTTTTAATGTTCGGTTACCCCGTTATTACTTTAGACAGTAGAACTTACAAAATAATTAAATGACAGTCAAAAGAAATACGGCAAATTATAAAGTCATTAACTAAATAGCAACTGCTTCGAACAGGGTAAAAAAAGGAACACTTGATTACGAAGTGGGCCTGTTGAATTTTGAAAACATTAACCCATAAAATTCAATATACGAACATGAACTAATTATGTAATGTAGTAGTTTGAAAACACAACATACACTTAAATAGGGAAATTTTCAGGGTGAAATTAAATTATAGTTTCCATCGGATCACATACTTTACAAAAAAAATCCAGCACTCGTCTATGTTTTACATTTTTAGTTCACCTGGCCTAAAGGCCATGTGAGCTTTTGCCATCACTCGGCGTCCGTCAGTCTGTCAGTCCGTCAGTCAGTCTGTCTGTAAACTTTTCACATTTTGGCTATCTCCTCTGAAACCCCTGAACCAATTTTAACCAAACTTTACAGGAATGATGTATGGAAGGTCCTTTACTTAGATTGCCAAAATTTTTTTGATCCGCCAAAAAACATGGCTGCCAGCGCAGAAGATAGTTTAACATTGGACCCTATGGGAAAAATGCATTTTTGACTATTTCCTCAGAAATGACTGAAGCAAATTTAACCAAACTTTACAGAAATGGTGTAAGGAAGGTCCTTTACTTAGATTGCCAAAATTTTTCTGATCTGTCAAAAAACATGGCCGCCAGCGCAGAAGATAGTTTAACATTGGACCCTATGGGAAAAGCATATATTTGCTATCTTCTTTGAAACCGCTGAGCCAATTTAAACCAAACTTTTCAGGAATAATGTATGCAAGGTCATTTACTAAGATTGCCCAAATTTTTCTGATCCGCCAAAAAAATGGCCGCCAGGTCCAAACAAAGTTTAACATTGGGCCCTATGGGAAAACGCACATTTTGGCTATCTCCTCTGAAACGACTGAAGCGAATTCAATTAAACTTTACAGGAATAATGTATGGAAGGTCTTTTGCAAAGATTGCCGAAATTTTTCTGATCCGCCTAAAAATATGGCTGCCAGCGGGGAACATAGTTTAACATTGGACCCTATGGGAAAAACACATTTTGGCTATCTCCTCTGAAACTTTTGAAGCGAACTTTACCAAAATTTAGAGAAATGATATATTGGAGGTCCTTTACATAGATTGCCAAAATTTTTCTGATTGGCCAAAAAACATGGCTGCCAGAGCAAAAGGTAGTTTAACATGGGATCCTATGGGAAAAACGCATTTTGGCTATCTCCTCAGAAATGACTGAAGCGAATTTAACCAAACTTTACAGGAATGATGTATAAAAGGTCCTTTACATAGATTGCCAAAATTTTTCTGATCTGACATAAAACATGGCTGCCAGTGGAGAACATTGTTTCACATTGGACCCTATAAGAAAAGCATATATTTGCTATTTCATTTGAAGCTACTAAAGCAAATTGAATCAAACTTTACAGGAATGATGTATGGATGGTTCTTTACTTAGATTGTGGACATTTTTTTGATCTGCCAAAAAAGATGGCTGCCAGCACAGAACATAGTTTAACCCTATGGGAATAGCATATATTTGCTATCTCCTCTAAAGCTACTGAAGCAAATTGAACCAAACTTTATGGGAATGATGTATGGAAGGTCCTTTACTTAGATTGACAAATTCAAATTGCCCGTTTCATTTACAATAAAGGCAAAACACTTTCAAAATCTTGGAAGCGGAAATTTCATTGGACAATAAATGTTACAGCAATGGCTCATTCACATATGCCCCTAAACAGTGTTTCCTCAGATCTCCCACTCCGCGCCTATATCAAAAATGGGGGAGCAAGTGAGAGATGTGATTTTAATCAGATTGAAAAAACTGTGAATGGTACATGTAGTTCTACAGTGATTTCCTTAGCCATTCTGTCTGATATAAACAGTGCATTTTTTCATCACTGGAATACAAATTTGCTTTAAAAGCATTTTAGTCGGGTGAGCGATACAGGCTCAGCCACACAGAGCCTCTGGTTGCATTTAGTTTCACCGATACTTCCAATGCAAATCTCTCTCTCTCTCTCTCTCTCTCTCTCTCTCTCTCTCTCTCTCTCGGGATCTAAAAGAAATATTGAAATGGGCATGGGAGTTAGGTTGGTTCATTTTCGAATAGGAAAAGTATTGTATATAGAATACATGTAGATACATGCGTTCGCTAAATTTCATCGTGACATTTAATAACACTGTGGCATTCCCTTGTTTTCTTCATCCTATTTTGATTAAATAATCATTCTTTATAACAAAATACGTGTCATATAACAATAAGCAAGTTTCAAAATGGAAACTTCTTAAAGCAAATTCGTCGGAAATGGTTATTTAACGTTAAATAAATTATACAGTTTCCATAGTTTTCAAGAGAGCATGCTTTGTGCAGATCTGTAGTTTACACGAAATCTATTGAAACTTAAAATTCATAAATGATTCAGTATCATACACAAGTTACTTAAATATTTAACAATTGAACTGTTTAGAAATGCGGTTCATAGTCCATATGAACGCAATTGATATGCAAGCAAACTGAATAACGCGCGTCAGCGTAAATGCTTACGGTTTTAAGCATAAGTTGAGAACTCCGATTAAATTTTAATTAATAATTATTATCATAATATTATTAATGATCATAATTTTGAAACAAACCATTGTTGTTTTAAAAACAGTCACTTTAATGTTCAATTTTTTGAAGAATTTATCAAAATGATAAAAAAAACCAACTTTAATCGATGTTGTCAAAATGAAATAATAACTAGAACACATGCAATTAATGTGTAAATCTCTTGTTTGAATGTGCAACGTTACGCTAAGTATGGTCTAAAGGAGGTATTTCGCTGTCGTAAAGTTAAGGACACGTTACGATGACTACCTTACTTACGACTGTTTCGAGTTACCCGATTTTATTTTACGAGTTTCGTAAGTAGGCGTTAAGTATTCGTAACTGTTAAGAGAGCTTCGAGTTACCCACCCCTGATAGGTAAAATACTTATACCAGCAATGGTTTACATTGAATTCATTGGTTTAGAAAATTATGAGCACCTGTGTACTGGTCAGGTGTATCATTTTGCTTACCTGATTACAAATGTTACTCACCTTGACATTCATAGAAAAAACTTCTTTCCTTAATTCATGCAAGTGACCTACATACCTACATTAAACGATGATATTAGGAAATAGTTATGTCCCCCAAACAAAGGGGGGGGGGGGGGGATAGTGTTCACTCCATTTCTTCCAGACAACATTTTGTCTTCTACTTTTCTCAAAAACCATTTAATAGATCTTTATAAAACTTCACAAGAACAATCTTTGGATGGAGTAAATATGCCATTGGCTATTCATACTTTGATCATAAGGCATGGTTGAGGATTTCCCAGTTTGTTTTTTGGACACGCATGTTGTCTTGTTTCAGTTATAACTTGTTATTACTATCAATATTAAAGTGATTTCTACATATTTGTAGTGTAACTTGACTGTTTGGGTTTTTCTTTACAGGAAAAATCTTCCCAATTTGAGAAACAGTTGGCAGAAACCCGCAGAGAAAGACTTAAAGAAAGGAAAATTAGAAGAAAAGAAGATAGAAGAATTAAATGGATTACAGAGAAGGAAGAAGCAGAACAGAAAGCCAAGGATGAAGCATTGAAAAAAGGTAAAGATCTAAATAAGAAAGTGGGCAATTTTAGAAAGAAAATACAAGACTAAATATCAATGTTATACTAAACTGACCCCTTGATATAAATGAAAGAATCTTCACTGGGGTGTAAAACTACTTTACTTTAATTTTTGGCTGATACCTTTTTTATAAAAACCTTTAAAGATCTTTCATGAAAACTGAAATGCCTAGAAACTGAAAACTTAGTGTATGTTATCAGTGGTAAAAGGGTTGATAAGTTTGCAAAGTTCTTTGATTTTGATCTCATTCAAGAATATTGCAAAAAAGATTGATTAACAGCAAGTTTTCTTGCCTTCATTGGGTTTCCATGTAAACAGTTTTGTTGTTTATTTCGGAGAAATGAGGCATAGATGAAATATTTACCAGACATTTAATGAGTTGATAAGATATTCCATAATCTTGTCACTTTGTACTGGTAAGTGACATTTTATGTTCTCACACTATTGTTTCTAAGAAGACTGTATATAGACCAATCCCCTGATGTTTTACATAAATGATTACAAGATACATTGATTTCGCCTTTAAATTGGGAAAATTTTGAGTTCTGATATATTGCAAACTGCATTTTAAGATGCTTGCAATAGCTTAGGATCACCATTGCAAAGATGTTATTGTGACAATATCTAACATTTTGTGGGTAAAGTCAACTTGATATAATTTGCTAGTGTAACACTGTTGTTTTGGGAATTTTAGTGGTCAAATTGGGAAATTTTAATATTTTTTCCCTAGGGGAGACTACCTTTATTAGGTAGTAATATTAGGCAAACAAAATCACTGAGATATAACTGCATGTAGTGCCAAAAAATTGAAATTGCTCCAAATACATGTAGTAGTTAAAAATAAATCAACATTTCTTGCATATTTTAAAATAAATATAATTGTTCAGTAACACTGCTTTATTGTGAATTTAAATCCAGTATTTTGAAACTTCTAGTTCCTTCGTATACTACAAGATGGGTGAAGAGTACTCCCAAAATCTACAAAAAAAAAAAATATCCACATTTACCTGTCTATAACTCTTATATTTATATCAGAACGGGAAGAAAAGGAAAGAATTGAGAAAGAAAAGTTAGAAGCAGAAAAGAAAGAATATGCAGACAAATTATTAAAATTACAAGAACAGGCAGAAAGACAGAAACAAAGGGATAGAGAAATAGAGGAACGTGAAGAAAAGCGCAGAGAGGAAGAAAAGAAACAGTATTTAGACAGATTAAGGTTAGTGAAAAAAACAAAGCTTGTCTAGTTATTTAAGAATTAAAATTCATGACTTTAAATGTTTTAAATATAAATAAATATAAAAATAAATGTTATAAGTTTAATGTACAGGCATAGATTTTGAATTCATCTTTAAGATTCTGATGATGTTTGATCTTGCACCATGTGATAATCGTTCGTGTTTGTTTAGAACTATTATTTGTATAGACTTAATTTATTTGACAAATTTTGGGTTTTTAGCTCACCTGAGCCAAATTTTGATTAGATTTTTGGATTCAGGATACCTAGGAACATTTAAATTGTGTTTTTCATGAAAATTGGATGAAAAGTAGGTTAACAAGTTTTTTGCGTAAAATTACGTAATTTTTAAAATGGGACATTTATTGTTATAACTTCATAATGGCTGAAGATAATTGCATGGAGTTTTCACTGTTGATCTTGTCTTGTGATTTTCTTCCGAATAATGTCAAGGTCAAGGTCATGTCCCAGTTTTTGACCTTTGATAAAAAATGCTTTTTTTTTTAAACATTTCTAATGATAATGATGTAGGATTTTTGGTTAATTGTAGGTATTGACACGACGATCATTTTGATATATTGATCAAGGTCATGGGTTCAAAGGTCAAGGTCACAGATGTACAAGTTAACCAAAATAGTTAATTATCTGCAAAACTATGAACTTTTTGTATAGGCATGTATATTAGAATATTGTAGGTAATGGCCCAATGGTCATTTTGATATATGAATAAAGGTCATGAGTTCAAATGTCAAGGTCATATATGTAAACAAGTACTGAAATGATTATTTATCTCAAAAACTATAAACTTTTTGTATATGCATGTATATTAGAATATTTTAGGTATTAGCCTAACAACCATTTTGATATATGAATGAAGGTTATGGGTTCAAAGGTCAAGGTCACAGATGTGAACAAGTTCTGAAATGATTATTTATCTCAAAAACTATAAACTTTTTGTATAAGCATGTATATTAGAATATTTAAGTATCATCCTAATGATCATTTTGATATATGAACGAAGGTCATGGGTTCAAAGGTCAAGGTCACAGATGCAAATGAATACCTAAATGGTTAATTATCTTGAAAACTATTAACTTTTTGTATAGGCATGTATATTAGAATATTGTTGGTAGTGGCGCAATGGTCATTTTGATATATGAGTGAAGTGCATGGGTTCAAAGGTCAAGGTCACAGATACAAACAAGTAATGAAATGATTATTTATCTCAAAAACTATAAACTTTTTGTATAGGGATGTATATTAGATTATTGGCCTAATTATCATTTTGATATTTGAATGAAGGTCATGAGTTCAAAGGTCAAGGTCACAGGTGAGCGTTAAGGCCCATGGGCCTCCTGTTTAATCATCAGTGTTACTATAGTAGATCCACTTGAAATGTTCTTTTTTCATGAAATAATCTGAAAATAAAAGCATTGTCCGATCAAATGATGCTAAATAATGAAAATCATAGCTTAAATTCATAAACAACATTTTTCTTGCTTAAGAAGCTAAGGAAAGAAAATCATGTTGACAGCGGTCACTTGACACCATAAACATACAAAATCACCTATAAACCAGGCTTTGCTATGCAGCCGGTCACAAAATCGATGAGCACTGACGGCATTACACAGATGACCACTTATTTGAGGTGAAATATAAAGTAAAATTCATTGGGGGGGATGCAACCTGGCTGCTGTCAGCAGGTGATCATTAATTCCATGTGACCGCTAAAGCAGGTGACTATTAGTTCCAGGTGTCTGCTAAGGCAGTTTTTACTGTATTTTAAGTTTGGATGACTGTGTTGTTTGATATATAGGTAAAAGTTAAATAATTAAGGATAATGTTTCCTGGGATATATAAAAGTTATTTACATTTGTAGAGAAGAAAGAGATGGTAGAGGACCAGAAAGAGAGAGTCGTGGACCTCCTCCTCCTGCCAGAGATGTAGAAGATAGATCAGCATGGCGTCCAGCAGTTAAAGAAGGTGGATGGAGAGAAAGAGAAAAACAAAGATCAGATAGTTGGAAGAAAGATCCCACAAGTCCTTCAAGAAGGTAAATCATATATCTGGTCATATTTAACAATACAGACAAACCTGCCTTAAAGGCTATCTATCTGTTTTTTAAGGCCATTAACATTTTATCCCAATTTCTCTTTATTCATGTAAAATGTAAAACCTGGGCCACCAGCCCATAAAGGCTACTTTACTGGTTTCCTTAGGTGGCCCTATAGACAAGTTTGACTGTAATACGTTTAGTTATAATGGAGGGGGTTCCAGTGGCTGGGTGGTTAGAAACACTGGCTTAAAGGCTATCTATCTGTTTTTTAAGGCCATTAACATTTTATCCCAATTTCTCTTTATTCATGTAAAATGTAAAACCTGGGCCACCAGCCCATAAAGGCTACTTTACTGGTTTCCTTAGGTGGCCCTATAGACAAGTTTGACTGTAATACGTTTAGTTACAATGGAGGGGGTTCCAGTGGCTGGGTGGTTAGAAACACTGGCTGGCTTGCAAATTGTGGTACCTTTTGCCACCAATGTTTGAAACCTACACAGGCTATCCTAATGTGTGAATGTGTGTCAAATCGTTTGCTGAAGGTTGTTCTTTTCCTCTGCTACTCTGGTTTATAACTGACTCTGCATATACATGTATATGTGATTAATAGGATTTATCGCTAATGGTCATATGAGATAGGGAAATTTCAACCCAAGGTCATATATCTGGCCCAGAACTCGGTTGCCGAGTTCTGGGCCAAATATATAAGACCGACGAGGCTTAAAGATTTCCCTATCTCATATGACCAGTAGCGATTGATTCTTTTTCTCACACCATATTCCTTTAAAAATCCATTAAAAGCTTTTAGGGTTACAGAAAACAGCTGTTTTTTTTTCAGGCGTAGCATGAAGCCTGCCTGCCTGTCTCAACCCTAGGGTGAGACAAGAAAATCCCACATGGGTAAAACCAAGGGATTTCAATGTCACAGGAGTGAGAAATAGCTGAGTACTATGTACTTGTCAATTTTGAAATGAATGAGACACAAGAAAACTGATTAGTCCCCCGATTGTAAACTTCCTAACATTTTGGGACAGGAACAGACAAAATAACATTGATATCAAGTGATGTAGTTAGAGTACTTTATCCTATCCATACCTTTCACACCAAAACCAATCGCTCCACCTACTGTATATAAATTTGACAAATGTCTAATGGCTTATTGACTGAAATGTAAATTTTTATAAAAAGTTTGGGTTATTTCTTGGTTTGTAAATAACTTGATGTGCATAGCATCAATTCAGATTATTTTTCAATAACCTGAGTGAAAATCGGATTTAATGCTTCAATTTATAACCCATTTGTCAAACAGCTCACAAAATCAAGACATGTTTGTAATAATATTGAACTCCATCTAGAGTTACTTGTAATGTGTACATATTTCAGGCCTCTGATTTTCTATCATAAGAATTTTCTACAAATTAAATATAAATCATTCTCTTTAAAGGGATGAAGATGATGAAAGGGACAGAGGACCACCAAGAGATGAAAGAGATGGTTTTAGAGACCGTGGTCCACCTGAAAGAGATGGCTGGCGTGACAAAGCACCACCTACAGAGGAGCGTGATACTTGGAGAGATAGAGCACCACCAAGAGAGGACAGAGCACCTCCAAGAGAGGACAGAGATTTTAGAGGCCCTCCAAGGGATGACCGCAGAGGCCCTCCAAGGGATGAAAGAGATGGCTGGAGAGATAGAGGTCCACCAAGAGATGATAGAGATAGCAGAGGACCTGGTGATAGGTGGGGTGATAGAGGCCCTACAAGGGATGACAGAGGTCCATCTAGAGATGAAGATGGATGGAGAAGAGGTCCACCACGAGATGACAAAGACAGAGATGATGACAGGTGGCGTAGGGGTCCACCAAGAGAGGACAGAGATTCTCGAGGCCCACCAAGGGATGAATGGCGGCGAGGAGGAGATAGAGGGCCACCAAGAGATGACAGAGGACCTTCACGAGAGGAAGGTGGTGGATGGCGAGACAGGGAAAGAAGTAAAGGGGATGATGATAGAGGAGTCTGGAGACGAGATAGAGACTCTAGAGGTCCACCATCAAGGGATGATAGGGGTCCCCCACCAAGAGATGATAGAGGCCCACCTTCAAGGGATGACCGAGGAAGTGGTCCATGGAGAGGTAGTAGAGGCGGTGACTCTGAGGGAGGGAGCAAATGGGGTCCATCTTCTAGGGGTGGTGATTCATGGAGAGATAGAGCCTCTGACAGGGGAGAGAAAGACTTTAGATCTCGAGATGACAGAGGGCCACCACCACCAAGAGATGAAAGAAGAGGTCCACCACCTAGTGATAGGGGTGGGGATGCATGGAGAAGAGGAGGTGGTACCAGTAAGTATTAATATTTTCACAAGTGTCCATTGGATTATGGTTGAAGAAAAAAATTGCAACAGCAGGTATGGTGTTTAATAGAATCCTCTGTATTCATTGTCATATGTAAGTTTTGTTAACATTACCTATATAGCTTGTTATGTCTCTCTACATTGATTCTAATTGCTTAAAATTACCACTGAATATATGTAGGAAGTTTCCCTTGGGGAAAAAGGACTTAAATTTCCCAAATTGATCACAAACGTTTTCCAAACAATAGTCATCTCACACAAGAGCAAAATGTTAATACAAAACACTACTGTAAGGTAAACAGAGTCGCTCTTTATATAACAACATATCTCAGACGAGATTTGGCAAGACCAATAATTATGTCCATTGAAAATTAACAAAAAATAATAATGTGCGTTATTCAGTTTGCTTGCACGGCAATAGAAGTTATAGCACTATAAGCGTAATTTCTAGACAGTTCAATGGTTAATTAAATTCAGTTGACCAATTACTGTATGTCTTGACCCACAAAAATACAGATATTGTTATAATATTACATCTTTGCTATGAAGGTCCTAGCTGTTGGAAGCATCACACAAAAAAGTTTTTTTCTCAGTTTTTAAACTTGCACATTTTTATTTTTTAAAACCAATAGGAAGTAAATGAAAAAAAGTTACAAATAACTTGCATAATTGAATTGATCTGGCCTGGGATGTAAATCAATTTTCTCTCTATTTTATACATGGTTGACAAAGTATAGTAAATGATCTGAAATACTTAGCTCCAGTTATCAAGAAAATTTTCATCAGACATTTCTCGCTTTGTTTTTTTTTTTTTTTTCAGTGTTCAATCTAGAATTTTTCATATGGGGTCATTTTCAAATTTTTTGTCTAAAACATTTTTTAACATCAATATTTTTGCATTTATCTCATTTTGAATGCTACTAAATTCTTACCGATGGGGCCATTTGGCCAAGTAAGGGGTCATTGGCCCTATAGCCTCTTCTAGATTGGACACTGTTAGGTCCTGAGAAATATTTCATTTATTCTTATAGATAAAGTAATAATTGTGTGGCCATTTTTGTGCCTTGTTGTTGGTTGCTATGGCTGTTGCTAAGTATGTTTTTTCAGTTACAAATTTTTGTCTCCTTGCAGTGTCAGATCCCCAAAATTTAGGTTGTGATGCTGTACACTTTTACTGATCAGAAAATTTTGTAGCCTTATTGTTCTAATTGATTTTACAATATTAATTTTGCAGGTCAAAGATCTGAAGGAGGCGAGGAAGATGACGGCTGGACAACAGTTAAATATTGATCGATTAATCTGGACAATGGTCAGCATATGCATGATTGCAATATAAGGACATGAGATGAAATCTGTGATGTTTATGATAATTCAAAAATGTTAGGATTTACATTGGAAGTTGAAACTGTAAATTAAGAATAATTTATTGAAACAAGAGAGAGTATAAAAATCAACTCTATCTACTGATAAAAACTAAATCATGGACAATTTATTGCCACTTTGAATTTTTGTTAAACATTTTACTGGAGATGGGTGCCATTTATGGATTTTTTTTTTGCGGGAGGCTATGATGATAATGTTTTGATTACATTTAAGGAATTGTATTGATTACATATAAGGAATTGTACATTTCATCTTTTTATTCTGTAATGAAGATATTTATGTGCATGTTTAGAAATTTTCTGCCGAATTTGATGTACTAAATACAATTTACAATGCAATTTTGTTAAGTTTTTTGGTTGTCTGTCACCCATCGGTTTTTCATAAAAACCAGTTCTTAGTGTAAAATTTGTGACATCAATTTTTGTGAATTGAGGAATGAAATGAAATTTTATGTATACTACATACCATACATGTACGTTATTGTATACTATGATTTAAGAATCGTCATTGCTTGAATTGAGTATAAATTAAGTGCTATTGTTAAATAAATATATTATTTGCCATGCTATATGACAGTTTGTACATGTGTAATGTAAAAACAGTTTGGTAATTTTTTTCTGTGTTCCATTTGTGCTTAAATGGAATGATGTATCCTTGTTTGACCTTGAAGTCATTGTGCATCTAACTAGATCATTTGAATTCACCAATATATTGCTATTCCCTACTACTAATCTTACACATGCATATACATTTACATTAATGTGGAATTATGATTTGTATGTATTGAAAATTATTGTATGCCCTGCCCATGTACATCTGCAGGTTGCATTTGGCATTTTCTCCTTTTTGTTCATGGTATTCTTTGCAGGAATGGCATACGAGTGCTACATAAAATGTCTCTTGTAATTTGGTTTAAAACTGTGAATTCTCTTATATTTATTATGTTAACTTTTCATTATCCAATGAAAACATGTCATTTTAATATTGGAAAAGTAAAAATATGATAACAAAATAATAGCCTTTGTTGTAACTTCAGATTATTGTTCAAGTTTATGTCAAGGACGATAACTCTAAATGGCTATTAACACACTAATTCAATATAACCTCAATATATATCTACGAGGAAATCTGGTTCAAATTGTTTGGGAATTCTAGGCTTCGGAGCAGCAACAATGGTAGTGTCAACATATTTTTTTACGACAACCAAACATTGGAAAAATGGCCATAATTTCAATATACACCTAAGCAATAAATATTGTAAAAATCAGACAAGAACTGCAAGCTGTAGAGTTGAAGTGTATTATTGGCATATTTTACATCAGCCACCATAACTCTGCCAGGTGTTGTTGGAAAATGGCCATTATCGAACTCATTCTAGATAATCTTGACATACACTTGGACAGAAGTAAGGTTAAAATCAGTTAGCTGTAGAGCAGTAACAAAGTAGTGTTGCCATCAAGGACAAATCTACCACAGATTGTTGGAAAATGGCCATTATTGAACTCCTGGTTAATCTCAACATACATGTACACATACACAATAAACACAAGTATGGTTAAAATCAGTTTATAATTGTTAGCTGTGGTTGAATGTTGCTTAACGTCGCATCAGCAATTTTTCAGCTATTCGCGACGAGAACTATTTAATTAATCTCTATGAATTAATCTATGAACAATTTTGTGTATGCATATGAAGTGCGAGTGTGTTGTATGGTCTGCCTTGTACTAGCGCGCACTCAGGGCAACTTTACCGTGCTAGCTCACAGTGTCAGTATGCAGCAGACAAGCGTACCACTCCCCCAGTCCATTATACTGATACCAGGTGAATCAGTAAAGGCCAACGGCAAGGAAAATTCACTTTCCCACATGTGGTCCGAGCGGGACTCGAACTCGCAGCGGTGAGAGACCCTGGATTTGAAGACTAACGTCTTATCCAGTAGGCCACAGGCCCTCTACTTGTTAGCTGTGGAGCATTAACAAAGTAGTTTGACATATATAATTACGCCAACTGCCAAACGTTGATGGAAGATGGCCATTGATGAACTCATTCCAGATAATCTTGATATAATATATACACCTACAAAGTGAATTCTTTTCAAATCAGTAGAGAATTGTAGAGTGGCAAGGAGCAATTGTTGATACCAGTCCATCAACATTCATAAAACCATATCCCGAGTGCAACTTTATTACTGATTTATTGGTAATATGAACTTAAATGGTAATTTAAGCATCATTTTGACCACCAGATTTCAGTATGCACAAGACTGCATTCTCGTAATTTAATGCTCCTTTGCCCTAGAATAGGACATTTTAAAGGCAAAACTGCCAACACTCGAGATATTTGAAATAAATCCTTGCAGTCTCTTGCCAGATCTAAAATCGAAGAGTGATTTTCTATTTTTGGGATAATATCAATCTATTTATTGAATACATGTATAATCAAATATCAGATTTGGTAAGAGACTGGGGGAATTTATTTCAAACATTACTTTCAAGTTTCTGTATTTTTTGGTACCAGTATTTAAAATTTGTGGTACTCTTTGGAAAAAGAGCATTAAGTGTGCTGGCATATGGCCTTGTTTGACCCGTTTACTGTGGCTTGGGTGTTCAAAGTGGCACCATTTTAGTTCATATGACGGAATAATTTTGAAATGCTAAAAAAATGTTAAATTATTTTTGTCCATCTTTGTAAATAAGGAATTGCTGGTACATCGTGGAAATTGGAGGATCAATTGGTTCCCTGCATATCAATTTACTATGCATCCACCATCATGGAATTTGCAGCTATTCCACTAAAACATGCCAATGGATCGATTAATGGGTTTACTCTCCTAGTCAAGAATATTTCACTTGTATCAAGAAGTTGCCAGCTATAGGTAGTGGCAGATATTTTAACTTTTGCAGAGCAATGTGCAGGTTGGGTTCTTTTAGGTGATCGTGGTCAGTTTTTAAGATCTCTTCCGATTGACCCTGTGACTTTCATTTCTAAATGCTGAGTGCTAGCCGAAAGAACAGTCACTACCAATTTTAAAGTTTTGGTCGAACCAGCCGGGGTCCGAACTCGCAACCTCTCGCATATGGAGCATGCCAATGAAAGCTAGAGTACTAGTGCATGACCAAATAATGGACATTAAGCACTAAAACTGTCACATCATCCTGGGGTGAAGCTAACCAATAAGAACAAAACTGCATGGAGAAAAAAGTAAAGGAACCTATGGATCATTATACCTTTTAAGATTTACTAGCAAGTTGCTACTGCTATTTAAATTCAGAATTCGAACATCCTTGTGCTGAATTTTTAATACCGGTAATTATCATTTTCGTGAACCATGGATATAAGATGTAGGAGACTGATTTGACCATAATAGTGCACCAATTTCTACTTTGGTGGAGATGCAGTAGGTCAACATAATGAAAGGCTTGTTACATATTATCTTGTATGTCTATCTCTTTTACATCACATCAGCAGTTGTTTAGTAATTGACTCTGACAATACTGCTAGCAGCCTGCCTTGTGCCTATGCAAGTGTGGCCAAAAATGAACACCAATTGATAGCATTACAAAAGACTTGACACTTCACTTGTAATTTTGTGATATTTAAACTTCGGAACTTCTTTGTATCAATAAGGATCCACCATCAGACTCTTTAACACCACCAACTACCGTAAGAATGTTGATTCTCTTATTAATTTTATTTAATAATTGAGTTGAGTTGAGTAATGGTGTTAAACGTCCTAGTAAAGAATCAAGAATTATAGCATATTACTGTGTGATAAGTTTAAATTTCTGAATCACAAAGGTGGTGATGTCTTGATATAAGCAATATAATCTGATTGAGATCTAAAATCCATGTCACTGACTTGTTCTCTAAGCACTACATATTAACATTCAATATACATTAAATAAACCTATCTTAACAACAAATAAACAAAACAAGTATTTTTATAATAACAAAATTTTATTTCATATGACATGTATTAACAATGTCGATTCTTAACAACTGATTCATGATATTAATAACTTTTATCTGATAATGGTTATAAATAAATGCATTGCTTTTAAAGATTTAAAAAAAAAGCTGAAATGTAACAAATCGACATACAGGCCACTATAAAGCTTCCCTGTACATGGCGAGAGAGAAAAATTTGTACCAAACTTTTTAAGATGATCTTTCTGGGCAAGTTTTCCCCAAGTGGCCTACTTTTTCACCCAACATGGCCTATATATTTACAGACTCCACCTCGGTTAATAGAATTGATGTCCTTGACAGGGAAGCACAAGCGAGGCAATGTGATACCAAACATGACAAGGTTATTATTGAATTGTTGATTTCAGCATAATAGCAATACCATGTAAAGTAAATACTATTTATAATTACAAAAATCAACAAGTTAATGTTATGAATGAGAATATGGGAATTTGTCAAATTAGTCTCTTGGGGATTAGTTTTCAAACAACAATTTACAACCTTACATACATTGTACATGCATGCATGCAGTCAACTTTAGAGAGAGAGAGAGAGAGAGAGAGAGAGAACATCAACAAACTGCATTTCTCGGATTCAACAACAAACTGCAATTCTAAGAATCAACCTTGATATTTAAATTTTCATACCTGCATAGCACTAAAATATCAATTATCTTTGGGTAACAAGAAATATCCAAAGACAAAATTTGCATTTAAAACGCTCAACAGATTTCCAATTCTGTTACAGATGTCACAACTTAAGTCCCTGTATTCTAACAATAAAATGTTTATGAAATGTGAATTGGACATCAATCAATAACAAGTATGTTTATGTAATTAAATGGGGATATCATGTACAATTTATTTGTGACTGGATTTCTTCTCTTAGATAATATGCAATGAATAAAAGAAGTGTGTAATGAATAAAACAGGAGTAAAACATTTGTATAGTTAGGAAACAATATCCAAAATAAACAGATGCATGGTATATGCAAGATTATCATCAAAATTGTTAAGTTAATGGATTAAAACTGAAGCACCATCAGAGGAAGGATGTAACTTTGACTGTACATCTAGTCCATCAAATATCTTAAAACTTAAAATTCAATTGGATTCCAAAATTAATGCTGATGTTCATAAGGGAATATAACAGTATGAAGTGACCAAAATTTCCAAATTTCTATTAAACAGAGAATTTGCAAAATATTCCATGTCCAATACAAGTCTAGAGCTATTTCATACCTTGGACATGCACATGTAAGCTCACCCGTTTGGTGCAGTCATGCTTACATGTACATCTAAAGATTCAGTCGGATAATTCCAACTATTGATTGAAAACGGCATAAACATAATACATCTTCACTAAACCAAATAACGGTAAATGTCTAGGATGGTTTATGATTTTGAGACAATGTGTCACAAACCATGTAAAATATAAAACAAATGTTATAATTCACAACTGTGACATATGAAAAAGGTTCACAACTTTGCAGTTTTTAACATGTTGCAATTCATATTTTTGCATATCACATACAGCATAGACTCTTACACGTGTTAACACATACACACAGCCTTAATTTGTGAACACACACACACACACACACACACACACACACTGTATAATAACAATAAATCCTTCTGGAAATTATTGCCACCACTATTTCTAACCAGTTCTCACAACAAGCTTTGTTTGGTCCACATCACCATTTGTATAGCAGTGTAAATATTTTGGTCTACCATCATAATGTGGGAAAATTTCTGTTAACAACCACTGTGAATAAAACTACCAATATCCACATTTAATCATTTCCAAAACAATTCTTTGATGTTAACTTGCAAGTATAATAAAACACTGCACCACATCTTCACAGCCTTGTTTAACCAGACTAGCTCAAACAAATCTGACATTCAAAATATCATATCTGTATACTCGCTAACTGTTGTCAAGACATTTGAGGGTATTCATATCCATTATTTCAGGGTAATATTATTCATTATACTGCTAATGTCTCCACATGACTTTGATTTAAAATATAAATTAATTTTAAAATCCTTTTATCATCCAGACAAATCATTTGCGTGAAACATATCAATGTCATATCTTTCTGCTCTTACTGTTCTCCCACCAAAATATCGTCCATTTAGGGCACTGCATGCTCTTTCCACTTCTGAAAATAAACAAAGTAAAATGCAATATATGAGTTTATTATATAGCAATACATGCTTCACATAGAAATTAAAACCATAAGCGTGCAATAAATATCGATTTTTGCACACTGACTTTGTTCCAGTCTAATGTTTCCCAAATCAATTTTTTCATACTGCATGCTTGGTCACATGATGCTGTTGTTTATGACATCATGATTGTTGTCACATCATCACTGTGTTGTTGTCATACTGCACTAGTTCTTGTATTCATTTACAAGAACTAGTGCAATATTTATGTATTTTACGACAAAATGGTATATTAGATAAAATACTTGATGGAAGTAAACAAACTTTATTTTGCTATAATAAAAGGGTTATTGAACTGATATTATGAAATATTGTCCCTCGTTGACTCAAAATTTGCAATCGCAAGTTCATGCAAATGTTGAGTCAACTCGGGACAATATTTCACAATATCAGTTCAATAACCCTATAACCATACTCAATACTAGTGCATTTTAAATGACGTTATCTCTTTACATGGAACCATTAAATTTGGAAATTTGAAACAAAGATAAAAACATTAAAACTAATGTCACAACTAACAAAGGATTTTAACCTTCAGTTAATCTGCTGTATGATTATTCCTTTAATGGTTAAAACGTACAAGTATAGTGAAATATTGATTAGGCAACACTTCATTTTTGACTTCAAGTTATCCAAAAGTTCCAGTTTACAAATTTGACAATACAACAACCAATTGGATAATGTCATATTTTTTGTTATTCGCTTTTCTCAAGCACTAATTGGATGATAAGGTTTATTGATAAATCCTCATTATTTTAAGAGTTTTTATTGTAACAGGTCGCATGACCAAATACTAACAAAACAATGATTAGCTCAAATCTGGTAATCAAGATGGACTTACAATTCCATATACATTTAGGGTATTAGTTAACCTTATGACACTTGATCTACTTAATTTAATTGTTTGGTTTTTGTTTGTTTGGGTTTTTTTTAATCTTTTTTTTATTTTTATTATTATTATTTTTTTTTGGTTTACAAACACTTGGCATTGGATGAAGCTGAACTACATGTATTCAGAGTTGGGACAGCTCACTTCAGAAAAGAAGTTGTAATTGAATAAATAGATAAAATGTGTAAAATGTAGGAGCCCAGACTTATTTTTAGGAACCACAATACTCATGCTGTGTACCGGCAGTATGATAAAATCTATTCTGTGCTTCTGGCAGGAAAATAAAACAAGAAGACTTACCATCCTGTGATATAAATTCTACAAATATTTTAACTATAACTTCAGCATCATCTTCTTCACTCTGTTTTTCTTGATAAATAATGACTCTGTTGACATTTCCATATTTTCCACATTCATCAGTTACTTCATTCTCTAGTTCATCATCCAAATCTTCTGGTCCAACCATATTTCTAAGCACCATTACACGACTCTACAATTATAAAATTACCATACATTATAAAATTCAAGATAGTCTTTTCCTATTGCAGCTGATTTCAGGTTACCAATGCAAGTTAATGTATAGAAGGATGAATTTAAAGAACAAGTAAAACTACTGTTGGTATATGACCAGATTATTCTAAATCTGGAAATGGGTTCAACTGACATAAGGAATGAAATCCCATATATTAAATTTGCTTGGAACTATCATTTCCTCCATATGCTTCAAAACCTCCATTCCAGACAGCTGTTTAGATACCAACAAAGTTTAGCAAACATTAAAGTAAACAAGCGCATTTAGTGACTTAGGACCCACTGAAAGTAGGTACTTTTTGTAATTTGCACTTGTGTTCAAAGGACAATAACTCCAAGGAAAATGAGCAAATCATTTTATGTAAATGATCTGAACATTTTTTTTTATGTTGATGCTTTGTATGAAGTTTCATAAAATAGTGCTTCTTTGGAGAATGGCTCCAGGGAAAAAGTGTCAGGATGGACAGAAGTTTGAATTGGAAATCCCCCTTTCTTCAAAAGGAGGGGGGATAAATATATCTAAACCAAAAACCTATTAATACTGTATACTGAATAATCTGATGCTAACTAAAATTCTACCCAAGCCTAAACCAAAGATTACTCTCTTTTCATAAAGAATCTTCTAACCAGAGAACGACAACTATTCTATTGTAATACTAACCTCTGATTTCCTCATTAATTTCTGCATGACCATATGTCTAGCATTACTTCCACTAATTTTCATATTTTCTTGTTGAGCTAGTGTCTGAGCTGGATCCTCCAGTGACGGTTTCTTTTCTTCCTCTTCTTTAGGAGGAGGCACACCTTGTGGCATCATCGGGGGAGGAAGGGGTATCTGTGATGGCATAGCAACTGGTGCAGGAATACTTGCTACTCCAACTAAAATTTATGTAAAATTTTTAAATGTCTTAAAAGAGAAGAAAGCATGTTAGCAACATTAATAAATACTATTTTTTGGTGTCGTTTTTGTGACTTGGGAACAACCATAAATTCTAACAAAGATAGATAAACTCTATAATTAAGATGTGCTGAAGTAACCAGTTTTCAAAGAAAATCACTGTACATCTTGTCCTTCTATGTCTATCAAAATGCTGTTACTGATACCCATGCAGCAGCCTCATATGCTATAAGTGTTCTCTGTACAAGTAAGGTAACAAAGTCATGTACTGAGCAGTGTGTGTGTGTGTGTGTGTATCCACATATTCTCACAAGTATTTCTACATAGACGTTTGATACAACTTTGTTACTATAAACACAAAAGTGCAATGACTCCAGAAATCTGATGTATAATGAAATATAAACTCAGACAAATTATTGTTATTGTTCACTTATCCATGGTGTTTGGAAAAAATGTATCAAAATTTGCTACATTTAAAAAAAAAAAAAAAAAAAAAAAATATGTATATACAGTTGACTCTCGTTATCTCGAACTCGACGGGGAAATGCAAAAAGTTCGACTTATCCGGAGTTCGAGATAACCGATGTTAAAAACGACAACAAAAGGGAATTAACTCGTACACGCCTACCGGAAGTCGCTTCCGGTTTTATCTTGTCAAACTGTATATTGCCGTTTTCTCCTATATCATATGTATTCAAACATGATATATTAAAACTGCATTATTTATTATTTGTATTTATAATTGAGAATGTAGTATATAAAAAATCGGGAGATTATCTGTTACTTGTTATTAGCCGACAAATAGTGGAGTCGGCTTTGGTCTCCATACCAGTTTCGCTTTGTGTACTTTAATCACCCCAAGCTTCCGGTTGTATAACTCAATTTGAGTAATGTTCACATCACACGCTTTCGGAAGCCATGTTCAGCTTGGCAGTAATTATAACACCTGATAATCACCTGGATAGTTTAATTGCTTATGCAAGGGATAATAATTAAGGGCTTAAGGAAATTTGGAGGTCAGTGCAATGTTGTAATTTTAAAATCAACACGAGGCCGACAGTCAAATATTTTATTTGTGTCGGAATGTGTTTTTTTCTACCAAAAAATCTGTAGGCGCTGACAAATTTGATTTCTCAAAATATTTTGTTCGAGTTAACAAATTTAATTTTCCTAAATTTTTTGTTCGAGTTAACGAGTGTAATTTTCCTAGGATTTTCATTCAAGGGGACGAAAATATTGTTCGACATATCAGAGTTCGAGATAACCGGAGTTATTTTGGTTTAATAAAGAACAACTCTGTTCGGACTTTTTAAAAAAGTTCGAGATATCCGAGTTCGAGATAACGAGATTCAACTGTATATATATATATATAGAGAGAGATTACCTGGTGGAACTGGTATTGGTACTGGTGGCTGTATCATTCCACCTGCACCTAATGTTGGCATGGCAACTCCAGGTACTGGTGGTGGTAACTGTGGTGACCCTGATCCTATAGCAGGACTGCTATCAGAACCAGCTCCACCCAGACCGGAAGGTGTTGCAACTCCAGGTGGTGCCTAAAACATTGAGATTATATCAATAATTAAAAGTACAGAAATATTTCCTAAAACAGTTAATACAACATATATTCTACATTAAGTTAAGAAGTTTGAACAATAAATTTAGATTTAAATATTTGTTTATTTGGATTTAGAAGAATAATCTTTACCTCTATCCACTTGTTAATTTCTCTGCTTAAAACCTTGATAATATCCGTGTTTTATTATACAGGCAAAAATGAAGTGAAAGAAACTGTCAAAATTCAAACTCAAATACTGGCAACATTAACAAATAAAATGTATTTAAACATGCCACTTTCTATGCAAACGTGCTGCCACTGATGTTATGTCTTGTGTGTATATGTGCGTGTGTGTGTGTGAGTGTGTTTGTAGACACCTACCAGAAGACCTATTTGTTGTTGAGCATCCATTGCTGTAATTTTTGCTGTCACTGCGGCTGCTGCTACTGCTGCGGCAGTTGGTAAACTACCAGGACCAGCTGTAGGAGCTAATGCATCTGGTGGAGTGATTGCCTACAGGATAGAAAGTGTATAATAAATAGTGGGTCTAACATTTTTCTTGATATAACATTAAATTAAATTCAATACTATATGAACACAATGTAAAATTTGTTAAAACTGAAAGTTTGTTCCTCACCAAAGGGAAATAGTCAAAATGTTGGCAGTATGCACAAATGATGTTCAGATTATAATACACTGTATAACAAACATTATTAAGTTTCATTTGTTTTGATAAATTAATTCAGTACATACAAGATTTTGGTTCCAGTTTTCAAACGGATGTAAAATAAGTCATGATGCTTGTCAAAATTAATTATAATGAAGGTTTGATCACACTACATGTATGTGCAAGACTGGAAATTTTTACTTTAAGTTAACAGTCTGGGCATCTGAATTAATGAATTTGAAATGGAGTGCATAGAATAACAGCTGGTTTTAAATAATAACTGAGATATTTTATTCATACTGCCCCCGATTTCTTGTCTAAATCTCTTGATGTCAAAACATGTTTTAGTAGTCTTCTCTAACTTTGATTCATTTCATGCTTTAGAATAAATGCTTTTTGGCAATGTAAAATCAATCGGGATCCAATGATATAAATAAGATTTCAAGAACATATACAGGTATATAGTGAGAATACATCCACTACCAGTATTAATGGAGTTTGTGATCTTAACGTTTGTGCAGAACATTTACATCGAAATTTCCCAGAGTAACATCATTTTTATGGGAAAACGTGAACTGAAGCGATTCCATCTCCATTGGAAATAATTGTTCCGCAGAAACGTGATGGGGTATCATGTGGCACATTTGTGAGCTCCACTGAGAAACAAACTTCTGTTGTATAGGTATTCATCAGTTATGATATGACAGACTTACCCTTCCAACTCTTAAGTACTGTCCACCGAGATCAAACAGATTCATAGAACTGACTGCATCAAGTGCTGCTTGTTTTGTATCATACTCAATAAAACCATAACCTCTGAAATACAGATTTTTATAACATCATTTGTCCTAATTTGAATTAAATCGGCATTGATTCAATATAATGTTTCGAAATGCATAATTTCAGAAGACTTAAACAGATCCAATTCTAAAGACGCCAAAGAATAGATCAGAGGACAAAAACCTTGTATTCATAACATTTGAGAAGCATTTATTGTACTTGTATTCAGATGTCATTACTTAAAAGATCCTATGAAATTGTAGTCATTTCTAATTTTGTTTACAGCAAATGTAGCAAGAGTTTTTTTCTTTGTACAATGTCTATCATGATAGTAGCCATCATATTTTAACATCTCGTTCAAAGAACCTAAGTGTGGTGGTACAGTAAAACCTTATTATACCGCAATGTTTTATCAATCAATGCTTTGGCGTTATAACATGCTTGGTGATAAACGGAGGGGGACTGACAACCGGAAGTTGATGTGTACTTTTTTCTATGGTCAAAGTAGGATACATCAAAATCGGAATTGTAGACAGGTCACTATACTAAGATTATTATTAAGGAATTAAAGCAAGGAATACCTTATTGACTATTGGGGTTCGATAATTCGGCTTTTTACTGTATATATAAAAAATCTTAATTTTTTTAGAAGCACAGTGATTTGAATTCACATTCCTGGACTTGTAAAACAAGTGACAGTTTCTCTACATAATCTCCATCGATGGGTTAGAAGCATCAAATAATGATAATCAGGATTGATACCGAGATTACAGGGATTTTACACTGAATAATTTAGGATGAGAGATATTGATAGACAAGCACTAAAGGTGTATCAATAAAATAAGCTTCCACTGTTGCATGTTGGTTATAACATATAAAATAGATTTTTTTGTCTTGGACTTTAACAACAGTGTCTGCCTTTAAATTAACAACAAAGACAGTAAAACTAGAACTGTATTTTGAGACACCCCACCCCCCCAAAGTCTACATGGGTTCAATATTTTCCAATGACATTGACCTTTCTGATATGATCTTGGTTTAAGGTAATGACACACCTTTGGACCATAAAGATTATTCAAGTGAAGTTTTATGACCATTGTCCAAAGCAATTATGAGGTATGGCTGGACAGGATTTTACATGGACAGACAGACAGACATGGTGTTTCCTATATTACCCCCTCAAACTATTTTATAAGGAGTATAATAAGTCTACTTGTGGTAGGAGACTTAATTAACCAAAAGTTTTTTGTCATCATTTACTTGGAGTTCTTCAGTAGAAATTGGGGGAAAAGATTTTCTTTTCATTTGGAAACAGGCCCATTTTCTGCCCTTAAATCCCTAAAAAGCCTCATTTTATTAACTTACTTGTGTTTTCCTGGTTTTACAGATTCATACTCTAAACTACAAGCCATTATTTTACCAAATGCTTCAAATACACTGCAAATAATCAAAAGTTGAAAATATAAATGAAATAAAAAAACATAATCCATCAGTATTCTAAATACGCTATTACTTAAATTTACCAGAATGTGCAATAATACAATAATCTCCTTCCACAGATGGTGTGAAAAATTCAAGATTATTTCAACTAATTTTGTGTAGTTCAATATCTAAAAGCAACAAACATACAGAAAGACGGAAACAAACACAAAAAGAAATATAGAATATAACTTTTGGTGTACTGTAAACTCGGTTTTATTGGCATGAAGGTAATTTTCGTGTTAATTAACGATCCAATTCATTCGTAAATTCAACATCCTCGCATAATTAAAGTATTCAGCTAAATTTTAAATGCTAGTCAATACCTGATGACTGAAAATAACCAGATTTACAGTTTATAACCAAAAATTTACAACATAAACGGAAAATTTGTTTAGAGCCCATATTGAAAACATACATACTTTTATTGTAAACCATACACAGAATGTAAAAATAAATTATTTGGATTGGATTTCACATATAGTTGAAAATATGTTTTCTATACATTTTCCATATGGTGTCTGATGTTCTACATAGATAAAACATTTGTGCCTATAATAAATTATCCAACATTGATCTTTTCATCAATTTCTCTTATTTCACCATTTACTTTGTAAGAATTACCTCTGGATATCGTGTTCTGTGAGATCATGGTGTATTGATGCTATGTATATTCTATTAAAGTTCTTAGCTTCTGCTGCTAACTGTTCAATAATTGGCTGTGCTTGAGGCATATTGCTGGGTCTACCAACCTGTAAACATCAACACAACATCAAATAACATTCAAATCAAATACAATGGAATCAGAACAAAATGTAAACAAACTCACATTTTTAATCATTATCTTTGAGTAAAACACAATAACTAGCATATACATGTATGTTTACAACAGTCAGATATATAGTATTATCCAATTTTTGGTGTACCATTCAATTACAAATATTCAAATATTTTACCATTATTTTTTTCTTAGTTTTTATTGTAATTTTCCAGTTTCACAGCAGGTGAATCATACACCCTGTTATGAATTTGGTCTTGCCAGGTACAAGTTTATAGTTAAATGGTGGATTTACCCAATAATTAATCAATTCACTTAAAAATAAGAAATAAGGCATTATTTTTACATTTCCTCCAAAGGGTTCAATGTGATTAATATCTATGTACAAACAATAGTAAATTATGCCTGAGGTGTATAAGATTGATTGATTGAATGTTTTATGTTTCAGTCAAGAATATTTCACTTGCAGACATCACCAGCTATAAGTGTAGTATGCTCAGGGCAATGTACAGGGAGGGTTCTTTAATGTGCCTTGCCTGCTGTGACATGGTGCATCAGTTTTAAGGTTTCCTCCCAAGGACCCTGCGACTTTCATTTCTAAATAGAGTGCTTGGGGAAAGAACAGTCACTACCTATTGACAAGTCTTGGTCAAACCCTGGCTGGGGTTCTAACACAAACTCTTCCAAAATGAAGCAAGCAATTTACTGAGCTACCATAGTGGTCCGAGGTGCACAAAAATGAAACCCAGACACCCAAATTACAAAGAAAGTACTATATCATGAATAAAAATACAGCAGTTGTATATTCATGGGTTGTGGGTTCGAAAGGTCACCTTCATCTTCTACCCATACTAGAGCCTTAAAAATGCTCAATCCCAGAATAGTCATTTGGATGAGACCCAAAACTGAGGTTCCATTTCTCAGAACATGCTAAAGACATCTCTGTAGAGTTTGAAAAAGAAAGGCCACCTGTGGCCGCTACAGAGAGTGCAAATGTAATAGACTGAGCAAAAAGATAAAATTCTCTTAATATTACTGTAACAAACCTTAATATTTCTACCACCAATCATGACACCATTCATCTGTTCTAAAGCTAATTGTGCTGCCTCTGGGATTTCATATTCTATGAAAGCAAATCCTTTGTGCTTGTTTGTGATTGGATCCCAGGATAGATTCACACTTTTGATTGGTCCAAATGGAAGGAATGCTTGTTTGATGGTATCTTCTTTAATCTCAAAGTTGATACTTCCAACATATATTCTGTAAATATGAAATTTATTAAGTGCAGTTGTATTTCACTAACAAAAACTTAATTCACTTTCAAGACTTTATTAAGAAATCAACTAAATGAATAAAATTTTCAAAGGAAACTTTAAAATTTCACTTAAATTAGAAGTAAAATTTAAATTCATCGTTTTAATTAAATGATATTGCAAAACTAAAATTTAAAATGCTAGTAAAATGAATTTATGCAACTGACAAAACTTAATAAATTAAAACCATGACAACAGTAAATTTTGAAATAAAAAATACTAACAAAATCATCATATCAATTGAAATTTCATATTTATATTTTCAGCTTGTCTATTATTGAAGAGAAGACATAAACGAACAAAATACAACTACAGACACAACTGGAATTGAATTGCATGCAACAGAGAAAAATAATCAAGTTTTCTTATTTAAAAGTTGAAACAAAACTTTACAAAATTGATTTTTTACATAATTACTTGATTCTAGATGATGGTATTACCCAAGAGTTGCCTACCCTTAATATTTTATCTTCATAAATAGTATTTTAATGTTTTGAAGAGTTCTGATGATGTTCATGTTGTACATATACCATAAATGAGGTATTGCACATGTTTATAATTCATTATTCTTAATTATTATATAGCAATATACACTTAGCATACAAATTAAACGTAAAACCCCGAGGTGTTAGCGTGAAATATGGATCAATATTTGCATGCAAACTTAGTTCAAGTCCGAGGTTTCCCAAATATTTTTTTCATATTGCGCCCTTTGTCACATGTTGTTACATGGCTGAAGACGTCATTGCTGTGTTGTTGTCATATTGCACTAGTTCTTGTATCCATTTACAAGAACTAGTGTAATATTTATGTATTGTACGACAAAATGGTGTTTTAGATGAAATACTTGACGAAAGTAAAAGAAATTTATCTTGCTATATAATAAAAGTGTTATTGAACTGATATTGTGAAATATTGTCCTGAGTTGACTCGACATTTGCACAAGCTTGCGAGTGCAAATGTCGAGTCAACTCTGGACAATATTTCACAATATCAGTTCAATAACCCTATATAATATAATTAATATTTAATAATTTACATACGGTAGGTATGTACATGGAATTTGATATTCTGCTGAAGAACATGGGTAGTTTACACCAAGAGTAAGCAACTCTACTGAATCAGATTTCAAAATCACATATCAGAACTTATTCTCTGTCATGTGCCCTAATTATATAAATAAAATTCCTTCCTTATCCTATCTTAATATTAAATTCAAAGTTTCTTTTCACAATTCGATAACTTTAAGGAAACTCTACTTATTTCTTAAAATATATTTATTTTATAGAACCTGCCACCTTTGTAGTTCCCCATCATATTCCCTACATTTCCATAAGAACTGTATATAAAATATTATAAAATTCCATAGCATACTTGCACATTAAAGCAAGGGCTTGCTGTTTTTGCATCGTGTTCTGAAAATTTTGTAGTTGCTGAAACGAGACAAAAGAAATAAAACATTTACGCATGGCTTTTACTTCCAATGAAAAAGAAAAAACCTGTAGGAGATTAAAAAAACATGTGAATAAAAATATCCATTCATACCTGCACATTAAAGCAAGGGCTTGCTGTTTTTGCATTGTGTTCTGAAAATTTTGTAGTTGCTGAAAGTATAAAATAGATTATAAGAAACGTATATCTTTAAGGTTCACTTTAAATGACCAGTCACTGGAACCTCCACAGCAAGCAGCTTCATGTGATATCAGAACACATATATATATTCAAACTTTCCCTGGTAAAAAATATTCTTATTACCGATTATAAATAAGCAACTATCATACAAACATATCTCCTTGTTCTGACAAGGCATTGAAACAAAGAATAAAACTTGAGCAATCTTTTGCATGCATAACTTACAGGGAGCAGTCCTTGAGTTTAACTTTTGGTATAAACATCTAAACACAAGGGCATCATAAAGTTGTGTTTGAATTAGGACAGGTTGACCAAAAGTATGAAATTTTTTTCCCCTTGTATTAATTTTCTATTAGATGACTCTGGAACAGATTAATTGTGTTAACATCTTGAGATTCTTTCCTGATATTGAGGCGGACAGTTCTGAGATGAAGGAAACTGGAGTTACCTGGAAAGAACCACCAAAATTTGGCAAGCTAACTGACAATTTTTCTCATGCTAAAATTTTTTCCGAGTGGGATTTGTAAGTGGGTAGTGAGAGGCACTGTGATTTGTAAGTGCACATTTTTTACCACTAAGCCACTGTGACCCCCACCAGTATAATGAATTGAGTGGTCTATGATGTTTAATTATCTGCGATATTTTCAGGTAAGTGTACTTGTACTCTATAGGCCATTGTAAGTATGTGGTAGCACAAAGCAAATTGGAAACAATTAATTCTTGAGATAAAAAAAAGGTTGTGTCATGAATAACTAAAACATTGTTACTGGTGTATGAAAACAGTCAACTTACTAAACTACTTGTATAACCAATCAACAGAAAGTGGCTAAATCAACTACTTATATAACCAATCAATAAAAATCTGCTAAATCAAAGCTTTTCAAGGATTTTTGTATACATTTTTGCTGATTATCCTGAAGGTAGTGGTTTTTAAGATTAATTCAAAATCTAGTGCAGATTTAAATATATTTTTCTATAAGAAACAATCTGATGATTAGATATAAATATAGAATAGTTGGTTGGCTGTTATCATACGTCAAATCAACAATGTTTTAGCTACAATCAAATAATAACACCCCCATTCCACTACACCAGATCCAAGTCATAATGACTGAATCTGGACTAAATATAGTGCTTAATTGTTTAATTTTTGTCCCTTCAATTAATAGTCTTTTAAAATGAAAAACTAAAGTAATATGAAGAGTTTCATCGGTGCTGTCTGAAAAAGCATAACATGTCTGCACATTTGAGTCCACCAAAAACTTACAGCATTCCTAAAATAAAACTTTTGTAACAAAACAAAGACTCAAATCCAAAGGTATAATAAATGGTACCTTAAATTGCTTTCCAACAAACACAGCAAAAGAATGTATCCATTAATTAGCTTTTTGTATCATACATGTATTGATGACTACATGTAACATGTATGATACTATGGATGTCCAGAAAACACTGACTCAACTTAAAATCATTAGGAAGATTTAGCTCACATAGGACTGTATTTGATTACACAGGTTAATTTAACAAACAATATAAACATTGTGTCTTATTAAAGAAGTAAATTCAGTTAATTAAGATCCCCTGCCAGAAGGTACTTTTTGTGATTCACACTTATGTTCAAAGGGCCATAACTCCTAGCAAACCAACTCAGGTTAATGATATGCACATATCCTATCAATATTGATACTTTGCACCAAGTTACATAAAATAGTGCTTTCAAAGTTTTGGAGAATTACTCCAGACAAGAAGTGTCTGGGTGGACGGAAGGACAGACAGAAATTAGAATTTAATAAACACCCCCTTCTTTCTTTGAAAAGCAGGGTATAATGAAGTACTTCAGTTTACTCAAGATTCTGTTGTCACAAGTTGCACTCTGCAATTCTTCTTGGTCCAATCAAGTGTTAAAATGAAATCTGGTAGTTCTGACTACAGTTTAGTAATTAGAGATTTTTAGCACAACTATATTACCAGTACATCTTATCTGTCATATTACCAGTACTTAACTGCCAACATGTTTTAATATCTAACATTTTGGTTGATCTTCCAATTTACTGCAGGTTTTAATCTTTTTTTAAAGGTTCATCATAACTTACCTAGTCCTCCCAAACTGTTGACAGTACATATTGAACAATTTACATGTATAATGATTTATTCCATTTCAGATAACATATATCCTAAGTGTGTGAGAATTTGTAATTACACTGTCTTAATACCTACAACTGTAATCCACATAAGAAAAACTACACAAAGTTTTCATTCCTGATTGCCAAAATCATGATCAGCTACCAATTTCTTAAAACATAGCACTGCTGTGCTGCTGTACAGCGTAGTTAGGAAAATTGTGTTGTGGCAAGACAGAATATAACCGAAAATTCGGGGGGGGGGGGGGGGGGTTGGGTTCGATCTATGCATAGTCCGACGGATGGTTTTTTTTGGAAAAGGAAACAATGTACCAAACCATGTATTGCTGAATTAAATGGTAGAAAATAATAATTTCATAAATATATGAAAAAGACAATCGGTAATTGAAATTTAAAAAAGTTGTACCCGATCGTTTTGTCATTTCGGATAGAGAGAAAGTAGAGTTTTGCAGATCCTGCCGTCGCTATGAGGGGGTACATTCTAGCGGTTGTATGTAACTGGATCATTTGCTGTTAATCTGGGTTTTAATTAACTGCTGATTATCACTCACAATATTCCCGTTTCATGTTAATGGTGAAGTACAGTTGGTTTACCAGTTCCGAATTTTTACTACCGAATAATCTAAAATTTCAACCCCGTTCAATTAAAAGGAATCGAAAAATAACTTTCTCAATTTGCTTCTACTTGAATGTATGGGCATTAATTGTTTAAATAATATAAACTTCAACCGCTTCCTAAATGTATGTGCACGACAGGTCGACAGATTGTTGGTGACCTAGTTTAACGATGTAAACAAATCGTGATCACGGAAATGCTCTTTTCAAGAAAACATACTACCACGTGTTTTTGAGGACAGGTGTCGATATTTTGGAATCAGTAAACATCTGTATTATTACACCACATAAATTTTATTTCCTCTGCTTGTGGATGACGTCTGCAGCAGCGCTTATATGAAACCCTGTTCGGAACTGGTAAAAAGACTGTATTTAAAATTTGCACACAACTGTACGAATTATCTCCCTTTCACGAAAGTAAAATCTAATCGATAAAGTTTTAAAATATGACACAATTGCCTCAACATCAAAATACGTTATCATAACCTTCAAAATAAATTTAAATTTCCGTAGATTTCACGAAGAATTAATTAAACAACCTGCCGTTGCTGTTCATTTCATAAAAAGTTATGATTTTACATCGTCGGACGCCAACTTCTCGAACTACTTTTTATTGTAAACATGAGATCAGTTCGCCAAATTGCAGAAATTATTAGATGCATCCCGTCGCAATATTTTACTAGATTCCGAAATGTATTCCGAAAATTTATTCTAAATGTGCATATGTAACCAAATGCATTACCCGTCTCAGAATACATATCTCACGATAAAACAGATATACTTCTTTCACGCTCATTTACCAGGCGCACTATTTCCAGGTGTACTCATATCTTATAATTTCATAGCAAAGAAGCTCGATATCTTGGAAGAAAGCGACAGATAGTGAACGCTGTACAGAAATTCTTTAGAAATAAAACCTTTTCAACAATTTTGTGTAAAAAATACTTCCAAGGTCACAAATTTTGGAAATTTGGCTATTACTGTAATAATTTTATATTTGTGGAAACCTAGCGGATATATACAACTAATGTCTTGATATAGTGAAAACATTTTCAAAGCAGGCACATAAACCACATTAAATCAATCTATAAACTAGAACTATGTTCAACTATCTCTTGAGAGCCAAATACCCACTCCTCTCAACAGTTAATGTTTTCTTGCGACCTTGACCTTTGCGATGTGATCTTGGTTCAAGGTCATGAAACACCTTTAGACCATGAAGATTATTCATGTGAAGCTTTATAACAGTCGTTCAAAGCAATTATGAGATATGACGGACAGACATGGCGATTCCTATATATTCCCCTCAAACTAGTTTGTGGGAGGAATAATCGGTATCTATAGTCTACCAATTTAAAACATTCTACTTGTTTATACTTGTTAACAGCTAAAGTAACGCCCCAAAATACTAAAGTGCTGTTTACAAAACCTGGGACTTAAAACTTTAGTTTTAGCAAATATGTTTGACCTAGCCTGAAATCTATGTTGTGATGCAAAACATTTAGCAAAAGAAATGCATTGTTGAAAGACTGAAGTGATGGCGATGACCATTCATTTAATTAAATCCTTTTATATACTTTCATGTTAGAAAAACAATGTTCTTTTTATCCGAATTAGCTGTATGTGAAAGTACCGGTATACAATACAGTAACAAATTTTAGAAAACTTACATTTCTTTTCTTAATAATCTGTACGGTGGAGATATGTTGAACAACTTGCGTTAAATAAAAACAAATCAGTTGTGCAAAAGCATACAGGCTGTAAAAGATTACATCTTCAACTGGTCATGAGATTGTGTGTTTTGAGAGTAGAACAATATGTATGAATCACTGTAAAATCTAGCTTGACATGATAACATATACATTACCTGGTGTTGATGGGCTATGGTCTGTCGCACGAGAACACTTTTGATACTTTGTTCCATAGCATATTTCTTTGCTCTCTGGATGGCATCTTGTTGAGATGAGCTCAATTTTGGCAATGCAAATGGCTTTTGATCTCTCTTGGCTCCTGGTCCTTCCAGTAGAGGTCCTGACTGTTCCAACTGGTCCATTTGTGGAGACATACTCCCGTTGAAATCTGAAGCAAGATAGAATAGAATAGTAAATTTTTTACCTCTCCAAGTGCCTATAACATCTGCAAACTTGTAAATGCAATATAAATGGATTTTAACCCCCTCACTTTTAAACAAAAGAGGAAATGAATTGCAAAAATCACCCAAATGTGTTGGGTTTTTCATCAAAATGAAATATGCATTTAATTCAAAATTTGAATCTTTTTTAAAATCTAAAACAACATGTTTCAACTTTTCCCAAAAAACTTTGTTCATAATTTTCAAACCAAAGATTTCTCATTTACTGGAAATCTAATACTTCATGATAGAATGAAAATTTGTTCATCAAATGGCTGAAAAAATTGGGGAGAAAATGAAGACATGGCGCAGATGTTACAGGCTAAAATAAAACCTAGAAAAAGACGATAAACACAGATAACAAAAAACAAATTATATACTACTGAAATGAAAGACTGTAAAAGAATAAAATGCTGCATAGTATTCCAGCATTGAATTCAATCTTTACCGCTATTTTTCCATGACGGAGGACCGAGAGCAGATGGTTGTGGCAACGAGCCCTCGACATAGTATTTCGGTCGGCACTAGTTTTGGGGAACCACATATTTGCACTTGATACTTTTATCAATATGAAAAACACAGAAAAGTAAAAAGAAAGAAAACCATGGATGAGTGTCAAATATTTCAAACGTTTTTAAAAAAAAGAAAATGATGCAGTGATGCTTTCAAAAATTCAAACAAAATACTTGCAAAATGTCTGATAATGATTTTTTTTCACAAAGCCAAATTTTGGAGAAAAAAAACAACCAAAAAGTGTTAGACTTTAATAATTAAATCATTGTTTAAGATGGACATACAACAAAACTTAATAATTCTATCCATACAAGATTTCAAAACTTCGATGTCAAAATTTGGATTTAAATTTATCAGACATTTCACAATATTTATAAACCTAATATATACACATGATACAGTTGTTGTACAAATATCAGCTGAAACAAAACAAGTTTATTTTCCATTTCTTTCTAATTTATGATGTCTTAAAAAAGTCATCATCTACTCAAAAATTAAATCAGCTTTTAGTGCCATTATCAACATAAATGACCACTAACAATATAATAACAGGGGGAAAATCATGAAAACTTTTCAAAAGCAATAATTATACATACATGTGTCAAACTTATACATTATAATCTAATAATAAATCCTGTTGTATTGTTCCTAGATTATTGTTTTAAGTGTTCAGAGCCAAAAACTTGTTCAAGTGGGTTGTGGTTGCCACAACTGGCTGTGACTAAGAGCACATGACACCCTCCTTGTAGGATGTAACTTTCACACCAACATTAGAGAGCAATATAACTAAATGAAGACAAGCTTTTGACAAAATTGCCCCATAGTTTTGTTGTTTGATTTTTAATTTTTTTTAATATAAATCTTGTAAATTATTACATCTGAAGTTTTGACTGACAAAAATATATTGGATACAAAGATTATTTATAAACTTTAATGACATTTTGTGAATGACAATAATCTAGGAAAAAAATCAAACACTTTTAAAAAGTCAACACCACCACAATTCTGAATTTTGTTTCACCTATAAAAGAAAGTAAAAAGAAAATGTAATTAATAATTAATCCAGATGGGTCATTTAAAAATTAAAATACTAAATTTGCCAAAACAAGATTTTTCTATTTAAATTCACAAAACATAACTCCATGTTATAAATCTGAAAATTGGTCAAACTATGGTGGGACCAATACATGTATCTACAAATGTTGGTCATAATGTATCAATGAACTGTCAAGTAAACATTTTCCTTTAATCCTGGACCAATTTTAATTAGGCTAGCAAATTCACAATTATCTACAATTGTATTAGACATACTCTGTGACAATTTATTAAAAATTATATCAAAACACATAGAAGACAAACAGTTGCAAACATCATTATGACCAAATTCTAGATGCATCAAGACAACTATCTCACAGGAGATACTGTCTTATGATTCATAAACATTTAAAACATTCTTTATGAATGGAAAAGCCAATAACTTGAAGAAAATAAGTAAAATATCTATTTTCTAAATTTAATAAATTCATATATGCCTCTTCTTTTTTGTTTTATTTTTTGGTAGAATTCTACACCAATGAAATAATTCATGATACATTTGTAATAACATTATTGCTATTCAAATTGTAGCCATAAAAACAAAGACTGCATCTATCGGTGTGAAAATTGTTGATTATAATTAGTCCCTCCATTGTTATTCCACCAGGATGACCCATCTGAAGGCAAATCTAGAAAATTAATATACAATACATTATACATGTGTGCCATGCATTGAAAATTTTGCTAAACACTAAAAACAAGATAAGTTTGAAAATATCACAGAGTGGTGTTTTCAAATAAACTTTTTTCAAGCATGGAGGGAGAGGATCAATTTTTTAAAGTATAGGTTGCCAAAAACTAAATACAAGTATGAATCCAACATTATCTATATTAAGAAGATGCCAGTTTTCATTTTGTTAATGTGACATTCCACAAAAATACTGTAGGAAATGTAGGTCTTTATCAGTAATTGATGTATGTATAGTATAACTTTTGGCATCATTTGCATTAGTTGAAATCATGTGGTGCCCAAGTTCCAGAAAATTACATTTTTTAAAAATTTAATATGCAGGTGATTCCACATCAGTGTCTCAATTTCCCATTTTTTTCTTATCTTGCTCAGCCTGATTCAATGGCTTTTATTTGTAAGTGTTCTCTGTAGCTTCCACAGGTAGCCTACTCTTTTTCGAATTCTACAGAGGTGTCTTTAACATGCACCGAGACATGGGGCCTCGGTTTCAAGTCTCATCCAAACGACTATTCTAGTACTGAGCTTTTTACACCTCTAGTATGGGCAGGAGATGAAAATCATCTCAGAAAATGTCCAAGTTCCGAGAGAGGTTCGAACTCACAACCCTTGACTTCAAAAGCAAGTGACAGTACCATTCACCCATGTATGCCCATAATCTGATGTGCATAAATATCTATTTATGATCTATTGTTGGCATATTCTATATATATTTTTTCATACACACAGAACAAGCTTTTACTGATACCAGTAATTCAGAATTCTGTAGTGTCAATATAATACACTAAACAGAACAAATAGCTAAATGGACTAACAAAAAGATCCGATTCTAATTAAAAAACCTTGACAGGTGAAGGGAAAATAAGGTACTTGAGATCTGTAAAAAAGAAAATCAAACTATTATTATTACTATTAACTGATCAATATAATATCAATATAATAAAAGTACATATGACTTAAATGCTAAAGAAGAAAATAAACACTAAAATAAAAAAATTGGTAGTATTTCAGGATTTTGAAGATTTAAAAAAATAAATCAATAATGCATCAGTCTTGACTTCTTCAATTAATATATGACCTGAAAAAGAAAACTAGACTTCTCAAATTTTAAATTTTAGAAAAAAATATCAAACAAGAAAAAAAATTGGTTACTATTATAACCAAAAATATATTATACATTTCAGGCACTCTACAGCTAATATCATATAATACATGTATCATCACTAATATTCCATTTTTTACGTTATCACATCAGTCTATTTTATACTTTTCCAGTAATAAACTTGAAATACAAAATGAGGTCTACCCAGTACTGACAAGAAATACCAACACTCTACAATGACCATAATGGAATTTCTAGTGGATTCAAGAATTTTATGAAAATAATAACTAACAACTAAAAATTTAAACCATCAGCACTTGTATCCTTAATCAAATACTGAAGTAAACCAAGTCCAGCTTGTGGCATATACCAGTACATAAATATTCAAAGTTTAAAACAACATACTTCAACCTTTTACCATATGGCCTAAAAGTAAATTACTGAGTATGTTCCCAAATTAATCTCTCAGAAAATAGGACAAGCAATGTTTGCTTAAAAATCATTTCACAAAGCTTACTGACTTTCAAAACTAACAACAAAAACTTTAGAAACTTTAAATATGAGTGGATAGATTAAGGAAATACAGCTTTTTCAGTTTTTAAGGGCTCTAAAACCAGAACCTGAAGTTTTGAGTCATAATCCTTCATATACACCAACATTATAAGTCAAGAAATAAACAATCAATAAAAAAAACTTGCAATTGAAACCGTCTAACATATGAAGCTGGGAAATGTTTGAATTTAAAAATTCACCAGCAATAATAAGCTGCTGACACACTACACAACTATACTACAAGATTATTTAGGTAGACTTGTACAGAGCAATATAATTCTTCATTCAGATCTGTTATATGTTTTGTTCTGACATTCTGTTCACTTGGCTGTTTATGTGGTAAACTGCAAATACATAGAGAAAGAAGACAATACTATAAATATTTTATTTTGTCATACAAGTATTTGCGGAGAGCAGGGTCTTGTTATTTTAAAATTGGAATTTTCACAAAAAAATGGTGAAAAGAATTAGCTAAACATGTTTAACACATTATTTTAAATTCAAAAGATCTGCATACTATTTTAGAAACCTTTCATTCAGATTAAAAAAGGAAACAAATTTGTTACATCAATATAGCTCAATAGTTTTATCAAGGCAATTTTTACAATTTTAAATAAGATATAAATATTAAATTACCCATACAATTTTATAGTGAATAAATGTGAAAAATATTATCTAGAGAGAGGTCAAATTCATTTTCATTTTTTATTACAAGTTATATTTGCTACCAATGTTAACTTAAATTACATGTATATAAAATTTATATTCAAATGTATTTAACTTCTAAAATTAATTAAAAGTCTAAAATTTTTGTGTAAAAATACATGAATAATTAATTCAATATTAGGGTTTTTAATCTTCATCAAATTTATATTTTAATTTTGTTTTCAAGCATAATCATGAACACCCAAATTGTAATTACTGAACATTTATTATATTTTTAATGATTTGCCAGCATTTTCATTTTTCACACTTGATCATTCAGTATAAAAAGCGCACAGTTAATCTTGGATAAGAATGAATGTTGTCATGATACAGTACAAGCTTTATTAGTTTAATGTATTTAATCACGAAGATAGAATAAGAGACAATAAATCTATTTTTACATTTATGCAAGGATTGTCGACAAAAAGACATTGTATCAGTATGGTAAAGTTTATTTGTAAAGGTCAAAACATGCTTATTGTTATTTCAATTTATTTTCACTTATGTTTTCTTTTTATTAAATTTTAAAAGATCATTTTATTTTTATATTTCATTAAGAAATTTTTAGACACAATACACAAAATATAATTTGGGTAAGGTATAGGCACTAACACTTTTTAAAAAGATATTTTTTCTGTTTCTAAATATTTTTTTTGTTGCTATAATCTAGCAATAACGATTGATGATCACCGAGACTGATTACTGCAGCTTGACGGGATCTGTAAAATACAATAAAATACATTTAAGTTTTCCAACGCCACGCTCAAAACCATTATAAATACACAATGATTCAAGGACTTGCCAAGTTAATATTTTCATACAATGTAATTATCAGATTTCCTAAACATGAATGACTGTTTTAATATATAACAATTAAATTGGGTGATCTATTCTTAGAAATGCATGGACCAGAACAATGTACAAAGACTGAAGGATACAGCTTGGGGACTTTTTTGGATGAAAACATTGAAACATTTTGCAAAATTATGACCATTCCTAATCTCAATATTGCAATGTTTTCTATGCAAAATATTACAGGTCACACTGAAAAATTATATATTCGACTGAAAAGTCACAAGGCTTGACCTGCAGACACCTGTAGAATGGCCTGAATGAACACTGTAATTGGATTTTGTTAACACAGGGATTCATCAAGGGTCTATTTAGGGCCGAAATTCGGCCCCATTCCCAATGGGAAAAACCTTAATTTTTTCCCAAAATCGGCTGAGAAAATTCCCAATTAGAAAATTGTGTTGTTTTTAAACAAAAACGAAAGTAAATTTTGTGAATCCCCCCAAATCAGCAAAATCAATTAAAAGAGTCAAGATTATTTTAAAACAACATCTGCAAAACAAGATGAAAATACCGCTTCTACATTAAAGGCTTCCGAGGTTGTGAGTAAACTGACTTCTGACATGATGTCGAAGTTTTCCCAAAATGAGCAGAAAGCTGTTAGTTTTTCCCAATTATTAGTTTAGGGCCTTTTCCCAAAAGACCCTGATAAATCCCTGTAACACTTATTAAGAAAAGCCAATCCTACAATTAATGCAATATAAGATGCTTAGTATTTACAAATAAAAGTTTTGAAGGTATCCTTCAGTCTATTTCCGAGTACATTTCAATATTGGGTACCGGAAGAACAAATATGAATTTACCTCAATGTTATGTGTATCTAAATCAATGAATTCATTAAAAAAAAGCATTTATGAAGGGAGAAAACACATACTTGAAATATGTAAAAGCTTATAAAATAATTTTTTTGGGGGGATAAAACAACATAAATAATAATAAATATAAAAGTAGCTGGTATTCTTGTTGCTCTCAAATATGTTATTTTGATGCATTCCACATGATGTGGCTGTTGGAAGCTTGCTGCCGCATGATTCCTTTAGGACATTCCCGCCATCATGGCACACACTCTATAAACCTCACAAAATACAAAAAAAAGAAAACCTTGTATTACTCAGTGCCACATGGTTTATATACTCAACAATGATGAAAATCATGCATAAATCATAACACCAGTTTTTAGACAAAATCTACAACAGTTTTATGAAATGTTTCACTAAGAGAAAAACTGAAGATTTTTTTCTACGGATAAAATTCAAAACCAAAAATATTGCTGTTAATTGCTGAAATAGTGGCAAATGAAATATATTTTGCCAAAAACATTGAATTCTAAAATTTCACATTTTTTTTATTTTTCATGAAATAGAAGATTTAAAAAGTTTCCAAATTAAAAGTCATAGAAACTTAACAGCAATACATTTGGAAAAATTTGTACATGAAATTACATACATATATTAAGTTTTCATGTGTATTAAAATGTATGCCATGAAATCAACATGAAAATGGATATGTTTTACACAAACCTTAACATATTATGCAAGCTATACCATAAAAAGAGTGCTAAATGAAACACCTGAATACATACTTTTCACAAAATTCTCATATAATAATAATAATCACCATTAAATATGAAGGATTGATTGTCCATCATGTCATCTGTAATAAGTTTGACTGAATCCAGATCTTCTATGACTTAATATATATTTTTATTTCAAACACAAATGAAAACATAATTTTACCAACTTTAAAATTCAGACAATTAAAGTTGGGAGAAAAAAAAATAAACATGTGTAAAGTAGCAACTTCAAAAATATTTAAATAAGTTTACATAAAATGAAGGAGGCTGATTATAGCAGAATCGTACATAAATCTTTGGAAAAGTCAAATTGGTGTAAATTTTGCTGTTTGAACATGACTTCATTATTCAGTCTTTTGCCAAACAAGTTCTATGTTTAAACTCAATAAATTAGTTATAAAACTTATTATGAGGTAGCTTTAGAATTGAGATGTAAACTTGTGTCCAATAAAAGGTTTGAAAAAAAAAAAATCAAAAATATATGTTACGTAAAACTATGAACTAATAAAACTTAACGGGTATATAAAAAAAAAATAATTCAAAAAATGGTAAAAGTCGTGGAAAATATCTGAGAAACCTAACTTTACATCACTCCTAAAACCTTATCTATACAATCAGATTCCAGCTTACCTGTATAACTTTGTTTCTGGGGGTTTAATGATGTGCCATCTACTCAGCTTATGAAACTAAAACTTACTATATTCAAATTGGGCACCATATTGAAGAATTTGGACTCTTGTATGGAAAAATATTCATGTCTTATAAAGAAAACTTACCTTTAAGAACAAAAACAAAACCGAAATGTACTGTCTGATACTATCGTATTACATAATTATTATAACCCACTGACCATAAAATTATAATTTAATAATTCTGTTGTGTGCTGAAGTGAAAAGATGTCAAAGTGTGTTATCACTTCTTTCCACTTCATGTCAACAGAACATAACTGAAATGAGCCATACCTATATCTTCAACTTTCATCTTCTTCATCATTGGTTCTTCACTCTAAAACAGAAAAGTAGTGAAATTAAAATAAGGCCTAATGTAACTTATTGAAATTGTATGCAAACGAGAAGTGAAGTATATTTATCACACAAAAGACAATGTCATTTATAATTTAACAGGATTGTGTAGCGGGACTGAGTTAATCTGATGAATTCTATTGTTGTATAAAGTAGATATAATAGTAGATATAATAGAGTTATTTACTAACAGACTTTTGGGACAGGATATTTTCGTTGTGTTAGTACACTTGCTTTTATCCAGGAAGCCTGGGTTCATTCATCGGTATAGAATTGGGTTTCAGCAGGGGTCTCCTCTTTCCAGTTACAGTTATATCACCTGTCAAATGTGGAGATGTTGGGACAAGTGGTTAGGACTACTAAATCACAATGCAAGAAAGGCTGTTTGCCAGCATGACATTTTTATTAAATATTGTTCCAGTTTACCATGCTAATAATTACAGGGATACCATCCTAAAATTGGGTTTACATTGGGATGGACTTATGCCAGTGGTGTTCTAATCAAATTTAAGATTTGTAAACATGTAAAAATACATATATTCCCTTAAAGAATTGGCTAAATCAATCTTCTTTTGATTGTTTGGATCTTTTATCCCTATGTACTTTCACTTTTAGCCAATCAGAATGTTTACCAAAATTCAGTACAGGATCAGCAATCACAGTTGACTGTGGCCATGTCAGAAAGTGCAATGGTCAAATAAAGTTTATGTCCTGTGACATGGTTTAGAGACGACAATGGCAGACATTTTGTACATCATTCTTTAACGGAATATCCTCGTGTGTCCTAAGTTCGTGGTACTAACAGTTTGTATTAAAAAATTAATGAGCAATCGTCAGCAAACAATGAACATTTGAGTCTTACTTCAAATTTCTTGTCACTTCGCTTTAAAAACCGAAAATAACCTCGGCTATTTCCGTTACATACCGGTAAACATTGTTTGTAAACAATACCCTCGAGTTAGATGCTATTTTAAAGAATGTGTGGAAAGTTCGTAGGAGATCTCCCAGATCACGTGATTTCACATGATCAATTTCTAAAAATCTGATTTTATCTAAAAGCAATATTTTAAGTAGTCTAGTTTAGATTAACAACAGAATTTGTTAAAAAATAACAGCTGTATTAAGAAAAAAAGATCATACACTTCCGGTATGACATGAGCAATTGACCTCATTTTTACATCATATTATATAGTGAAAAATGCATATATTGTACTGAAAATGGCCAGGGATTTTTCTGACCTTTTTGGGAAAAGGACCTTGGGATAAAATTGGGAAAATGCTCAACAAAAATGTAATTTTGGGGAAAATCACAACAACATATTAGAAATTCTAGACCAATAGAATACTGGTAATTGAACAAATTATATCGGTGTTCACAGCAAAATAGCACTGTCTCTTTTGTCTCTATATAAATCATCCAGCAAAATGTGGGTTAATATAGATTGAAATCGTTATCAGAACGAGATATCCTCCGAATATGATGTTGATGATCTTGTGATTTTTTTTTTCTCAAAAAATTGATAAACATAGGTAATTGGGAATTTTTTACTACAGAATTGGGAAAAACGTATGTTTTTTTGCATTGGGAATGGGTCCCTTTACCGGACCCTGTGAATACCCAGAAAAATCCCTGATGGCGTGTCACACGTTTTTGATTTCATTAAAAACTATATTTACCTGGTACTAAATGTTTCAAACCAAGATCAGATAAATAAGTCAAGAGACTCCATTTGCAGACAACATAGTTTAAATCTTGATTTATTTTACATGTGACGAAAAAATAATGAGATAGTTTAAGAATAATTTGGGAATAGTAAAATCTGTCTAAAAATTAAAATTTCCGATATTGTTACATATTTCGTAATTTTCAAACATATTTTAAAATTTTTCTAAAAAAATGGAAAGTTGAACACTTATGGCACCTTTTTGACTTTGAACATGTGCAGTGATGTGCTTCCTATGATTGATATCCGTTATAAACAAAATGCCACGGACTTGACGCTACCACGAAGTTAGAGCACATGAGGATATATGTAGAAAAGAATGGTATATGTTGTTTTTTATAATTCCCCAGCATTACTTCAAAAACAAAGTAAAAAACCAAGGGGGGGGGGGTGGTCAACGTTTTGGATAGCGTGAAGATAGATACCTTGTGTTATGTTTAAGTATAGAGTGTTATTTTTTAATACCAGAAACAAGTGAGTGGTGTTGAACTGCAAACTGTATGGGGAAAACAAAAAATTGTATCCTCGACCGTCCGTGATTCGAGACTCTAAAAGAAAACGAACTAAATTTGCTAACGCAACAAGAAATTGAGAGCTGAAAAATAGACAACTGATTTTTCTGGATAGTTTCACAGTAAATACCTAAATTTTGTCTTTAATGCATGAAATCGTCACTGCAGAGACGATACTCGCGTATAATAACTGAAAACAAAAATGGCCTCGAATCTTAGGACGCTCTCGATTTTAGGACGGTCGACGATATGGCAAACGTACAATTTTACGTTTTTATCAAAATGATGGAGACTTTGTCTTGGACATTTTTGGAAACCTTTAAGCAGATAATGATATTTGCAAACAACTGTCATAGCAGCAATGTATCAGAAACAGCATAAATGATGCATCTTAACCGGTCTTAAACGCACAAGACAAAACATCAGACGGCGATAGAATAATTTACGACAAATTGTTTTGCAAATACCACTCTCATGTGAAGGCCATCTAATTAAAGCAATATATACAAATAAGTATCAAATAATGGCAACTGAAAATCGTGCATACTTCCATCATCATCATGTTTCCATTTTGATTTTCCATTTTGATTCCCATGCTAATTTCGTCGATGCTTGTCGCCATTTTGTTTTGATCACTCCGATCTTGAACTCTCGTAATACGAGAAATATCGTGATTTAATTTTTTTCAATTACTTTAATAATGATAAACCATAATTCACTATAGTAATTGAAACAAAAACCTTTATGCTGTGTGGCGGATTTACAAGATAGAATCCTAATATTTATTTTAATAAATTATTATACGGAAACATCCGAAAGTATACGAGTGCGCACACTTACATACAGGAATTACTTCCCTTTGATCAGTGTATTAATGTTCAAGTTTGAGAAATAAAAACTGGAAATGATTAACTACAACTTAGATCCTTTCATATCAAGGGGCAATCCTTATAGTCCAAAGATTACTTTGTACAACGAAGTAGGCTGCTTGCAAATAAATTGTTGACTCAGGGATATTGCAAGCCTAGGCTTATCAAAGCCCTCAAAAAGTTTTATGGCCGTCATTACAGTATTGTTGATAAGTTTGATGTCTCTGTGTCCAGGATTGCCCTGGATATATTTGACGTCTCATAGTTCCATGTTCCTTTCACACAGTTTTGATTACACACGTGGCGGATGTAGCTATAGCTAAACAGGAGGTGTTTACCCCTTCCGGAGCACCCGGCCTCACTTCCCTGGTGGAAGTTCACGTGTCTAACCTAACTAGTCAGTTCCAAAGTTTTTACTTTGCTTCTGGCTTGTGATTCGGACATGGATTAGTATGTTTGTTTTTGATTACTGATTTTTCTAAATCTAAAAATAAACATACAATGTAGGTAATTTTGAAAGTGTCATTAATGATAGAAAATTTTAGTGATAGTCTTGACTTATGTCCATCTCTCCTTGTGGGCCAGATATCTTTCTCCTCCAAGAATCTCTGTTGGTAGCTATTTTAGCAGCTGCACTCCATGTCACAAGTCCAAAATCCGAGCTTTCCCTTCCAACAGTCCTGCGCCAGGTCTCCTTCGGCCGCCCTCTTCTCTTTCCTTCTGCTGGTGTCCATTGCAAAGCAATCCTTGGATGTTCATCTGGCTTCTGTCTTAATATGTGTCCAATCCATTGCCACCTCCAATTATCTTTTTTGTTTTTGTTCTTTCTCTGATTTCCTCATTTGTAATATTGACAGGCCAGTATATTTTGAGGATTCTTCTAAGACATTTGTGGTGGAAAGTGTCCAATAACTTTTCATCCCTGGTGGTCATTCTCTATGTCTCGCAACCATATAATAGTACCGACACTACATTGGACAGGTATATTCTGCTCTTGGTTTTCCTGCCATACTGACTGCTTTTCCACACCTTGCCTAGCTTGTTGAATGCAACTCTTGCCTTCCCTATTCTTGCTTTGATGTCACAATCTGTCCCTCCTTTGCTGTAACTGAAACTCCAAGGTAAACAAACTTGTCAACTTCCTCGACTTCCTCATTTCCGATTTTGAGCCTGCTTTCTCCCTTCATATTGTTACCCGCATTCAATTTCATTGTCTTAGTTTTCTTGACATTTATTTTAGGCTTGTTGTTTTCCAAAATTGTTTACATTGTTCACCTTCTGTTGTATGTTGTTCAGATTGCAAGATATTAGAGCTAAATCATCAGCAAAGTCCAGATCTTCAAGATTTTCCATCATTTTCCATCTGATACCAGTGTTTCCTTCCTCTGTTGCTTTCCTCATTATCCAGTCAATGATAAGTAGGAAGAGAAGTCCGGACATCACACAACCTTGCTTAACTCCAGATATTACTTCGAACCATTCTAATGTTCCCGAGTCATCCAATACTGCACATTTGTAGTCAACATACATGGTTCTCGTCATTCTGATAAGCTTATCTGGTATGCCATAGCTTCTCATGATTGTCCAAAGCATCTCCCTATCCACACTGTCAAAGGCCTTTTCATAATCAACAAAACAGATATATGCCGGTGTTCCACTCTACTGCTTGTTCTATAATATTTCTCAAAATGAAGATTTGTTCTGTTGTACTTCTTCCTGGTCTGAGCCCTGCTTATTCCTTTCTCAATCGTTTATCCACTCCATCTCTTACTCTTCTAATTATAACTTTACACATCACTTTGGCTGGTACTGATAGTAAAGTAATCCCTCTCCAGTTGCCGCATAAAGTCAAATCCCCTTTCTTTGGTAGTTTGACTATCAATCCCTTACTCCAATCATCAGGCATTACTTCCTTGTCCCATCTTTCTGAACAAATCTTTGAATAATTCTGCAGTAATATTGATATCTGCACACATTAATTCTGCTGTTATTGAATCCACTCCTGTTGTTTTCCCTTTTTTCAATACTTTAATTGCTTTCTTTATCTCATCTTTATTGATGTAACTGGTGTTGATCTCGTCAATTTCATTTTCACATTCTTCCACTTCTATTCTGTCTGTTGGTGCTGGCCTGTTTAGCACTTCTATACAATGTACTTTCCATCTTGCTCTTATTTCACTCTCTGTTGTTAGTATTTTCCCATTTTTATCTTTTACTGTTGTTGATTTCCTTGGTCTGTCATTACACAATCTCTTTGTGGCGTCATACACTCCCTTCATTTGGCCCTGGTTTGCCGCGTCCTCTGTTTCATGTGCTATACCGTTTATCCATCCTCTTCTATCATTTCTTAAACTCTTTTTTACTTCATTGTCTCTATCTCTGTATTCCTGTCTATACTTTTCCTGTAATCTTTCAGACTTTGTCTTGTTGACCTTGGTTTTGATTTTCCTTCTGTCTTCAATCTGCTTCCAACTGTTCTGACTTATCCGGTCTTTACTTTTATACGTTTTATATCCAATGGTGTTCCTAGCCGTTTCGTTAAACACTGATTTTATTACGTTCCATTTTTCCCTCTACCTTTTCCTCCTTATTCCTGTCATCTTCTATACTTTCGCTTTCATCCTCCTGTAAACAACTGAACCGATTTTTCAGTTCTAACACAAACTTTTCCTTCATCTCTGGTATTTTTAGTTTGTTGACCTCATATTTCCTAGTCTTATTTTCACTCTTTACTACTCTGTTCAGTTTGAGTTTTGTCTTGGCTATTACCAGACTATGGTCACTTCCCACATCAGCCCCTTGATATTTTCTTACGTCTTGGACTGACCATCTAAACTTGGAGTTGACAGCTATATGGTCTATCTGGTTCTTGTATTTACCATCTGGTGAGGTCCATGTATATTTATGTATATCTTTATGAGGGAACATGGTTGATGTTATCACGAGATTATTCCTGGCACACAGGTTAACAAATCTCTCCCCATTGTCATTTCTTTGTCCTGTAATTAGGGCATGGTTTCCTACAATACCTTTATCTGCCTCTTCTGCTGTTCCTACTTTGACATTCCAGTCGCCCATAATTATCAATAAGTCATGCTTTGGTACCTGCTCTATTACTGACTGAACCTGCTCATAAAATTCATCTTTTACTTCTTCATCATCTTCGTTTGTAGGAGCGCAGACCTGTATGACTGTAGTCTTGATATACTTAAAATAGAACCAAGCCGTTATGATTCTATCATTCACCGGAGTATACCCTATCAAGCTCTTTTCTATCTCTTTGTTCAATAATATTGCCACTCCGCCTTGATGTTTGTCCTCTTTTCCTGAAAATATGATTGTTTCATGAGTGGACATATGTATTTTCATCTCAAATGCACCCCGATCTTTGAGCTACCCTTCATTGTACCCCTTACACAACTACATAAATAGTAAATTCTTTAGTAATAGTAAATTACGTCAATCGAAAGGCACAGCCATGTTGTCAAAGTTTATAGGCCTATATAAACATCGACTAAAATACATTTTGGTGCATTAATTTATTATTTACAGGAGATATTTATAATGCATAGATTAATTGAAATATTGGTTTTAATCAACGATTCGGCTCATGTAAGTAAATTGATACCCATTCCATTGAAAATCTACAAAATAGGATTATTATTTTTTGTTAAATGATTGCTTTTTCATATCATTTTGTGAACTTAACTTGAATTTAGCACCGCCAACGTTACGACACGGTTTTGAAATTCATATTGGGGGACAAGAAGGTTATTTAAATACATGTACCAATAAGTTGTTTATTATATTAGAACCAGGTAGGTCTAGTAATAAGTTCAAGTGAAGCGGCAAATGAAAATCCGCCATTAACCGTTATTTGAGAGGGGATGTGATATCACTTTGCCAGGGGTGTGATGTCATTTTGCCAGGGGTGTGATAGGCCTATCACTTTGCCAGGGGTGTGATCACTCAGGGGATGTCACTTTGTCAGGGGCGTGATATCATCCAGGCTGATTTCAATTTTTGTCATTTTTGACTTATCACATAGAAAAAATGATATTAGTATTATTAAAAAAACCCACAATAAAACTGTTAATATAATATCCACATAAGTTATCTAATAGACATATTAACCAAAAAACGAGCTGCAGTGTACACGTACACAAAAGTATGGCTACAATATTGTACATGTATCACAATGTGTTATGCATCTTTGAATGTCAATCTTGATGCCATCTATTGATACACCATGTAAGTTGTCACAGTCGAGGTCAGGCAAGACGTCACGTGTGTATTGTTTGTGACTGTTCTTTTCTAAGCACTAGTCACCTGACCCTTATGAAGAGACCTTAAAAACCGATGCCCTGTATAACGTCAGCGTGGCACATTGCCCTCAGCACACTGCAAAGGTCAAAATCTCTGTGAGACTCATCTATAGCTGGTGGCGCCGCGATGTAAGTGAAATATTCTTGACTTTGATGTGAAACCTTTCCAATCAATCCATCGCCGTTTAGGGTGTTTTACAGCATACATTCTAAATATTCCAAAGGAGAAATCATAAAGAATTAAAGAAATACCCATGTCCGATAAGTGTGTAAAATTTCATTACAAAATATAATAGGAGAAAATAATGTAAAAATGAAGCGCAGGTGACACTTTTCGAACGGTGCCCCTGAGTTACCATTTGTGGGCTTGGTAATTTTTTTAAGTGATATTTCAAAACTTTGAGTCAATAATCTAAAAATTCGAAAACTTAAAAACTTGAAGCGATTTTGGATATTTTACTTTTTAGATTTTTGGTCAAAAATCTAAAAACTCGTTTGTGACGTATATTGGTTAGGAAATGAAAAAATGTGTATAATCCCGCAATGCGTGAATATATATACGCATTAGCCAATCAGAACCTAGTTTTGAACGACCATAGGGGAGTTCTCGAGTCTTTCGGTATCAATCTTAAAGAGGAAGATCTTGGTCTTCCTTACTTGTATTGGATTCCTAAACTCCATAAAAATCCATACAAGGAAAGATATATAGCAGGCTCATCTAAATGTACTACTAAATCATTATCGGTAATTCTAACACAAATTTTGACAATCGTCAAAGATGGTCTTCAGTCTTATTCAGATAAAGTATATTCTAACTGGAATCAACCAAATGTGGATTCTTAAAAATTCTAAAGAATTACTTGAACATCTTGCTTCTAATACTTTATCTCATGTAAAAAGTATAAAAACATTTGATTTTTCTACACTGTACACCACTATCCCTCATTCTAAATTGAAAGAACGTCTTAAACAAATTATTCACTTGTCTTTCTTTTACAAAAACGGTAAGCCAAGATACAAATATCTGGTGCTGAACAGGGATTCTTGTTATTTTGTCAAGCATCATACGGATTCCAAACAAAAATATACTGAAGATACCATCAACAGAATGTTGGAGTTTTTGATAGATAACATATTTGTTGTGTTTGGTAATATAGTTTTTCAGCAAACAATCGGTATACCAATTGGTACAAACTGTGCACCATTGCTTGCTGATTTGTTTCTTTATTCTTATGAAGCAGAATTTATGCAGAACCTTGTTAAATCAGGAGAGAAGACTGTCGCCAAATCATTCAACTCAACATACAGATATATAGATGACGTTCTGTCTCTTAACAATCCTAAATTTGGAGACTATGTAAATGTCATCTATCCTATTGCTGAAATAAAAGACACGACTGATTCCTCAAGTTCTGCTTCATATTTAGACTTATAAATACCTGAATCATGACGCACGCGAAAGGCTACATTTGAAACTTTATGACAAACGTGATGACTTCAATTTTTCTTTCCTGTTTTATGCAGCAGTATACCTGCTTCTCCTGCTTATGGTGTATTTATTTCCTAATTATACGCTATGGTAGCTTGTTCCCACTACGTGGACTTGTACAACGAAGTAGGCTGCTTGCAAATAAATTGTTGACTCAGGGATATTGCAAGCCTAGGCTTATCAAGGCCAGCAAAAAGTTTTATGGCCGTCATCACAGTATTGCTGATAAGTTTGATGTCTCTGTGTCCAGGATTGCCCTGGATATATTTGACGTCTCATAGTTCCATGTTCCTTTCACACAGTTTTGATTACACACGTGGCGGGTGTAGCTAGCTAAACAGGAGGCGCTTGCCTTTCCGGAGCACCCGGCCTCACTTCCCTGGTGGAAGTTCACGTGTCTAACCTAACTTGTCAGTTCCAAAGTTTTTACTTTGCTTCTGGATTGTGATTCGGACATGGATTAGTATGTTTGTTTTTGATTATATCAATGAAGCGGTTGTATATGCCATATCAAAATGTCAACTACGGTATGAAAATGGAAATTTCAAAAACTGGATCATGCACTTAATCTTTGACCTTGAATTTGAGGATTACATCAACCCAATATCAAAACTGAAATTTTTCACTTTTCAAGACTTAAAAAAAAATAATAATAAAATAAACGATAAAAGGCATAGCATTAATTTCGAACAAATTTCACGACATGTAATTTGTCAGATATCAAATTTGCCGGTCAATGATTTCTCCGATTTCCTACACCGCCCCTGAACTGACCGCCTTGATTTTGGTAACTCTATACAGGTTCTACTGCGACGGCCCGAGACCAACCTGTAGGTCGGCCACTTCCCAGGGTCAGACGAGCATCCAATGTAACAGAATAGGGGAAAAATTCAGGGCCAAACGGGGACTCGAACCCGATACTTTCCAATATTTGCGGGATGCTCTACCAGCTGAGCTACCTGGTCAACTTTCGAGCCCGGTCCGCCACATAATTTTAATTATACATATTACTACATCTGAATGGCTCGAGCTAAAAACCAGGTTAGCAGGGTTTTTAATTTGAATTTATTTCAATTTAATTTAATTTAATTTATTTGTATTATTATTTTGTATAATTACTGATAAGTTCAAAATCTAACAACATTTAAAATATTTTTTAATTTCCCTTTCAGCTGGCCCCCTTAAACATCAGCCAATTAGGACCGGCAGCAGCAGCACGTGATTATATGACTGTCATGATGTAACCTTCAGCTCTTTCCATCAGGTGCGGGCTGGATGGGAAGTCGCATACAGTTAGTGACGGATTGTTCACGTGGCGCATTTCATTTTGGATTTAGCAGTTTATTAGTGATTCTTAAAAAAATGCACGTGTTTCATATTGGATTTAAATAGCAGTTTGTTGGCGATTCAGTTAATTCATGTGTTATATATTGGATTTAGCAGTGTAATCAACATACCGCATACAACGTGGTGATGTTGTGCAGATTTGAAAAATCTACAACCTACAACTTACAAGACATCTCTGTGTAAGGTAAGTACATTTGTTTATTATACCCATGACATGTGCTATTTTTAAATTTTTAGAAAAAATAAATAAAGAACGTTTATAGGCATTTTTCTTAAAAAAATCAAAAGTAGCACATGGCCACGTGCAATTATCGCCGCAGTTTTCAAGCGTGATAATTTTGTAGGTAACTATTTGCATTGATTGAAAGTATTAGTAAATCGAAAATTAAAGATTATTTTATTTTGCAAATATTGAGTAAATAACAGACTTTTTATAAACAAAGAGTTTGGACACTTTTTCAATTGCGCAAATTAATTCAAAACGGAAGCTCCCAAGGTGGGGGGGGGGGGTTAATTTTTTTTCTTTTATAAGTTATCATTTTGAAGCTGCGTGCGTTTTGTTTAGCTATAATCCACTTTTATTGTAATAGTGAAATTATTGTTATTTTTGTTTTTTTACAAATTATTGTGTTATTTATTGTTGTACTGAGGTAAATCATTTGTTACATTGTATAAGTTTTTAAATTAATTTTTTTTGTAACAAAAGGTTGAAATTAATAATTTTCACACTTAGTATTGCAGTTTTCAAATATTTTTACATTGGGAGAAAGTGTGGGAACTATGTGAATACTGCCAGTTTTATTGCCGTTCAAAAATGCTTTTACTAGGCGTGATACTTTAGCTGTACTGGTCTGGTTAGCTCAGTTGGTAGAGCACTCGTCAGGGGCGTAGACAGGAACCAATTATAACCGAGGCGAAAAATAGATGCGCCAAAGGCGCTTAAAATCAAGGGGGGTCCGGGTCCAGCCCCCCCCCCCCCCGGAAAATTTTGAAAAAGTGGCGTTAAATGGTGCATTATGGCGACACCTGAACCTGATATTTGCTGTTAATTGATACTTGTAAATATAAAAGAAAACTTATGAATTTAAATACAAACATTGTCAAAAAGGCAAAGCAAAACTTTGCATATATTGAACAAATAAATCAACTTAGTAACTTAAATTTTACTGGAGATTTTCATTTAGTCAGTCGTCGAAAAGACAGTAATCTTCCATCTTTGCTTGATTGTACCAATTATGACCTCTCAAGGGAACATTTTGCTGAGCAAAAACAATAATGGTGTCAATAATATTAAGTAATATTTCCCGGTTTTTCTTTACATTTTCTTCGTAACTTAGCGAGATGCAGCTTGCTATATTCTTTTTAACACCAGAAGAAACACTTTTAAAATTTTGAGTCAAAGACGATGCTTGTAAATGGCATTGTGATTTGTTATGGGAAAACAACACTCCCCTTTTCGTCCCAGAAGCATTTTTTTCCAGTCTCTAAAACCTTTACTGCAAAAAAACGTCGGATGAAAGTGGTTGGCCAAAAACTATACATTCAATACAGAAAGCAGCATCTTTACTTTTTGAATATCTTAATCAAGGACATTTCTTCTCCCAGGTGTCTGAATACTTTCTTCCGTCGGTTGAGGGGTATAGATATTTTTCCTGCTTTATTGGTTTACTCAAATACTTCGATTTATCATTGTCAGATAGAGCTTTACCAATAAAAAAAACAGGGGTCGAATTCGTCGGGCCATTTACTTGGCAAAAGGTCACTTGGTGTGTTGAAAAAAGCAGGTGTTGAGCTGGTATCACTGGGCGTTTCACTACTTTTTGATTCACTACGTTTTGGTGTAGAAAACATATCTGTTAACTTTCTTTGTTTAGGCTTGCGTCCCATTTTGATGGAAGGTTGCAAATCAGGAAGAATAGAATAATGAATAATTGTTAAAGACCATTTGAATAGTCAAGTCTGTACTACTAAGGACAAAACATAATTTTATATTTGTTCACTATAAATTATTTTTTATCCTTTTCTATTTTATTCGTGTTTCTTTTAAAAAAAATTTAAAAAAATCTAATCTGATCTGATTTTTACCGAGGCAGTTGCCTCGGTTGCCTCATAGTAAGCTACGCCCCTGCTCGTCTATAGTGCAGGAGGTCACCTGTACAATCCCTGGGCTGACCCTACATTTTTTCTCCTTCCTGTTACAGTTTGGTGCCAGTTTGTTCCTCTGAATTGATGGACTGGCAATTGTGGGCAATATAAAATCCATCAGAGTGAATTTATGTGAGATTTTCCACATGGGGACACGTGAAAGTAAAAAAAAAAGGAATATAGTATACTGAATATAGTGAGATCTGGGTTGTTCGGTCGGCAGAGCACTTGCCTATAGTGCAGGAAATCCTGGGTTCCATCCCTGGTCCTACCCTGCATTATTTCTCCTTCCTGTTACATAGCTAAGTTAGGGAGTTATTATAGCTGAATTGGCTTTTTACCACCACACTGGATCTTAATTAAAATGTTTGAAAAAATATTTACAAATAAATATATTCTAATACTACTTCATTTAATTGTCAATGTAAGCTCACCTGCCTGAAAAGCCATATGGATTTGTTTTTATTTATTTATTTTATTTGGCATGGTGAAGCATGTTTTCATATATGTTTTGTTTGTCATTACGTAATTTTTTATGATCCAGGCCCCAGTTTCACAATCTTTCCTTAACTTAAATCTTGCAAAATTTCAAAACTTTATAATTTTGTTAATTTAGAAGATATTCTGGAATTTAAGGTGTCAATATTAAGATAATTTTAGATTAAAACATTTACATTTAATTTGGACAAAAATATTCACCAGTAGTTCTAAAAAGAGATTACTAAAATTTCCTAAATTTAAGTTAAGGAAAATCTGAGCTAAAGAAAGATTGTGAAACTGGGGCCAGGGATGGGAAAAAGCACTTCTCATCCTGATCAAGTTAAAGCAGCCCTGTGACTAGAGGAATTTTATTCACACTTGGCCCAGTGCGGAATAGATTATTTGTTGGATGTCATCCTTGATTCCAATTAAATTGCAAAATTGTAGCGCTCACTAAATTAAAAAAAAAAAAAAATACACAAAATAAAAAATGACATCTTTTCTAGTGCAAAGTAAAAACTTCTTAGTGAAAGTACACAACACCTGATTATTTGGCACAGTGCCAAGCAGTACGCAAAAAAATCAGAGACTGATCCCTGCCATCTCTTAAACCACAAGGCCAGTTGAAACCAGATTTGGTATGGAAGGCCCCAAATAAGGATAGATTAAAATTTGCACCAGGTACCTGGTTTGATATCCAAGATGGCCGCCATTACACACAATGACATAAATGTAATGACGTAATGATGTAAGTACAAAACAACAGCCAATTTTGGTTTTTAGCTGTTATATGTATTATAACTGTAAAACCAAAAATTGTGTTATTTCAAAAAACACGCTACCGGTTCCACATCTGATATGACTGACAAGTAGTTCCCATCATTCCACAACTTTTCAACACATTGTTCATGATTCCAATGACGTAATTACAAAACGACAGCCAATTTTGGTTTTTAGCTGTTATATGTATTATAACTGTAAAACCAAAAATTGTGTTATTTTAAAAACACGCTACCGGTTCCACATCTGACATGTAAGGCTGAAACGTTTACACGTGTACACGATACAGTTTCGATTTTGACCTGTAAACGTTTACAAAAATAGTAAACGGTTAAACGTAACCTTTGACCGCCATATTGGACTACATTAATGAAGAGTAATATAAAATACATTGTTCCGTTTTTATCTACTTTTCATTGTCAAATAAAACAATAAAAATATACTTTGTTGTTTAATCATTGAGTTGTCATATTACTGATTGAGTCTGGAAAATAGCTAAAGAAAAACGGAAGGTCTGAAGTTGGGGAATATTTTGAAGTGATTGATGATGTGTCGGGAAAACAAAAGTTAAAATATTATGTCTGTTGTGTAAAATGGTACTCAGTTACATGGGTTGTAGCACAGGTGATGGCTAATGATCTTAAACATGGTTCTGTTGATACTAAATCAAATAATAAAGTGTTTAAATCCAGACAGTTATAAATGCCTATAAATCTCCGATAAATGGGTGAAATGTAGGCTACATAGAAGTGTGCGCGACCTTTGACCCATACCTGATGGGGGAAGGTTTAAAACATTGTTTATGATTCCAATGACGTAATTACAAAACGGTAGCCAAGTTTGGATTTAAACATGATTTCTGTTTATTTCCTATATGTTGTGTTATTTCAAAAAACACGCCACCGGTTCCACATCTGACATTGCCAACAGTTAGTACCCATCATTCCACAACTTTTGAACACATTGTTCATGATTCCAATGACGTAATTACAAAACGACAGCCAATTTTGGTTTTTAGCTGTTATATGTATTATAACTGTAAAACCAAAAATTGTGTTATTTCAAAAAACACGCTACCGGTTTCACATCTGACATGACTGACAAGTAGTTCCCATCATTCCACAACTTTTCAACACATTGTTCATGATTCCAATGATGTAATTACAAAACGGTAGCCAAGTTTGGATTTAAACATGATTTCTGTTTATTTCCTATATGTTGTGTTATTTAAAAAAACACGCTACCGGTTCCAT